>JAYESA010000019.1:120512054-120829554 GCA_036927795.1 Iris macrosiphon | reverse complement strand
ATATATATATGTAGATATCTAGGTATATGCATATATGTATTATATATATATTTTCTAGCCTATATTATTAGCTAGGTATATATATCTATAAGCATAATAGCTAACTAGAGGGGTAGTTAGTGAGGTATTGGAGGGTATCTCAATACCTTGAGATACCAAGGTATCTCAATACCTTGAGATGTCCAAGGTATTGGGTTTCGAGCGGAGTTTTTGAGCAATTGCCTAGGTTTGAGTTTAGAGATAGGTTTTTTATGTATATGTGTATATATTTACACGTGCTAGCATAGGTTTTAGCGGGTATAGGCGGGCGTATAGCTTAGGTTGAGGTATCGGATACCGAGGGTATCCCGGTATCTCAAGGAGGCGAGTTTGAGGGTTTATTAGCTTAATGACCTAGTTTTGACCTAAAATTTCAGGGGCACCCTAGTTTGACCTAGAGTTGACCGTGGTTGACTCGGTTGACCGCCAAAGTCAACTTTTGACCTAGTTTTGACCCAGAGTTGACTTTTTAGACCCAGAGTTGACTTTTTAACCCAGATTTCACCGGTTTGATCCGTTTGACCTAGAATGACCCTAGAAGCCTGTTTTTAGTTATTTTATATCTGTTTAACTTATTAGAAATTTGTTTAACCTTGCTTTTCGTAATAGGTCTTTGCGACACCAGTTCAGATCGCCAGTTGCTCAGGACGTCAAGCGAGTACATTCTCTGATAGTTTTCATTATCTGATAATTATTATGATTCAGCTTCTAGTATAGTATCATCTGATTTTTCTAGCACAATACGGGATACGGACTGGTAGTTCTGGATTCATTTGCTTGCGACACATATTTTTCATGTTTCTGGCCTCTATTCTGGAACCACCTACAGGCATCACTACAGGCATCACTCATGTTTCAGGCTGGACTCATACTTGATTTACGTGTCGGGTCTTGGATTCACTTGTATTAGTCGGGGCGAGAAAATACTCGAGTAGACATGTAAACATTCCCATCTGGAATCATCAGGAATTACTTCCTCTGGTCTAATCTGGAATGATAGCAGCCGCGCACCCAGTGCGCGGTGAGCCGTACTTACCCCTAGTAGTTTATATGTCAATACAAGTATTTCAAAGACACCGAGTTCATTCTTTATAGTCTGGATTCTCTTGCATTTTTGCTGGTCTCACTTACATGTTTCTGGACTTGACTCACTACATGTATTTCATGCTGGACTCACTACACGTTCTTGTGCACAGACTTACTCTTAGTTTAGATTTCTTGTATCTTGCAGTCATTACTATCTTGTTTCTATTCATGCATCTTTACCTTTATGCACCAGTAATACATGCATATTTCTTGTTCTATACTATATTTCCTTCACCTTGCTACTTGCTACAACTATTTTATAGTTTTTATCATTTAACTGGAACTGCTGTTAGAGATGTACTTGCTCCAGTCCTGACTGGACATATTTTTTCCAGAGTATCCGGAGGAGTGGTGTCCAACGTTTTATGGACCTGAGCCTGTCGATGGTGTAGACAGGGACCCTCTAGTTTAGGGGTGATTTCTGGGGTTGGTAGCCGGGATCACTAGGACCATGTTATTGTTTTTATTAGCCTTTGGTACCGGATTTGTCTCCGATTTTAGATTTGAGACCTTGTATTGTATATGATTTTGGATGTTATATTATTATTATTGATGTTGTGGTTGTTGTAGTAGTTGTTGTTGGTTAGACTTTGTAGTTGTTAGACTTCTATGTTATCTTATCGTGCTTAGATTCGTGATTGAGTACTTGTGATTATCATTGATATTTCTCCTCCGTTTGGAGTTGAGATCTTGACAGTTTTATATACTGATTGCGTGAGATTGTTATCTAGATAGTTAACCTAGACAACGTTCTACCGCCGATACTGCGGCGTAGGCTGGACGTACCCACGACTCATGCCCGATTTTTGGGTGCAGGTCGTGACAGATCTCCTCTATAGCCTCGTTGCTTGAAAAAGTATCTGGCCCTATCTGGCAGAACCATCGTACTGTACCACCTGTCTGAGCTGGTGGAGGTGCTGGTACGGGTGCTGGGACAGGTGTCCTCTCTAGAACTGCCATCAAACTCTATCTCAACGTCTCGGTCTGATGCCACTGTGCCTGCATCATAGTCTGGAAGAAATAAAGCATCTGTGGCTGTCCATCTGATTGTGGCATCTGGGGTGGATACGGTGGAGGTGGTGGTAGTGGAACCTCTGGTTGTGCGGTAGGTGTCTCCTCAGATGTCGGCCTCTCGGTTTGTGGCATCGGTGTAGTCCCTGAAGTCTGGCCCTCAAAGTGCTGCATGGGGATCGTCTGGGAAGTCTGTCCCTCGTGTTGCTGGGTAGGATCGCCCTGAGAAGTCTCGCACCAATGTATCAGCGGGGCCTGTAGTGGTGGTTGCTCTCCAGGTAGTCCCTAGGGTGTCTCCTCTCTCTGGGTGGTATCGGTTGGCACCACGGCACTGGGTGCTCCTCGTCCACTACACAAGTTCATCTTGCTGCAAGATATAGAGCTTCATTAAAAAGAGTACGGAATCAAGCAAACAGGATGCATATATTTAGAAGTAATACGAAAGAATTTCAAAGACATAATCAAAGTGGATGAGACCTAGTAATTTCTATCCTATTGCAGGCTCGCTGGGCATGTTACCATACCACAAGAGAATAAGTCGACCTGCATGGCCACCACTAAAACCATGTCACGTCCCAGTCCAAAAATACACAGGACCAGGCCATGTGGCAATAGCCAGCTGTCACATCTCCGAAGATATCCCAATTTAGTGGATCCTAATGATGAGTGCTACGCTGTCGTAAACTACTAACATGTCCAATATCAATCAACAACAGGTAATCTAATCCCATCCATAATATAATCAGCAAGAAGTACTAAAATAAATACTGGGACATAAACGCCAGTCTCAAATATCATAGTACAACCAAGAATGTCTGGTAGGAACTAACCCACTACTATAACGAAATAAAAGTACTGAATGACAGATAAAAAGAGTAATGACTAGGGCATCTGCTGACTAGATAAAGATGCTCCCAATCCTAGGCAGAAGGCCTACCAACTGATCACAAAAACTCTAACTGTAGCACCTCTAGCTCCTCCACTGTTGCGTACCTCGTATCCTGTCCGAGTTCGTACACTGTGGGAATAATATGCCTCGTCCAAATCTGGAAAGGAACCAGGTCCTCAGAGGGACGTAACAAGATACATAGAAGCATGTCATATATATATATATACTGAATAAAATAAAATAAAGGGTGTGCTACCCATCTAAGTGAATGTAATGTGAGGACAACATTGGTACGTATGGGTAGGCATAGGCATAACGTCCAACACTCCGAAGAGCATGGAATCTGCATAGTATATAACGTCCATATCGCTCCAAAGAACGTAAAATCTGTATAGTATATAACGTCCATATCACTCCGAAGAACATGGAATTTGCATAGTATATAACGTCCATATCGCTCTGAAGAACGTGGAATCTGCATAAAGGGAGTCATTGGATCCGTGGCTCCTCTGGATACTATGGATTCTAATGTGTGTATCCCATACACCTACTAGTTGTCCTCCCCGCCCAATGTAAATATACAAGTCGAATACTCGACGTGCATGCCACGTATCTATATGCCAAGTCTCTACTAATACAAAATCCTGAATTACACACTAACCGTGATGCATGTCACACGCACCGATAGCTAGTCGAGTAGGCGAATCCGCATCCCAATATGAATTTATTATCGTGAAACATGTAAGAGTGTCAGGTCTTGGGAAGATATCAGCGTATCCTCCCAATGGGGGTGAGTCTGCTAGTGACTAGGTCAAGTACACTACTCATCGACGTATCCGTTGACTGCACCCGAGTCAATCTCGGACGCGCACAGTCATATGAAATAAAGCAACAAGATATCATACAACATATGCATCATTTAATTTAAACAGTAAATATGGCAAGGTATCTTGCCTGGGTCCTCAAGCTGTGAATGCCAATAGCCTGCTCCTGCAGTGTCTCCTGGCTGGTCCAGTGACCCTAAACATACAATGTAATATAACAGTCTAGCATCAGACACTAAAGCAATATACACAAAACTACGACGCTGCTCTTGGGTACTGACACAAGGTCACGGTTAGTCGACTACAGAGTCGCGTGTGCACGTAGCTAAGGTGTACACGTGTTCTGTCCTTAGTTACCGTGTTCCTCACGACAATAAATTACCGAAGTTATGGTTTACAAACTACTTATGTGTTGTGCAATCACCTGTCATTATTTCCTATGTTTAAGTGTACTTGGTTAATGTCTAGGTTTTATTGGTGAAATATAAGACTTTAATAACAAGTCCTGTTATTAGGGTATTTACTAATTTATTTATTTCTAACTAATCTAATTAAACATACCTGGTTACACATAATTTATTTCTAACTAATCCAAATCTATGACACATGATGCAACGACACGATGCTACAACGATACGACGATACAAGAAGAAAAGAGGGCAATACGCTGTTACCTAATCGCTTCTGAACGAGGGTCTGCTCGTCGGCGTGTACGCTCGCCGGCGGTCGGCGGAGCTCCGGCTTCGTGCAACAGTCAATGGCAGCGGCGGCAGTAACTACAGCAGGTGCAGCAACGACAACAGCAACCTGGCAGCGGCGGCAGTGGCATGGTCGGTGCTGGGATGGCGGTCAGGACGTGGGTGGCAGCGGCGGCAGCGACTTCTCCCAGCCCTGACAGTGGTGGTTGGCGGTGCTGGAGGCGATGGTCAGGGCTGGGAGAAGTCGGCTATGGGGTGATCCCGTCGGGTTTGATGCAGATGATGGGGAGGGTTGATGGCGGTGGTCAGGCAGCCTGAGGGGGTGGTCCGGTGGCTAGGGGGTGGCAGCCTAAGGTGGTGGTGGTGTTGGGAAGTCGGGGAAGGGAGAGGGGTACTCGGGTTGAAGAGGGGGTTTGCTAGAAGTTTGATGGTGAGAAGGTTTTTAGGGTTTTCAATGTAGCAAATATGTATTTATATGGGAGAAGGATTTATGGGCTGACCTTAAAGTTTGGGCCTGTCTGGACTCTTTGGGGTAGGGGCTGGTCCTCATGAAAGGGTGTACATGGGCTTGGTTAGGTCTTGATTTGGGTAAATTTTGCCTCCAATTTAATTTTAATTAAAACAATGCACTAGTTGTTCTTTTGTAAATTGAAGACACATGGGATTAAATTTGGGTGGGACACAAGTGTCATGGGCGTAGCAGGTTCAGAATGGGTTAATACCCTAATTTGGGTTATAGGGAATTGGGTTGAGCTTGTGCCTCAAATTCAAATAGGAATGGGCAATTTAGAGAAATGGGGTTTATTGGAATTATACGCAGACATTTGTAACGAATATTGCGCAGCTCAAATGAAGCACAATATATGGAGTATTTAAAAGTTACACAAGGGTCAGATGGGTAGTTTGGCATGTCTAAGAAATGTGTATTTAATCTGTTTGAAGGTAACTACTAGTGTAGCGCTCCAAACATCGAAGCAACGGTAAGGTGCATTAAGACATATAATTGTTGCACATTAATTCTAATTATATCCAAATTAATCCTAGTATCTCAATCTAAATTAAATAACCCTAAATTTGGTCGAGGGGGGGTTTACATACGCATTTTGGGCCACAGGATAGTGAGTCATTTGAGATAACACCTGTAGAGCCTATTGAGATAGTACCAGTAGTCGATGAGACTTAGCTAGTTCATTTATGATATTATTATTGTTTCATTCTAGACATTATGGCATATATTATATTTGAGATCGTTGAGTTGTGACTAGACTATTGTACTGGACTTGGATTGTATGGTGACTCAGTATTTCATTCCTTCTATTCTATATCGTGTCATATCTTCCTCTAGTTTTATATTATAATTGAGTATTGATTACCATTATCATATTATCCTCCATTTTGAGTTGAGATATCTTGACAGGTACATTATATATATTGTATGAGATATTTAGATAGTATTATTGATCAAGACAGCATTCTATCACTGATACTGCACCATAGGCTGGACGTACCCACGTACTCGTTCCCCTAGACCAGGTGCGGGTCGTGAAACATTTTTGTAGTGGCCCATGGAGGTCCAGGTAGTTGTGCTCAGACTTGGTGTAGTAGCTCAGACTTGATGTATTACTACAATCCTGCTATACGATATAGGACTAGGGATATAGGATAAGAGGATACTCAATCACAACTAGGAACATTTCCAATCTATTAAGTTTATTACCTTTATCATTCAGAATAATTACTTTCTTTGAAATATTACTGTCCTTCCTTGATGTTATCGTATCTTGCGCAATATTGATTACTTTGTTTTGAATCTGTCTTGTGGATGCCGTCGAAGACCCGATCCCAGTGCTCTGGAACAGTTTTAGCAAGGTTAGTTACTTCGTCACCTCAGAGGCAAACAACAACTACTGCTCTACCTTCTCCAGCTCAGAGGGTTGCCTCCCCGGTCCAGGTAGGGGCTTCAGCTGTAGTGTTTGGGGGTGCTCCACCTCTAGTTCAGAGGACGGTTCCAGCAGTTTCTGAGGAGCTTCCACCACACCCAGCATCAGTCGACGCCGCACAGATGTTTGTGCTATTTCGGAAGATAATGGAGACCTAGAGGGCCCAGGCGGAGGCTCAGTACCGCTAGTCAGACGTTATGAGGCAGGAGATAAAAAATGACCATCAGCTAGCATTTACAGCAGTAGAGAGAGTTGCCCTAGTTTAGGCTCAGGAGGTACCGCTTTATTCTGCCTCGCAGCAGCCAAGGCCGGGTACCATTATTGATTTCTAATTGATGGGGCCCAAGGAATTCAAAGGCATAGAGATAGAGGGGATCTTGTACGAAGATGATTGGATTGAGGACGTAGAGAGGGAACCTGTGACTGATACAAATTTTGGAGAGTCTACAGGTGGAGGCAACGGGAAGCCAGATGTTTGACATTGCCCTAACATGGTTCCGTACAGACCCGAGGATTTCGGCGCCAGGATTGACTTGGGGAGCTTTTAAAGAGCTTTTTAAGGAGAAGTTCTTTCCGGGCGTGGCTCTAAGTGCCCTAGAGAGCTAGTTCCAGGACCTCGTCCAGGGGAGCATGACAGTAGACAAGTACGCTGCAGAGTGTTGCAGATTTGGAAGATTTGTGGAAGGGCAGAATCCCCTAGGAAAGGCCAGAAAGTTACGAAAGGGTTTGATCTGGGAGGTCAAATCCCTCACTAGGAGACACCACATAGCTACATTCGATGAGATCCTGATGGATGCACAAAGGGCTGAGGATGACTTGGAGCTCAAGTCCAAGAGGGTGAGAGATACATCGGGGAGAGGTAGCAGTAGTGTGGGTCTACCCAAGCGACCCTACTTCCAGCAAAGGACCGTCTCAGCCGCAGAGACAACAATTTCATCTACCATTCCGAGTACCAATGCTGCAGGTACACAAAGCCCCAAGACCATCACAACAGGCCACGTAGTGCACTCACTGTTGGAAGATTGGGCATACACGGGAGGTTTATAGGAAGAGGCTTGGTACGTGCCTTTATTGTGGAGAGTTAGGCCACCAGTTGAGGGAGTGTCTAGTGGCTCATGTATGAGCAGCTCGGGGTACAACACCAGTACAGAGAGCATCAATGAGGCCACCTGTGGGACGACAGAGTGGACCTCCTCTACTGACCCAACAACAGCGTTTTGTCTAGCACCAGCAGCAGTAGAGAGGTGCACAACGATGATGAACCTTCGCCATGATTGTTGAGAAGGAGGATCCAGTTGGAGATGTGATATCAGGTTCAGTTCTTCTTGATTCTATTCCAGCTTAGGCTTTATTTGATTCTGATGCTTATTTTGTACCTGTATCTTTTGCTCTTAAGCCTCATTTAGAGGATGAACCTTTGGCTAGGACCTTCAAGATCACGATTGGGGGTGGCATTATCCTGGTCAGTGATGTTTGCAATGATCGAAGAGATACACTGGGAGGCCGGAAGTTGAGCGCATTCTTACTCGTAATGCCACTTTCGAGTTACGATATTGTACTCGGGATAGATTGGTTGAGTAGGCACCATGATAGTATAGATTATCATAGAAGCATAGTTTTATTTAGACCGTTAAGAGAGCTCGAGTTTGAGATTGCCAGAGGAGCAGTGGAGCAGAGCAAGGATGTCATATGTGGAGCCATGGTGGAAGAGAAGGAGTTGCCACATTCGTTGATAGCAGAGTATATGGATATTTTTCACAGGAGTTACCGGGCTTGACGCCAGACTGAGATGTTGGGTTCTCTATCGACTTGGTGACAAATGCAGAGCCGATATCTCAACACGTCTATAGATTTAACAACAGCGAACTGGAAGAATTGAAAAAGCAAGTGAATGAGTTGCAGGACAAAGTCTTCATTAGATCCAGTTCATCACCATAGGGTGCTCCGGTATTATTTGTACCAAAGAAGGATGAGTCGATAGGCATGTGTGTCGACTACAGGGCTCTGAACAACCTCACTATCAAGAACAAATATTCGCTGCCGAGGATAGATGATCTCTTCGATTAGTTGAGCAGAAGGAAAGTATTTTCAAAGATAGACTTGAGGTCGGGTTACCACCAGGTGAAAGTGAAGAATGAGGATATTGCGAAGATAGCTTTTCGGACTCGGTATGGTCAGTTTGAGTTCTTAGTGATACCGTTTGGGTTGACCAATGCACCGGTGGTATTCATGAATATGATGAACAAGGTGTTCCACTAGTATCTTAATAAGTTTGTGGTGGTATTTATTGATGATATTCTGGGGTATTTGAAGATCCCAAAGGAGCAGGATGAGCACCTGATGATAGTTTTGGAGACTCTCAAGAAGGAGAAGCTTTATGGCAAGCTCTTGAAGTATGAGTTCTTCCTTGACAAGGTTGAATTCTTTGGTCATGTGATTACAGGTGACAGGATCTCGGTGGACCTAAAGAAGATCGTGGCAGTGGAGTCGTGGGCTACTCCAAGTTAAGTGGCAAAGATCAAAAGTTTTCTGGGACTAGCAGGTTACTACCGGAGGTTTGTACATGACTTCTCAAGGATTGCAGAGCCGATGACTAGGCTGACCAGGGAGGATATAGATTTTGTCTGGACAGAGGAGTGTCAGGCCGCGTTTGATGAGCTAAAGAAGAGATTGACGAAAGCTCTAGTGTTAACGTTGCCATCGGGATAAGGTGGATTCACTATCTATAGTGATACTTCAGGAAAGGATTTGGGTTGTGTCTTGTAGCAGAACGGGAAGTTAATTGCCTATGTTTCAAGACAATTACGTCATCATGAGAAGAATTATCCTACCCACGATTTGGAGTTGACAGCGATCATTTTTGCTCCAAAGCTATAGAAATACTATCTGTACGGAGAGCGTGTGGAGATCTTTACATACCACAGGAGCTTGAAGTATGTGTTTACACATAAAGAGCTAAATATGAGACATCGGCGATGGTTGGAGTTGATGAAGGATTTTGACATATCATTGCAGTACCATCCAGGGAAGGCCAACGTAGTCGCTGATGCCTTGAGCAAGTATCCATTGGCTATGTACTTGATGACTGATAGACATTTATTGGCCGATCTTGAGAGCTTGGGTATCGAGGTGCTGGTACCTCGTGTCGAGATGCAGATGAGAGGATTGCAGATACAGTCAGAGCTGGTGGACAGGATCAGAGCTACATAGTATGATGATGAGTCTCTGAGGAGCATCAGGGCACATGTTCGGATGGAATTATCCGAGGACTTCACTATTGCTGATGATGGATCACTACGGCACGGTACCAGATTGTGTGTGCCAAGTGGGATATTGTGCGAGAAGGTTCTTCAGGAGGTACATCGATCGCAGTACTTTATATATCCAGGTGCCAACAAGATGTATAGAGATCTTAGGGAGCATGTATGGTAGTATGGCATGAAGCGGGAGGTGGCACGCTTCTTATTCCAGTGTCTAGTGTGCCAGCAAATAAAGGCAGAGAGGCAGAGGCCAGGTGGTTTACTTCAACCTTTACCCATTTCAGAGTGGAAGTGGGAGCATCTTACTATGGATTTTGTTTTGGGGCTTCTGCGTTCTCTAGGATGGAAAGACGCGATTTGGGTCATCGTAGACAGGTTGACCAAATCGGCCCACTTCTTGACATATAAAACTATTATTATTATCCATATATATATATATATATATATATATATATATATATATATATATATATATATATATTAGAGTATAAAAATTCTAGGAAAAAATATATTTGCACAATAAGTAAATTCTAAAAAATTTATAATATTTTAACAAGAGATAATAGTAGTAAAAATAGTTTTGGAGAAATAATTTCAAATAAGTATTTTATATATTTAAATAAATCAAGAAATTTATTTTCTAATTAACTATGAAAATATTCTAAGAAAATTCAATATTTAAAATAATCAATAATAAATATAATAATATAAAATATACATAAAATATTTATTTTTGGTGAGGAGATTTACATTATGGGTATTTGATGGCTTTGATTGATAAGGAAGCAAGAAGGGAAGAGAAGGTGTCAGTAACAAGAGGTGAAGAAAGATCATTGGAGGAGATGGAGTTATGTTGAGCAGGACCAGTATGTTTGTCATGGGGAACTTTGATGATAGTGGGGACAATGGAATAATTCACAAGGTTGAAGTTAGTGATATGATATGCAGGTTGTGGAAGGTTGAAGTTGGTGATTGGGTATTCAGGTTGTGATAAATGGGGATTGGATAGAGTGACTCGTGGAGTTTCAGGAGGAATATTCATTTGAGTATTCTGAGTTGGGTTATCAAGAGATTTAGAGAAAATAGGATATGGGATAAGTTTTGATGTTGAATGTGGGTCCGTAGTTAGAGATGATTTGAGTCAGAGGACTATCTGGATGTGATGATGAATGAAAATAGGATGTAACTGAGTTGATGGTATATGATGGCTCAGTTATCTTTGTAGAGCACTGGGTGGTTTTTTGGAAAGTTTGTCGTGAAGATAGGTTGAGTTGAAACAACCGCTAACTCATCCTTCCCAGAGGTTTTGGTCGGTGAAACTCAGGTGATCATCGCTATCGTAGAGGAGGTAACTTCTTGGGAATCACTGTTATGCGTGTTAACTTCAGAGGATGACGGTTGAGTGGGATTGATCTCGTTGGTAGTGGTGGAACTATCAACTATCATAGGAGTAAAGGCACAGTAGGAGATAGTTCCAGGGAGCTTTGGTGTTGATTTGTCCTTCTGCATAGACGACTGCTCACTCGTATCACTCGATTTAAATTTGTTCAGATTCCTGCTTGGAGGATCTTGAGGAAGGCGCTGATTCATCGGCCTTTTAAAATTAGCTGCATGGTTAACACAAATAGATAGGTCCAACTTCTTGTCAAGGAGTGAAAGAACGCGAAGCTTTTCTTCCTGGGACCAATCTTCTTTAATCATGTATGCATAGCTTTGATGGGGACATGCATTTTTTGAAACCATGGCCGAGGATGCCGCAGAATTGGCAGAACTTTGTCAACCTTTCATATTTCAAGTACACAGAGCAAGAAGCATCGTTCCCTAGCACCACTTTTGAGTGTTCTGATCAATGATTTTGTGATGTCCATCTTAACTTTGATCCTGGCAAAGAGACTCAATTTACTATCATCACAACTGGTTTGTGGATGGACCATGCCGATTCTCGCATCTAGGTTGGAGATGAAGTCGACAGTTAAAAGATTGACAGGGAGGCAACGGATTTGAATCCAAAATTCTGAGTGTGTAAAGGAGTACTTGTTGGTTTTGATTTTGTTTGTCTTGCAAAAGTTCAAATTCCTCTTCCCTTCTTTAGTCCCACATCGGATGCACCAAAGCCCTCTTGTGTACATATATTACTTTCTCTTCTTTGCTCTATTAAGTTGTTGTGTGGGGAACCCCTTGGGCCACACGTGCGCGCCGCCGCCGCCGTCCGGCCCGGTTCGGTTCGCGTAACGGATGTGGGCGCCGAATGCTGATCCGATTTCCTCTTCGGGTTCGGTTCTGAATCGTTATTGTGTCAAGGTTCATTATTCATTTTGTGTAACGTCTGAATTAATTCAGACCGTTACATATGAGTATTATATATTCGTCCATGTTTCTTTGTAATCGATTCAGAATTCTTCTTTACTCCAAACCTCTGTCAACATTCTGTTCATTTCTCATTGTCTCCAAGCTCTGGGCAGAGCTAAGTCGTGTGCGGCAACGAGATACCGGTAGTGCGGGGGTTTTACCACTAGGAGCTTCGGGAACGTCTGCACACAGATCCCGAATAAACTCTTAGGACAGTGCTTCGTGCACGATTTTCCCAGAGGCCGGTAACATCTAATTTTATTTTTTGTATTTTGAAATTTTTCAGTAAGTAAAAGACAAAATTCTAACAGTACTCACTTGGGAGTTTATTAGGAGTGCATCGTTCCAGAATAAGGAGGTGTTTGTTGATTTTTCAGGACCCGTTTTCCACAATGAAGTCCACATCCTCAAGATTGTCGAACCTCGCAGAGTATGAACCGTATTCAGCAAATTTTATGTTTCCCTTTACTCTCCAAATTTTCTGCATGGTAGTGATTATTACATGAGGAAATTTTTTGGATGATAAAGGTTTGAAGAAGATAAACCTTGTCCAATCTGCCTGAGGATGTGAGGACGGATTAGGAGTAGGAAGACAATCATTTGTGTCAGAATTTGTAAGGAGAGAACCCAATTTCTCGAGAACCTCCATATAAGTGGATGAGGAAGAAGAATGCAAGGATTCCATGGGCTAAAGATCAGAGGGGGTAAGGAAGAGAGTACAGGAGAGATGGATCAGAGGGATAGGGAAGTGCTGTTAAAGGCATGAGAGAAATGGGTGTGAAAGATCACCAAAGGTTAGGGAGTGGAATATTGAGATAGATGTCTCAATGGGATGCGGAGAATCGTCATGGCAGAACAAGCGAAGCGGAGTAATAGAGCAGTTATGTTCACTTTTGCAATCAAAGTTTAAAAATGTCCTCGATTTTGTTCTTTCCGTATAAATTAAAGAAACTTATTTTTCTGTGATAATTTAATCAAAATTTAATGCTCTATATGAAAAAATTTTAAGTTTATTAATATGGTTGGCAAGTACATATTTTACTACTCTTATTTCATCATATTATTCTCTTTTCCTGGTTTAATTTTCTAAGCAAATAAACAAATTTTTTATTTTGTAAACTGAAAACTTTTATTTTGTAAACTCATTTTATCTTAGTTTTTTCAAACAAAAGAAAGAAACTATGTTTCTGAGTTTGAAATTGTTTCCGATTGCCTAGCGATTCTAAACATAATAAATTCCTTATCCGTAAACTGTTGTAAAGATTGAGAATTTCTTCACCTAATCCCTCGCCAACATCTTGCAGGTTACAAACCATGCAATCATGGTTATATAAACAATGTAGATCACAATACTCCTCCAAAAAATTCAAAGAGAGCATAATGAGAATGGATTATAGAGTTTATGTTATCATAGTGTTTGGTACACAGCGTAAGAGGCCAGAAATAGAAATGATTTTATATACCAACAAGGATCACTACTCGCCTAGCACATTACCCACGTAAGCATAGCATTCATACCCTTGGGCAAATAAGGAAAATCAGCAATCAAATTATATTCCCAGCACTTAATTGAAGGAAAGCACAGTACAATCAACAAGAAAACAAGATTTCTAGTTCTTTATGCAATTGATTAGGCAAGTACGTTGGAGCATGGATGACATACTAGAATTTGTGAAAGATGTATATGCTACGGGCGAGTTCTGGTAACCATTGGAAAGAAGAAAAATAACTAAACCAAACGGCATAATTGTAAGAGGCAAAGGGAGGGACTCGATGCTTCAAAGTCGGCCTAATCCTTGTACTTCATTTCAGACATCTGAAAGCCGGGCATGTCAAATGATCCGGCAAACTTCTCAACAGCTGCCTTGAGGTCCTCAATGTCCTTGTTGTTCTCTAGACCCTTATTGAAGTCCTTCAACAGCTTCCCATGCTCCTTCTGGAGTTTCAGGGTGATGGTCACAGCTTGGTGGAGGAATTCTGCAATCTGCTCAAAGTCCTTCTCAACTAAACCCCTTGAGGTCATGGCAGGAGTGCCTGCAACCAACAAAGAAGAATATTAACCAACTAAGAAAAAAGGAGACTTGTAACACCCGCTTTCCAATTTTAAAAAGATCCACACTTAATATGATACAAAGAGTGAATGCCTGAAACAATTTTCATTGATCTCTATATGCTTTATTCATAAAAGTATCTCCTTCCCAAGCTTCCTAATTTAAATAGTTGAGAAGGATCATCACTCCTAAAATGTTCAACAGCATATACTACACATTGACATATGGTTCAGTATAATCAGTAGCCAGTAGGGTTGCACAAGTACTAAATTTCTGATGCATCATTGTCATTTCTATCATACTTCTGTTTCATAGTAATTCACTTCGGTATAACCTAAGAAAAACACAAAAAATCAAGCAGAAAAACAATACACAAAAAGATAAAAGTGAATTATACATGTAAATCTACTTTGGTTGTCAACATAGATCTAATTTAATCTGAGCTACTACAACCCAACCTAAACTAACTGAGATAATGGGCTAGGATTTGCTGGTCATACAGGCTTTGACCCACGCCCACGTATATTTCTAGAGTCCTGGCCTAACAAGAGGAAACACCAGTTCCTACTTAGCGGACCGGGGAACCATTACAAGTTCAAATTATAAGGAAAAATAAAGAATTCTATCGTCATGTTGTTAATTTACTATGATGGTTAAAACTTGTGTACAGTATCCACCTCCTATCTAGGAAAAAATGCTTCAAAGTTTTAATTCTGCTATTCTTTGAGATAATTAACAATGCTATTATCAAAATCATTTTACCCCTTCAATTTGTGCATCAAAACTAGAGGGTGCACTACCTACTAAAAAAGAGAAGACTGAAAGAGATGATAAATCATTATGAGAAGGCATCGGTACACACCAATACGGACACCACCGGGAGCCAACGCACTGCTATCCCCAAAGACAGCATTCTTGTTCACCGTGATATTACAAAGATCACAAAGCTTCTCAACCTTGTTTCCTGAAAACAATTAGAGAAGAATGAGAGATGGAACAGATAAAATTACAATCATGGAAATTTCTCAGTCCATTATCCTAGCACAGTAAGAGAGTTTGTATCTTCTTACCAGTCAAGCCAAGTGGTCGCAAATCCCAAAGGACAAGATGGTTCTCAGTTCCACCAGTTACCATCTTGTACCCCTTGCTAGTAAGATAGTTTCCAACAGCCACAGCATTGGCCTTCACCTGCTTTGCATATTCCTTGAAACCAGGTGACAGGGCCTGCTTCAAGGCTACAGCCAATGCACCGATCTGGTGATTGTGAGGGCCACCTTGGAGGGATGGGAACACTGCAAAGTTGATCTTGTCCTCAAAGTCATAGACAGCATCTTCAGGCTGGCCCTTCTTCGGTGGCTTGGGACCCTTCCTATAAAAGATCATACCAGACCTGGGGCCACGAAGACTCTTGTGGGTGGTGGTTGTGACAATATCACAGTACTCGAAAGGATCTGCAGCTTCCTACAAGAATGATAAAATGCCTGAAGTCAATAAAACATCAAAAATACAAAGTTTAATTGCTATAAGCAAAGAATTTAGCATCCAGCATTTCCATCCCAAGAAGTTTAAATATAGAATGAGACTTGTAAACATGAAATCAATAACGATAAAAGGAATATAATTCATCTTCTTTAGCAACCTTCATTGATTTATGTGTTGGGAACGCGGTTTGATCCGAACCGGAGTTGGCCCATGAGGTGCAATATTGGATTGGGCCCATATGCCTTCAAATAAAATTTTCATGTAAGGTCTGAACCAATCCCAATTATCTACACCTCATGATCCAACCTCTTACCCGATGTGGGACTAAATTACCAACTCCATTGTCACCCACCTTTTGAGCGCTCAACCGGAAACGAGATACAATCCAACAATCTCCACCTTAGCTCGTTTTCGCTAGCCGAACAACCTTAGCACACCCCGGCAACCTTTGCTCGTTCCCGCTAGCCGAGCACCCTTAGCACACCCCGGCTACCTTTGCTCATTTTCGCTAACCTAACAACCTTAGCACACTCCGGCTATCTTTGTTCGTTCCCGCTAACGGAACACCTAGGAGATCCAACATATTGTGATCTCGATCCGTTCGATCACAGAACCAAACCTGACACGTTCATCCACACCACCATTGTGTGCCAACCACAATGTCTTGCTCCACCTTGGACTCGTCAGATCCACCTTTAAAGCCAATTTGTGTATTTGATGCTCCTACTCCACCTTGAGAAGACCTGTATAATCCATGAACGTTCAGCACCATCTGTCTCGAACCAATTAGAGCCACTCAAACTAGCCCGTAACTTTGGGATCTGATACCACGTGTTGGGAATGCGGTGTGATCCGAACCGGAGTTGGCCCATGAGGTACGATATTGAATTGGACCCATATGTCTTAAAAGAGAATTCCCATGTAAGGCCTGAACCAATCCAATTATCTACACCTCATGATCCCACCTCCTACCCGATGTGGGACTAAATTACCAACTCTTTTGTCACCCACCTTTTGAGCGCTCAACCGGAAATGAGATACAATCCAACATTATGATCATTATGTGATTCAAGTTCAACCAACCAAAACATATCTATCAATAAAGATAGATGAGACTTGTAAATATGAAATCAATAATTATAAATGGAATACAACTCATCTTCTTTAGCAATCTTCATGGATTGATGACCATTAAGTGATTTCAAGTTCAATTTATTGAAACATGTCTAGGTGATGCATATCATTTCTGGCACAAGCAATTAAAATTTAAAATCTCCTATCATATTTCTAGAACTGAAAAGAGTAAGAAGTCTTGATAATAAATTCAAACAGTTCCACGCCCATCTCAAAATATAAATAAGTAATCATACAAACCCATATGCCATCACCCACAGTAACATAAATGCATATCACCATTTTTTTAAGATCCAAACATAGATGATATGCAAACCCTCCATTACCCATTTTTCAAGATCCAAACATAGATATACATAAAATGTTAATAAAGGAAATCCATTTTGCCTACATCAGATTTACGCAATTGAAGACCCAAGTCAAACACAATAACAAAGTTGGTAGAATTGTCTAACTTGTTCATATCTATATGCATGCAAATTCGCATCCGACCATTGGTGGTCAAATCGGTGTAAACAAACAAAAACATAATCAGATCTACGCAATTGAAGAACCAAGTCAAATATAGTAACAAAGTTAGTAGATTTGTCTAACTTTGTTGTCAGATCTATATGAACTACTCAGATCTGGGCAACACACCGGTGCGAGATGTAATACTATATATATATATATATATATATATATATATATATATATATACCTGAGCCGCGACTAGGCCGCTGATATGAGCCATATCACAGAGCAACATGGCGCCGCACTTATCCGCCACAGACCTGATCCTGGCGTAGTCCCAGTCCCTCGGGTAGGCGCTCCCTCCGCATATAATAAGCTTGGGCCTGAAATCCATGGCCTTCTCCTCCATCTTCTCGTAGTCGATGTAACCCGTCTCAGAGTTGACCTTGTAAGGAAGGCTCTCGAAGTAGATGTAGGTGGCGGAGATATTCTTCCCGTTGGACGTGTAGTAGCCGTGGGTGAGGTGCCCGCCGCTGGGGAGGTCGAGGCCCATGATGCGGTCGTGGGGGTTGAGGATGGCGGTGTAGGCGGCGAAGTTGGCGGGGGACCCGGAGTAGGGCTGGACGTTGACGCCCCACTTGGTCGGGTCGAGGCGGTAGGCCTGGAGGGCGCGGGAGCGACAGAGGTTCTCGATCTGGTCGATGTACTCGTTGCCTCCGTAGTAGCGGTTGCCGGGCGTGCTTCGGAGTACTTGTTGGTCAGGGGGGAGCCGAGGGCCTCGATCACGGCGAACGAGGTGAAGTTCTCGGAGGCGATCAGCTCGATGCCGCGGGACTGGCGGCGCTTCTCCTTCTCGATCAGGTCGTGGATCTTGGGGTCCACCTCGTGGAGGGGGGTCAGGCCCCAGGAGGAGACGGAGTCCATGGCGGTGAGGAGGGGTGGGGTGCGTAAGGTAAGAGAGAGAGAGGGGATGGGATTTCTTAGACGGGGAGGGAGATCTATATGGAGGCTTCAGGTTTTAGGCCACATGATAGTGTGGGGGTAGGGGCGGGATGGAAGGTAGGTAACGGTTTTATTTGGCCTTGTAAACACACTACAAAAAAGATTACGGACTATTCATATATTTTTTATATTTTTTTTACTTAAAAATTTATTCAAGACTAGTCTAAATATTTATTAGAACTAACAAAATTTTGATAGTTTTTTCAATATGTTGATTTTAACAGTTCTAAATAAAATATATAGTTCAATGGACTATCAAAATTTTGACCGTCCAGCCTATTGGAAGGAGTGTCAAAATTTTGACAGTCAGAATAAATATTTGTACTAGTCGTCCTAAATAATTTTTTGAGAAAAAAACTTATAAAAAATTTATTGAGGCATTCCCGAGTTTTTGTAGTGCCTTTGTACTCGGCCTTTTATTTTTCCCTCTTCCTTTTTTTATTTTTTATTTTTTTTGAAATGTTCGTTCCACCATTTATAAATGAAAGGTATAATATGTTTTCGTATTTGATCCACTTATCTTTCGTCATCCAGGCAGGATTTTATCTCTCTCTCTCTGATAACCACAAGGGTCACTCGAATTTGACATTTTATTTATTTATTTATTTTGATCTCATTTTGGGTTAGTGCTGGTCACATATATAGAGTTATTCTATCTCAAATCTTATTTAGTGCCAAACTTAAAATACTACTCAAATGATTTCCATTTTTGATAGCAAATGAGTCTTTCAAAAAAAAAAAAATTGAGGCATTCCCGCGTATAACAGGTGAGCGGTTATGAAGGAAACTGTCGTCCCTGCAAGGGTGCTAGCTATCAAGCATAGAATATAGCATACTATACGTGAGCCACTAAAATGGTGTATAAACTACTCATGCAACTAGAAATTGTCTTCCCAACCCAATGTTGTTGTCCATGTCTGTCACGCCCCAGTCCCAAAATGCCGAGGGACTGGAGATGCGTGGCAATGGCCAGCAGCACGCACTGATGGATAACCCAATTTAATGGAGCCATCAGGGCGTACTTAAGCTGTAAATAAGGTCTACTACACAAGTCACGCTAATCTCATCCATAAAGAAAAGGAAATAAACTGCATAATCAAATGGAAATAATGTAGCAACATCAACACAGCAAGTCAGTCGGAGCAACAATCCGACTATAGTCTGAAATAAACTGGCTCTATAGGCCAGGAACAAAAGATGTAAACATGAAATAAATAAATGAGTGCTGGAACAGGCACTCAGGAAAAGTCCTCGGCAGTCACCTCGTCCTCAGTGTTTTGTTCAGCTCCAGCAATAGGTTCAGCTCCGGTCCCGTATATCTCGGGATACTGCTCCTCAGCTAAACCTGGGGACATAATCCATTCCAGGTCCTCAGTGGACATAGCAAGGCACAGATAATACAAGCCAAAATGAATAAGCAGTGCAATAAATAATGAAACAGCAGGGTAAACTGAGTAACTAACCATCTATGTGATATGCAAATGAGAGCAACACTAGTACTCAGGCTGAGACCACTACAAGCTCTGTGTCGGGGAGCCGGTAGCAGTAATAACATGTAAAGGGTCTAGCTCTGCTGGAGAGTCTACAACCTCACAATAATAGTAGATATATATATATAACAGCCTGTAGCCTGTGTGTCTCTCCCCACCCAATGTAATCACGCAAACCATGACCATAACGTCTCATGTCCATGTCAGCGGGATTATATCTAATGCAACAAGTCATACTTTCTAATAATAATAACTCTGTCAAGTCCTGTATCCTATTCAGAATCCCCACGAATAACTCGGGAAGATTCTGTCCATGATAGTGTCAGGTGTCCTGGGTTATAGGGTACTTGAGAGGTCAAGTACAAAATAAGGGGGTCGTAAATCCATCGCTAAATGACGAACCCAGCACCGCGTACGGTGTCAGTACCCGACTATGATCGGGCACTAGGTACGTCGTACGTTCCCTAGGTTAAGCAGTTTAAAACAGTTTATATGAATTTGCACAAGAAATCCAGCAGAGTATTTTTACAGAAAATAAGAAAATAATGACTGCAAGTTTGGCAAGGTGCACTTGCCTGAAGTTTAGATTCCACTAAGGTCCTGGTTTCGGAAATTCCCAGAGATGACTCCGAAAGCTGAAATAAACAGTACCATCACGCTCAGAAGGTGTCAATCAGCTAGGATCGCCTGTCCTTGGGTCCAATTTGGAGACAAGGGCAGAAACGGTAATTTCGGGCCAAAACGGGGTCCACCGGTGGGCCCGCTTTGCACCGAAAAACGTGTCAGGGTCAATGGTCTCCAAATTCACCAAACTTAGTGTCAACAGGTCAGAAACGCTGATACGAACCCAACGGAACTTTCAGATTTGGATTCCGATGAGCCGATCACGAAATCGCCCGTCGAGCGGGGCTTGTGGGGCCCACGACACGCGATTTCGTCAACGTTCTCAGAATCGAACCAAACTTGACCCACAGGACCAGCGTATCGCTACGAGTCCGATGGCGTAAGTTTCGTCTCGATCCGACGTGTGTGCACGAAGTTAGGGTGAATTGCAGAAAAGGCGGATACGGAGCGATGTCCGCGGATACGCGTTGATTCCGGTGTGCACGCACACCCAAATCGACTTCCGCGAAAACCCACACGTCCGTATCGACGAGGCGCACGTATCTGTGAAGACCGCACGCGACCAAGTCGTCCCGTTTGGCGGGGCGTACTCAGTTCCGGAGTGAAGCAGGGTCTGGTTTTTTCCTGTTTTTGGATCGCGGTGTGCGATCGCCACAGGACGCGATGCCCCGAGCGGTTTGTCCGGGCACCGAGAGGGTCATACAGGCTTCGCGTAGAAATTTACGGAATCGAAAACGGAGATCAGGGTTGCAAGTTACGAATACCTGAAGGGGACCGAGAAATCGGGGCTTTTCGAGTCCGAATCGAGCTCGTGTCCTGGACGTGTCAGCGGCGTGTCCGGGCTCGTATCCGCGTCTGGGTCGTGTCCGCGGCGTGTCCGGGGTTCTGGGGGTCTGGCCGTCGGAAGGAGGTCGGGGACGGGGTCGCCGGGGCTCGGGACGCGGGCGGTGGCGGGCAGTGGGTCGCCGGAGGCTCGGGGCGGCTCGGCTCCGCTGGAGAAGAGTGAGGAGGAAGAAGGGAAGCTGGAGAGGGGCGGCTCTCGGTGGGGCAGCCGTGGGAGGAGGTCGGCGAGGGCTCGGAGGAGAGCGGCGGGTCTCGGCGGCTCTATGCGGAGGTCACCGGAGGAGGGAACGAGTCGGCCGGAGTTAGGTTTAGGGGTTTGGGAGGGAAGACAGGAGGCGGAGGGGCTATATATATGGGGACTGGGGAGAGCTCGGCCGGGCGGTCGTGGGCGGAAGAACCGGAGGGGGAGGCAACGTGGGGAGGTTCTCCGGCCACGTCGCCGGAGAACGCGGCGGTCGGGCGGGTTTTTCGGGTCGGCGTGGGTGACAGGGGCGGAGGGGGTGAAGCGGGTCCGGGTCGGGCGCGGATCCGGGTGAGCGGACCCGCCCGACCCGCTAAGAAGATAGGGCTGGGCTGGTCGTAAGGGCTCGGCCCACTGGGCCGGGCCGGGCCCAAGGTCGAAAAATGAAAATTAATACAGTAAATTAATAATAATAATAAATTAATTCAGAAATAGTTTTTAGGCTTTTAAAATTAGGTCTGATGTCCAATAAAATCCCAGAAAATTACCCTAAGTCCGGTTTGCTATTTTACACCATAAAATAATATTTTCATTACATTTTAATGTTGTTTATTGGCAATTAAAAATTATAAACTCACTACAGGGCCTATGTAAATTCCTGAAAAATGCATTTTAAATCCCAAAATTGATTTTAAAAATTCCAGAAAATTTAGGGTGTTTACAATCTACCCCCCTTAAGAGGATTGCGTCCTCGCAATCGAAGGGTAAACTATAAAGACAGAATTTATAGAATTAAAATGCTTAGGTTACCTGATTCTGCAAATAAATGCGGATAACGCTGCCGCATAACATCTTCTCTCTCCCAGGTCGATTCGCCTGGAGAGTGCTGTTTCCAAGCTACTCGAACCGGCCTGATGGTTTGCCCTCGTAGTGTCTTCTCGCTGGTGTCGAGTATACCCACTGGCTGCTCTTCGTATCTCAGGCTAGGTCCCACTGAAATCTCAGAATGATCAACTATATGGCTTGGGTCCGTCACATACCTCCTCAGTTGTGAGACGTGGAATACGTCATGCACTCCCTCTAAGGATGGAGGTAATGCAAGACGGTAAGCCACCTCACCAATGCGCTCCAAGATATCAAATGGCCCAATGTACCTTGGGCTTAACTTGCCTCTGCTGCCGAACCTGATAGTACCTCTAATGGGCGAGATCCTCAAAAATACATGCTCTCCTTCCTTGAACTCCAGGGGTCGTCGGTGTGCATCTGCCCAGTGCTTCTGTCTATCCTGGGCTGCACGGAGATGGTTCTTAATCTGCTTTACTTTCTCCACTGTCTCCGTTACCAACTCTGGACCCAGTAATTGACGTTCGCCAACGTCACTCCAGCATATTGGAGATCTGCACTTCCTTCCGTACAACGCCTCGAAAGGTGCCATCTGAATGCTTGCCTGATAGCTGTTGTTGTAGGAGAACTCCACTAAGTGCAGATGATCTTCCCAAGATCCTCCAAAGTCCAGTATACAGGATCGCAATATATCTTCCAGGATCTGAATGGTGCGCTCTGACTGTCCGTCTGTCTGAGGATGATAGGCAGTACTGAACTTGAGCCTGGTGCCGAGACTCTCTTGCATGCTTCGCCAGAAGTGAGATGTAAATCTTGAGTCTCGATCTGATACGATACTAACCGGCACTCCATGTAATTTTACGATCTGACGCATATACAGGTCGGCTAGTACTTCTGTGGATTGTCCGACTCTGAACAGCAAGAAGTGAGCCGACTTAGTGAGCCGATCCACGATGACCCACACTGCATCCTTACCACTAGGGCTTCTTGGAAACCCAGTGACAAAGTCCATGGTAATATGCTCCCACTTCCATTCAGGGATGGGAAGTGGCTGCAACATACCTGCAGTCCTCTGGTGCTCGGCCTTCACCAGCTGGCAGACTAAGCATTTCGCCACAAAGCGGGCAATCTCCCTTTTCATTCCATACCACCAGTAATATTGTCTTAAGTCCCTGTACATCTTGGTTCCTCCTGGATGAACCGAGTATATGGAGCTATGGGCTTCTGTCATCAACTCCTGCCTTAATTCTCTATTTGGGACACATAGGCGATTTTCGCACCTTAATGTTCCGTCCTCGTGGATGCGAAGTCCCGTCTGCAAGCCTGCTTCTGTTCTTTCTCTCAGCCTTCGGAATCTGGCATCATTAGGCAAAGCTTCCTTGATTCTCTCCACCAGCGATGACTTTACTTCGAGGTTAGCCAGCAAACCATTTTGTCCAGGTAAAATAACCTCTATCTGGAGTTCTTGCAAGTCTTGTAATAACTAAGGCTGCTCTGTCAAGAAGTAAGCCGAGGGTTTTCTGCTAAGGGCGTCGGCTACAACATTTGCTTTTCCCGGGTGGTACTGCAGATCGATGTCAAAGTCCACCATCAACTCCAGCCAACGCCTTTGCCTCATATTGAGTTCCTTCTGTGTATAAACATACTTCAAGCTCTTATGATCAGTGAATATCTCGACCTTTTCTCCATACAGGTAATGTCTCCAGATCTTCAATGCAAAAATAACTGCAGCTAGCTCCAGGTCGTGCGTTGGGTAGTTTTTCTCGTGGACCTTCAGCTGCCTCGATGCATAGGCGATAACCTTGCCGTGTTGCATCAAGACACAACCTAGTCCACTACCGGACGCATCACTGTATACAACAAAACCTCCTGACCCTGAGGGAAGAGTCAAGACTGGTGCTGTTGTTAGACGCCTCTTCAATTCTTCAAAGGCATGCTGGCATTCTTTCGTCCATATGAACTCCTGATCCTTCCGTGTCAGCTTAGTCATCGGCTCTGCGATTCTTGAAAATTTTTTTACGAACCGCCGGTAATACCCAGCAAGTCCAAGAAAACTTCTCACTTCCGCAACAGAGGTAGGGGTAGGCCAGGTTTCTATAGCAGTGACTTTCTCTGGGTCCACAGACAGTACTTCACCTGAGATAATATGCCCTAAGAATGGCACTTTGTCCATACAGAACTCACATTTGCTGAGCTTGGCATACAGCTTCTCCCTTCTCAAGGTTTCTAGCACAATTTTAAGGTGTTCCTCGTGCTCTTCGTGGTTCTTAGAGTAGATTAGGATATCATCAATGAACACCACCACGAACTTATCCAAGTACTGATGGAAGACCCCGTTCATCAAACTCATAAATACAGCAGGTGCGTTGGTTAAACCAAACGGCATAACTAGGAACTCATAATGCCCATACTTAGTTCTGAAGGCCGTCTTTGGGATATCTTCCTTCTTCACCCTAATCTGGTGATAACCGGATCTAAGGTCAATCTTGGAGAATACCTTAGCACCACTCAACTGGTCAAACAAATCATCAATACATGGTAATGGGTACCGGTTCTTAATAGTTACAGCATTAAGGGCTCTGTAATCAATGCATAGTCGTACAGATCCATCCTTCTTGGGTACAAAAAGTATAGGTGCTCCCCATGGTGAAACACTGGGCCGGATAAATCCTTTCTCTAGAAGGTCGTCAACTTGTGTTTTCAGCTCCACTAACTCCTTAGGTGCTAGCCGATATACCGATGAGGTGATAGGTTCGGCTCCTGGAGTTAGGTCTATCGTGAATTCTATCTCCCGATCAGGTGGTAACCCTGGAAGGTTGTCGGGAAATACATCCACAAATTCCGTTATGACTCTTGGGTAACTTGAATCTTCTTCTACGGTCAATACCCTAAGAGTTGGCTGGACCCCTTGTTCTACAGCTCCTCTATGAAATTCAAACTCAGGAAGGCTAGGGGGTCTAAATATCACCTTTCCAAGCCAGCAATCCAGTGTCGCATGGTACTGACTTAACCAGTCCATACCAAGTACAACATCGTAATCAGGCATAGAAAATATCAGAAATTGGGCTCGCATCTCTCGGCCACAGACTACTACCGAACATGATCTACAAGTATCACTAACCGGGATAATTCCACCTCCCGTTAGTATTCTCTTCATCTTCGAGAGAGGTGCGGTAGCTATTCTATATGTGGCTACGAAGCTAGCAGCAATAAATGAATGCGAAGCTCCAGAATCAAATAATGCTACAGCAGGAATTGAAGCTACTAATATGGTACCTGCTATCACTTCGCCTGCAGTAGCTTCCTCAGTGACTGCTAGTGCATATGCCTGACCTCGTCCCTGAGCGGGACCCCTTTGCTGACGAGCTTGTTGGAACAGTGCTGCCTGAGGTGGTAGAGGTGGCCTGGCTCCTCCAGGCCCTGTCTGAGTTGCTCCCCCAGCTGGAAGAGCTGCAGGTGGAGCTGGTCGATTTGGAACTCCCTCACGACGTTCCGAGCAGTCCTTGGAGAAGTGTTGTCCAGATCCGTAAACCAGGCAGAGTCCCAGCTTGCGTCTACATTCCTTTTCAATATGTCCTACCTTGCTGCAATAGTGGCAAGTAGGCAGGTTCTTAGTTGCTGCTCTTGGAGGCGGGGTCTTCTGGGGCCGTTTAGCAGATTCCCCTGGTGATGACTTGGACGGTGCTGAGGAGAAGGGACGTTTCAGGCTTAATTCCCTCCGAGTAACGCGTTCCAGCCGACGTGCTGCAGCTAGGACGTCGGTGTAAGAGGTGGGCGCGACCGATCCAATTAACTTCTGAAGCTCGAACCTGAGCCCATCAAAGAACTTCTCCGCCTTCTCCTCTTCGGTAGGAATTAGAGAAGGGGCGAAGCGGCTCAAGCGAATGAATTCGGCGTTGTATTCCTCCACCGTCATGTTGCCCTGGATCAGGCGGTTGAATCTGTCTCGGAGTTCTGACCGAGCCACAGCAGGGATGTACATTTCCTGGAAGAGTCTGGAGAACTCCTCCCAGGTAACCTGATCATGTCCGAGCCTTCTTTCTTCGGACAGCCAGCAATGATGCGCGTTGTCCGTCAGTTGCATCCGGACGGCAGTCATCCATTTGTCCCTTGGTAATTCAGCGGCCTCCAACTGATGCTGTGTGTTTGTAAGCCATTCATACACTTCAGTTGGTCCTTCCTTGCCCGAGAAGGTACGGGGCTTGAGTTGACGGAAATCCGTAATAGATCCCGTCGCTGGCCGCCTATTTGGTGCATGCTCCAATGCTGCGACCAGGCTGTTCCTTAGGTTCTCGGCCTCCCGACGTTGGGTCTCCTGTTGAATCTATTGTTGCGCCTGCATCATGGCGTAGAACATCTGGAACATTTGCTGGCCGTCCATTGCCTGTCCTGGGGGAAAGACAGGCATCATAGGTGGGAACTGGGGAGGAGGCGGGATGTCATCACGCCTGAACCTGGAACTTGGCTGGCCAGTTGGATTGTTCTGAGAGGATTGTCCTCTAGTGTCTGGCGTCGTTCCAGCCTCGCAGGTAAACCCTGCTTCAGTCGGTGTTCCCAAGGGGGTCTCGTCACCACGTCTGGGATCCATTTCTCTGCATCAAAAGAAAATAATGAGAACGCACAGAGGAATCAAACAGGATTCAGTTCAAGCAATTTAATTGAATTCGACATAGAGTTCAAAAACGATTAAATATATGGATGAGATCCTACAACCTATCTTATTGCAGGCCTGTCCGGTCCCTAAGTTAAAACCGAACAATTTAGTTGAGGACCTGCATGGGCCACCACAAAAACCATGTCACGCCCCAGTCCCAAAATGCCGAGGGACTGGAGATGCGTGGCAATGGCCAGCAGCACGCACTGATGGATAACCCAATTTAATGGAGCCATCAGGGCGTACTTAAGCTGTAAATAAGGTCTACTACACAAGTCACGCTAATCTCATCCATAAAGAAAAGGAAATAAACTGCATAATCAAATGGAAATAATGTAGCAACATCAACACAACAAGTCAGTCGGAGCAACAATCCGACTATAGTCTGAAATAAACTGGCTCTATAGGCCAGGAACAAAAGATGTAAACATGAAATAAATAAATGAGTGCTGGAACAGGCACTCAGGAAAAGTCCTCGGCAGTCACCTCGTCCTCAGTGTTTTGTTCAGCTCCAGCAATAGGTTCAGCTCCGGTCCCGTATATCTCGGGATACTGCTCCTCAGCTAAACCTGGGGACATAATCCATTCCAGGTCCTCAGTGGACATAGCAAGGCACAGATAATACAAGCCAAAATGAATAAGCAGTGCAATAAATAATGAAACAGCAGGGTAAACTGAGTAACTAACCATCTATGTGATATGCAAATGAGAGCAACACTAGTACTCAGGCTGAGATCGCTACAAGCTCTGTGTCGGGGAGCCGGTAGCAGTAATAACACGTAAAGGGTCAAGCTCTGCTGGAGAGTCTACAACCTCACAATAATAGTAGATATATATATATAACAGCCTGTAGCCTGTGTGTCTCTCCCCACCCAATGTAATCACGCAAACCATGACCATAACGTCTCATGTCCATGTCAGCGGGATTATATCTAATGCAACAAGTCATACTTTCTAATAATAATAACTCTGTCAAGTCCTGTATCCTATTCAGAATCCCCACGAATAACTCGGGAAGATTCTGTCCATGATAGTGTCAGGTGTCCTGGGTTATAGGGTACTTGAGAGGTCAAGTACAAAATAAGGGGGTCGTAAATCCATCGCTAAATGACGAACCCAGCACCGCGTACGGTGTCAGTACCCGACTATGATCGGGCACTAGGTACGTCGTACGTTCCCTAGGTTAAGCAGTTTAAAACAGTTTATATGAATTTGCACAAGAAATCTAGCAGAGTATTTTTACAGAAAATAAGAAAATAATGACTGCAAGTTTGGCAAGGTGCACTTGCCTGAAGTTTGGATTCCACTAAGGTCCTGGTTTCGGAAATTCCCAGAGATGACTCCGAAAGCTGAAATAAATAGTACCATCACGCTCAGAAGGTGTCAATCAGCTAGGATCGCCTGTCCTTGGGTCCAATTTGGAGACAAGGGCAGAAACGATAATTTCGGGCCAAAACGGGGTCCACCGGTGGGCCCGCTTTGCACCGAAAAATGTGTCAGGGTCAATGGTCTCCAAATTCACCAAACTTAGTGTCAACAGGTCAGGAACGCTGATACGAACCCAACGGAACTTTCAGATTTGGATTCCGATGAGCCGATCACGAAATCGCCCGTCGAGCGGGGCCTGTGGGGCCCACGACACGCGATTTCGTCAACGTTCTCAGAATCGAACCAAACTTGACCCACAGGACCAGCGTATCGCTACGAGTCCGATGGCGCAAGTTTCGTCTCGATCCGACGTGTGTGCACAAAGTTAGGGTGAATTGCAGAAAAGGCGGATACGGAGCGATGTCCGCGGATACGCGTTGATTCCGGTGTGCACGCACACCCAAATCGACTTCCGCAAAAACCCACACGTCCGTATCGACGAGGCGCACGTATCTGTGAAGACCGCACGCGACCAAGTCGTCCCGTTTGGCGGGGCGTACTCAGTTCCGGAGTGAAGCAGGGTCTGGTTTTTTCCTGTTTTTGGATCGCGGTGTGCGATCGCCACAGGACGCGATGCCCCGAGCGGTTTGTCCGGACTCCGAGAGGGTCATACAGGCTTCGCGTAGAAATTTACGGAATCGAAAACGGAGATCAGGGTTGCAAGTTACGAATACCTGAAGGGGACCGAGAAATCGGGGCTTTTCGAGTCCGAATCGAGCTCGTGTCCTGGACGTGTCAGCGGCGTGTCCGGGCTCGTATCCGCGTCTGGGTCGTGTCCGCGGCGTGTCCGGGGTTCTGGGGGTCTGGCCGTCGGAAGGAGGTCGGGGACGGGGTCGCCGGGGCTCGGGACGCGGGCGGTGGCGGGCAGTGGGTCGCCGGAGGCTCGGGGCGGTTCGGCTCCGCTGGAGAAGAGTGAGGAGGAAGAAGGGAAGCTGGAGAGGGGCGGCTCTCGGCGGGGCAGCCGTGGGAGGAGGTCGGCGAGGGCTCGGAGGAGAGCGGCGGGTCTCAGCGGCTCTATGCGGAGGTCACCGGAGGAGGGAACGAGTCGGCCGGAGTTAGGTTTAGGGGTTTGGGAGGGAAGACAGGAGGCGGAGGGGCTATATATATGGGGACTGGGGAGAGCTCGGCCGGGCGGTCGTGGGCGGAAGAACCGGAGGGGGAGGCGACGTGGGGAGGTTCTCCGGCCACGTCGCCGTTGAACGCGGCGGTCGGGCGGGTTTTTCGGGTCGGCGTGGGTGACAGGGGCGGAGGGGGTGAAGCGGGTCCGGGTCGGGCGCGGATCCGGGTGAGCGGACCCGCCCGACCCGCTAAGAAGATAGGGCTGGGCTGGTCTGGTCGTAATGGGCTCGGCCCACTGGGCCGGGCCGGGCCCAAGGCCGAAGAATGAAAATTAATACAGTAAATTAATAATAATAATAATTAATAATAAATTAATTCAGAAATAGTTTTTAGGCTTTTAAAATTAGGTCTGATGTCCAATAAAATCCCAGAAAATTATCCTAAGTCCGGTTTGCTATTTTACACCATAAAATAATATTTTCATTACATTTTAATGTTGTTTATTGGCAATTAAAAATTACAAACTCACTACAGGGCCTATGTAAATTCCTGAAAAATGTATTTTAAATCCCAAAATTGATTTTAAAAATTCCAGAAAATTTCGGGTGTTTACAATGTCGCATCCACGACACGACTAATCCGAATTTAACAAGTGATAGTCCAGTCAAACATGTAGACAAGCAAGTCCATCAACAAGTAACAATAGAGATCATATACGAGTCATATAACATGTCAAGCAATACAAATCCATGTATCATTCCTATTTGTCAGCAGGTATAATCATGTACTATATCGAATAGGAAGCAGATAAAACATGTAACACTATATCCAGAATGAACGACAGATGAAATGTACAAGCATATAAATAATGTAAATTAAATAGGCAAGATATACTTACCTGGGGCTTGTCCAATGCTGTTGAGATTGCGGGTACCAAAAGTCGTATGCAAGTTTAAGCACGAACTACAATTTCTACAGTCCTCAAGAATCTACAAAAACCTAAAACAATCAATCAAATGTTACACAATATGTATATACACCTAATTAGCAAAAATCTTATGTCATGCCCAGTACTGAAATACGGAGAAGGACACAGCTGTAACTAGACAAGGGAGTATATTCTACAAGCAAGTCACTTATGGTCACATAGAACATCTAATGTCTAAATCAGTCAAACGAAAATAATAAACATAAAATATATATGACAATAAAGAAGGCGTCTCAAACGCCTTGCCAATACATTCTAGGAACCAGTTGTACAAAATGAGAAGCTGACGGAGTAACAAAAGTACATGACTATTGTCACGACCCATACCCGGTGTAAGGGTACAAGTCGGGAACAACGCCCAACCTACGCCGCAGAATCGGCGGTAGAACGCTGTCTGGGTAATCTATCTAGCAATATAATGAACCATCAATAATAACAATATACTCAATCACAGATCTAAATGGAATAAGAACGAATATGATAAAGAATAGAATAGTCATATACAACTCATGAGTCTAAAATAATACATCAATGAGTCTGAAAGAAATACTAACAAAGTAAGCCGGAGACAAATCCAGTATAAAAGAATACTAAGAAGCTACTAAACCCGGGTCATCTGTCTCAGTTGGGATAAGTCCCTCCTGAGCCAGGGTCTCTGACTCTAAACCCACAATATCTTGGGGTCCATAATGTGTAGGGTACCAGTCCTCAGTGTCATCTGAAAAAAATATATCCAGTCAGGAAAGGAGCAGAGTACATCTCTAACAACAGTTCTAATCAATGATAAAAACTATGTAACAGTAAATAGATGTGAATATACAAGATGCAATAATGGATACAAGAAAGATACAATCAGAAAATACTGGAATAAACACAATAATGAACAATATGTCAATGAACAAGAATACTAATGTCTAAGTGTGTGAGTATGTCACGACCTGCACCCGAAAAATTGGGCATAAGCAGTGGGTACGTCCAGCCTACGCCGCGGAATCGGCGGTAGAATGCTGTAAAGGTTCGTTCTAGGTCACAATATCTATATCTCACAAAACCTGTCAATATAACCTCTCCAAAAGGAGGGCAACCACGCAATATATATATGCCTCAATCACAATAACTAGGAGAAGAGTAAAAGCACGATAAGATATCATAAAGAAACAAGAACCAAAGGGAGCAATACAATATCCAATATACAGTCGAGGTCTAAAGTCTACAACATCACAAAAGCAACAAAATAATAAATACAGTCATCCAGAATATCAAATGGGAACAACACAGGAAAACCCTACCTAGCTAACTAGGGTGCTAACGGCGTCTCCTCGACGGGCTACTCCTCAGTCTCCGGGTCACAACACTCCTCGACGCCCGGCCCGTAGAATGTCGGGCTAAATACTCAGGATCCTTTGGAAAAAATATGCCCAGTCAGGACTGGAGCGAAGTACATAACTCTGAAAGCAACTCCAAATGCATGATAAGGTGTATATGACTAGCAATAGAAAAGTATACAAGATGCACAGAAAAATAAATACATGGTAGAGCAGATAAAGTAGCTGCAATGTAAATCTGGAGAACAATACAAGTAGTAGAGAAGTAACTGCATATGAGAAAACAGGAATACTAGCTAAGTGCCTTGAGCACAAGTTCGTTATGTGATCGGCTTAGGTTGTACATGAATATTCTACGATAACTCCGTTATGCGTGAGTTGTATAACCGACATACACATGAATACTGTTTGGCTTTGATCACATAACCAACTCCTACTCCCCTCCCCCACTAATACTCTTGGATCCAACCACGACACACTACGTACATGATAAATAACTCGTGCACATGAAGGCGAGAGCACAAGAAGCACATGATAGCACATGAGAATCAATACCCGAAGCACATGATGAAATACACGTGATAGAGTACCCGCTGAACACGGTAAGGGGGATAACATCTCATGACGGGATCCAACTAGTACCATCTCGTGAAATAATGTGTCAGAATCAAGTATTACAGTTCTAGAACAGGTGATATAAACGCTATCATGAAATGGAAATGATCAGAGGTAGGTACTCGCTTGACGTCCTGAACAATTGATGAGGACCGAGATCCGGACTGGCATCGCAAGAACCTATTACAAAAAGCAAGGTTAAATAGGATTCTAATATGTTAAACTGATATAAAATAACTAAAAACAGGCTTCTAGGGTTATTCTAGGTTGAACGGGTCAAAGCGGTGAAATTTGGGTCAAAAAGTTAACCCTGGGTCCAAAAAGTCAACTCTGGGTCAAAACTAAGTCAAATGTTGACTTTTACAGTCAACGAGGGCAATTATGGTCAACACTATATCAAACTAGGGTGCCCCTAAAATTCTAGGTCAAAACTAGCTCATTAAGCTAGTAAACCTTCAAACTCGCCTCATCGAGATACTAGGATACCCTCGGTATCCAATATCTCAACCTAGGCTACGCACCCCGCCGAAACCCGCTAAAACCTATGCTAGCACGCATAATTATATATACCAATACATAAAAACCTAATTCTAAACTCAAACCTAGGCAATTGCTCAAAAATCCTGCTCCAATACTCAATACCTTGGGTATCTCAAGGTATTGAGATACCTTTATATCTCAAGGTATTGAGATATCCACCCATCTCTCACTAACACTACTAACTAGCTATCTAACTATGAAAATATATATACACCTAGGTATTATATCTAGACTACTACATATATAAACACATAAGTATATATTTACATAACTAGATATATATATATATCCACACATACACATATATATATATATATACCCATACCTATACATATATATATCTCTAACTAGTATCTATCTATCTATCTATCTATCTAAACATATATATATACATATATATATATATATATATAGATCTCTCTCTCCCCCCTCGCTACCTGCTGCACGCTGCTACGCAAATGCCTCGCCACGCCAAGCTGTTGCTGCTGCCCGTTCTGCTGTTACTGCTGCTGTACCTGCAGCTTGTGTTGTTGCTAACTGCTGCAGTTCCACTACGCTTCTACAGTCCTTGCTCGTTGCCTCGCTGCTAATGCAATGCGCTGCTACTACTGCTGCTATGCCAAGCTGCGGCTGCGCTGCTGCTGTTGCTGCAGCTGCGCTGCAGTTGGCTGCTGTTGCTGCTGCTGCGCTGCAGTTGGCTGCAGCGCGCTGGCCTCGCTGCTTCGCTGCTGCAGCATGCTCTGCTGTCTGCTCCTCTTCTCCCCCCTCAATGCTGCAGCACTCTGCTTCCACCACGCTGCCTCTGCGGCTCTCATTCTTGGTGTTGCTGCTGCTGCTCCTATCCAATTCTGCTCACTGCCTCTCTAATCTACTGCAGGCTGCTGCTCTTCCCTTTCTATGCTGCTGCAGCTGCTCAACCTGCCTCGCCGCTAACGCAATGGCTGCCACTGCCTTCTTCTTTCTAGCTGCTGCTGCCTTCTTCAATTAGCTGCCTCGCTGCTCTCTTCTATTGCTCATTGCTCTCCCATTCAACTCCCCCTAGCTACTGCTCGACACACCACACACACACAAACACGCACGCACACACACACACACACACACACACACACACACACACATATATATATATATATATATATATATATATATATATATATTTATACACACAAGAACATATATACATATACATATATCTACACACAAAACTATATATCTATATACACACTTATACATATATACTTACACACATATACACTTATACACTTATACACACACATATATCTATAATCACACTTATGTATATATATATAAACACACACTCTACACATATATACACATACCCATATATATATATATATATATATATATATATATATATATACACACACACACACTCACAACACAACACACAACACCCCACCAACACACGCCCAACGACCCCTATACGCACAAACACACATATATATAAAATACAATCCGAGAACTCTAGCACACACTCCTCGAAGCTAACCCAACGCACGCAAGAGCTCGAAACCAAGAAACTAAGTCGAAATGGCCGTTTGGTTATTTCGACGAACACGTGGTGTGCGGTTCGCAAAATCTCCTGAAACGCACACCAAACCTACTCGGAATCGGCCCAAAATTTACCCACGGATTTTAATCGATATCTAGATCCTAAAAAAAATGCTAGCTCACCAATTCTAGGTCCGGGGCAAAAACACGCACGCACATAGAACCTACGACGACGAAAACCCCCAAATCGCCCGAAACGCCCATTTCTCCGCGACACAACTTCACGTATCCGAACGGAGACACGTACTAACCCCCAAGACACCCAAGCACGTCTACCTAGGTCCGTCCAACCTAGGGCATCACCCAAAATTGGGCTAATCTTGGATTTTACCCAAAATTGACACAAAACCTAATGTCAAAGTCTCCAAACACAACCAAACTAGCTCTAACTTTCTCCCACGGGTATCCTTAGGGTTTAGGAAAGTTCTAAACTACTAATTACACTATATAATAGCAACCACTAAGATGAAAGTTAGGGTTTTCCTCTTGGGAGTTGGAATTCCAAGGCCAAAGTCTCCAAAACTCTTGAAATCACCATCCTCAAGCCTCCAAATCATGCCTCCACACTAAGTCTAGGCTCTAAACACCTAGATTAGGGAAAAGTATAGGGTTAGGGTTCACATCCATGAAGAATAGAAGAAGAAAGAGAAGAAATGACTTACTTGAAGCTTGTTGGAAGAAGGAAGAAGAAAATGGAGATTGGAGAAGAAGAAGAAGAAGATGATGAAGAAGAAGAAGAAGAAGGAATGAAGAATGGAGAAGAAGAAGGGGGGGTTCGGTTCTAGTCTGGAAAGAGGGGGGGCGGCCAAGTGTATAGGAATAGGTTTACATCTATAAAAAAGACTAAAATACCCTCCTAAATAGTCATGCTAATTGGGATTTGGGTTTGGGGTTCCAAAAGCACTCAAATTAACTCCTAATCACTCCAACTAGCTTATTAAAAATATAATAATAATTTTAAATCCAAAAATAGGCCTCACAAGGGTGTTGGTTGGGTCGGACAAGGGTCCACTAGGGTCTGACATGGGTCCAGACTAGCCAAACCCTAAAACAATCAAATAAAAAATAATACAACCATCAATTAAATATAAATATAATTATTTATAAACAATACACAATTTACAAAATAAAAATAAAAAAATAACCTTATTTTCTAGAATTGGGGTAGTGACAAGCCTACCCTCCTAAAAATAATTTCGTCCTCGAAATTAGAAGACGAAACTAGGACAGGAATGCAAGAAAAGAAAAAGAACCATACCTCAGTGCTCGAAAATATAAGGGTATCGCTCGCGCATTTTATCCTCCCTTTCCCAGGTTGACTCACTTGGAGAGAGTGATTCCTCCACGCGACGCGAACCAAGAAAATAGTCTGGTTCCTCAACGCCTTCTCCTGCCGATCCAGAATCTCCACCGGCTGCTCTGGATAGCTAAGAGTAGGGCCCACCACGATTTCTGAGTGATCCAATACGTGACTGGGATCCGCCACGTACCCTCTCAACTACGATGCGTGGAACACATCATGAACTCCCTCTAGCGTAGGCGGCAAATCTAGCCTATACGCCAGAGCACCGACCCTCTCAAGGATGCTGAAGGGTCCGACGAAACATGGGCTAAGCTTACCGCCTCCACCGAAGCAAATAGTGCCCCGCGTCAGAGAAATCCTCAGGAACACCAGATCTCCAACCTAGCACAAACAAGGTCTCAGCACTTAATCTAAAAAAAACAATCACAAGCAAACACAAGAACAATATCTAAATTCTAAACTATACCTCGAACTCCAAAGGTCTCCGGTGGCTATTGGCCCAATGCCGCTGCCTGTCCTGCGCCACCCGAAGTCTATCTCTAATGAGCTTGACCTTCTCTGCCGCATCAACCACCATCTCCGGGCCATGCAAAGCTCTCTCACCTTCATCATTCCACGATAACGGAGTACGATAACTCCGTCCATACAACGCCTCGAAAGGTGACATCTCGATACTAGCTTGGTAGCTGTTGTTGTAAGCAAACTCTACCAAGTGCAAGTGATCCTCCCAAGAGCTTCTGAAATCCAGAACACAAGTGTGAAGCATGTCCTCAAGTGTCTGAATGGTCCTCTCTGACTGACCGTTTGTCTGTGGGTGATATGCACTACTAAACTTGAGCTGGGTGCCCAAGCTAGCATGCAGACTCCTCCAGAAATGGGAAGTAAAGCGACTATCCCGGTCTGATACTATGCTCACAGGAACTCCATGCAGTCTAACTATCTGGCGCACATACATCCCTGCTAGTCTCTCCGTAGACGTACCCACTTTGAATGGTAGAAAGTGGGCCAATTTGGTCAACCTGTCCACAATGACCCAAATTGCATCCTTCCCGCCTGGAGAACGGGGAAGTCCAGAAACAAAATCCTTGGTCACATGCTCCTATTTCCACTCAGGAATGGGTAACGGCTAGAGCAATCCTCCTGGCCTCTGCCTCTCCGCCTTCACCTGCTGGCACACTAAGCATCGGGATACGAAGCGTGCTACCTCCCGCTTCATCCTGTACCACCATACATGCTCTCTTAGATCTCTATATATCTTGTTGGCACCTGGATGCATAGAGTATTGGGATCGATGTGCCTCCTAAAGAACCTTCTTGTGCAACGACCTACTTGGCACACACAACCTGGTACCGTGCCGCAATGAACCATCATCAGCAATGGTGAAGTCATCTGATAATCCAATCTGAACCTGCGCCCTGATGCTCCTCAGGGACTCATCCTCAAACTGTGTAGCCCTGATCCGGTCTACCAAATCTGACTGAATCTGCAGTCCCCATATCTGTATCTCAACTCCAGGTACTATCACCTCAATGCCCAAGCTCTCTAGATCTGCCAGAAGATAACGATCTGTAGTCAGGCACATAGCTACCGGATACCTGCTCAGCGCATCTGCAACTATGTTCGCCTTCCTTGGATAGTACTACAACAATATGTCGAAGTCTTTTATCAACTCCAACCATCTCCTCTACCTCATGTTCAGCTCTTTTTGGGTAAACACATACTTCAAGCTCTTGTGGTCTGTGAAGATCTCCACACGCTCTCCGTATAAATAGTGTTTCCGCAACTTCAGAGCAAAGATGACCGCTGCCAACTCCAAATCGTGGGTAGGGTAGTTCTTCTCATGATGACGTAATTGCCTAGAAGTATAGGCAATCACCCTCCCATTCTGTTGTAACGCACAACCCAGTCCCTTCCCCGATGCATCACTATAGATAGTGAATCCTCCAGATCCTGATGGCAATGTCAACACTGGAGCTGTCGTCAACCTCCTCTTCAGCTCATTAAAGGCAATCTGGCACTCCTCTGACCAAACATGTAAACCCCTTCACCAAAAATAGATATTTTGTGTGTATTTTATATTATTATATTTATTATAGATATTTAATTTCTTTAAAGTATTCTCTTAGTTAATTAGAAAATAAATTTCTTGATATATTTACTTATATAAATATTTATTTAGAATTATTTTAGGTTATTTTAGATTTTTGAAGATTTTTCTAGAATTTTTGGTAATTAAAACTTAGGAAACATAAATTTCTAGAACTTCTATGATTTACTATACGACCATACTTGCATGTTGTTCCTACCAAATATTTATTTTAGTTTAAAATATTTAATTATATTTTTCAGTAATTTATTTAGAATTTTAAGAAATTTATTTATATTTCTAAAATTATTTAGGATTTATTTGGATATATATAGTCTTAATATTAGATAGATGCTAATTTAGTGTTAATAGATATTAATAAGATTATATATAAATTATTTGTATTATCTTTAATTATATTTAAGATTATAAATTATTGAGATAAACTCAAACTCTATTTTAAATTAATTTAATTCCTGAGCCTAGTAGGAAAGCAACATCATGCATATCCTATCCTTATTTAAATTCATCATAATCCTATCCAAATTAACCAATCCTAGTCGTATTTAATTAAGTAGTGTCCACCATTATAAATACCTCATCCTTCATATTTTTCTTCCCCAAATTCCTCTATTTTTCGTCCAAAAATAGTCAAAATTCGTCATAAATTCAGCCTCATTTTCTACTAGTTATGACAAATTAAAAAGACGATATCTCCTAGCTCTGGACACCAAACACGCTCCAGTTTTTTTTTGTTAGAACTATATCAATGTTAGTTTTCTGATTATATAAATTTTTAAATAATTTATGAACCTATTTTTCCAGAAAATTCTAAAAGTGTCAGTTGTCGAAAATAAGACGCGTTTTGGTATTTTTGAGATTTTGGGAGATCTTGAAATCAGAATTATGAACAGTTTGAAGTTTCGGAAAGCTGACATGATGAACTTCTAGAAAAGTATTTTTCTAGAATTTAAAATTTAAGTTTATTCTGCTGTAAAATTTGTGCAACGTAGACGTAAATAGAAAATCACCAAAAACTATCATCTGTGCGTCCTAGTAGACATAACTCTTTAGCGACTTATGATTTTATGAAACTGTCGAATATGGTGTTCATGTAGTATTGAAATTTATAGGATTCCATACACAAATCCAGGATTTGAGTTGGTTGACTTTTTGGTCAACGGATTGCCTCAATTTGCGTGCCATGGATCACAAATCCGTAAAGTTGACTTTCTTTGGACCAAAATTAGAGTTTAACAATAAAATCAGAATATAATAAGATTAAAATACAATTTATATTTTTTTATTCAGAATTAAAATAGATTAAATGGAGGAACCTATTTACCCACTTTTGTAACCTAACTTGTTTAATTTATGTGACGGGTAGATCGGACGACGCCTTGAGTTGTGACTTCATCCTTTTCAGACCAGGCAAGATACCTTGACAAATTATTTACAGTATTTTGCATGCTATTTATATTTCTGTATATTTATTGCATTTTTGTATATTTCTTGCATGTGTAGTTTCTTTCAGTTATTACTATATATTAGATATGTTGAGACACACACTTCACACTTAGTATCATAGAGGATAATCAGTAGGCGTATGGGCTTTAACCACTCTTGTAAACCATAGTAACTAGCACGCACAATGGTGGTCGTGTCCGATGGTCGCTAACCCCGAGGTATGTCGATTGATGGAGTCCGAGGGTCGCTAGCCCCGAGGTATGTCGGCTGATGATGTCCACTAACGAGTGTGTGAGTGTGAGATTTAGATCGAGTAGCCTACCCTTGCCCATACGTCGAAAAGTTGTCCTCATTTGCATTCATATAGATTGTCTTGTACAGCGTACTTATATATTTTCTACCTATTATGCATGTTTACTGTATTCAAATTGGCTTGCTGTTCTGTATCTTGTTACGTCCCTCTGAGGACCTGGTCCCCTTCCAGGTGTATCTGTTCTTGAGTATTTGCAGGAGCGCAGATTTGGATGGTTATATATGTTTCGTGGATGTCTTCTCTTCGAGCCCGTGGTCGTTAGCTGGGATTCTTATATTGTGTTTATTGTGTTGTAACTTTACCTTCGAGTTGGTAGTGGATTTGTTTCCATCCAACTATCATCCTTAGATACTTATATTGAGATCTAGTTTCATAAATAATGGTTATTTATTTATATTGATTTTTGTGGATGAGATTTAGATTATATCCTGTGACTTGTGACATATGTTATACCACTTGTGGATTTGATATTCATATTACAGCATACGTATGGGTTTGGTTTCCATATATTGGAGTTGCCATATCCATGCGGCTGGCATGTTTACATGTCCTAGTCCTACGTATTTTTGGGACTGGGGTGTGACATGTTTTTGTGGTGGCCCATGCAGGTCGAGAGCATATTGTCTCGGTTATATTACTGTTGCGAGCAAGCCTGCGTATAGGATTAGAATATAGGATCTCATCCACTTATTTAATCACCGTCCTTGATTTTATTTCGCATTCTCATTTGATTGCTTGCAATGCATCTTGCTTGATCCTTTCACAACGTTAATCTTATCTTTTCTTTCGTGCTTGATAGGGGTAGGAAGGTGCCTTGTTCCAGGTATATACACTCTATTGTTTAATAATACTATTAGTTAAATTATTGTAAGTTGGAGACTTCCATAAAAATATAGTGTTTATCCAGACTATAAAACTTTAGTGTTATTCTGGACTGTAGAACTTAGAAGCCCATACACCCATTTGGTTGACTTTAGACTTAGACAAGAAATTAGTATGGCAATTGTAAAGGCACAACACCGATCTTCTTGGTGAACTTAGATTATTCAGTACCTTCCTCCATCATAATCAAGCGTACTTATATTTTTACTACCTCGACTTATGCTGCTATTATAGCCTAGTTTTGCAAGCTTATTCTTTTATTAAGCTTGTTCATGACATATGTATTATTGGGGGCCCACACTAATACATTGTCTAAATCAGAAACGGTGTATTATGGTATGATCAACCGTAGTGCACTTGGTTCGCTTTTTGTATCACTACTTTATGTGGATTGAGATATAGTTGACTCAACTTGTTAGACGAATATACTTACCCTCTAGACTGGTCAGAGCATATCATGTCAGGTACATAACTGTTCTGATATGAACATGCATATAGAAATTTACCAAAATAAGATTTTAATCCACAACTGCCTTGGCAACTCCCTTTCAAAATTCTTTAATCCCTTCGAATCCCGTACTTGTATTATATCACCTCCTTCTTGAACTCTTTATTATTATTTTCTGTCTTCTCCTATTTCGGAAAGACGAATGTTCGTGCTTAGTATAAGTTTGATACACGAATAGTACTAGATATACCCCATAGGCCAAGCACTCATGATGACAAACAACAGAGCGCGGCAACAGGAAGCCGTAGATACAGGTACGACCTTAGTTATATGTGTCATTACATACTCATGACCCCTTTTATGACACGAGATCTTAGGTGCATAGTAGACATAGAATTATATAGGTGTTGGTTTAGCAGTTATCAGGATATACTGATATTTTACCCAGATGGCATACGCGCGATGCTAATAGATGACGCGAGTAGCAGTAGTAGTATTCTTTTTCTATCACCATCTCGCCCCCTTGGGTGGCTCATCTTCTCTTCTCTATCCATTCATTATCTCGTGCTTAATTCTCCCTATCGTAGTTACGTCTTTTTCGTGCCAACATGAATTGTTGGTCTACTTCGACCCCATCCTTAGTTTTGTTAGTTAAAACGTAAATGGTTTAGTAGATGATTAGTAACTAAAGGATGAGTTCTTAATAATAACCCTTATGTATATAACCTATAGCAATATCTGTATCCTCTTATTATTTTAAAAACCATGTATAGCATCCCTTAGTCTAATAGGAATTTGTTAGACTGTTTGAACTAGTTTATACTTTTAATAGTTTTATAAGTTAGTCAAGACTTTAACTGTTGTCCAAAAACTTAGACTATGCCTAGGAAAGAATTAAAGCCACTTGTTACGAACTGACAACTATGACAAATCGCTGGCAAAGTAGCGATAGCTGCAGCAAGACCGTTGTAGTAAAGTAGTCGAAATATTTGCAGACATATTGGTCAGGTGGCATGGCAGTATTAACTATGATACTTGACGGTTACAAAGAAAAATTATGGTTGTGAGATTCAAGACAAGTACCCCAAGATTCTTGACCTAATAAATATATTCGTCTTACAAACTAGACAATAGCCTCAAGAGACTGTGACTACTAGTAGAACTTTTGTAAGTTGGGTAGTGTAGACGAGTTACAAGATAATATAATAGTGTATGGACAATAAATAAGAAGTGTTAGAATGACAGACCATGACTTTTAGGAAGCACTGCTTGATAGCTATGCATTGTAATTGCTATAGTGATTATTATGAATATGGGTTAGTGTCAATTTCGAGGAAGAAATTTTTTTAAGTTGGGTAGATTGTAAACCACCTCACCAAAAATAGATATTTTGTGTGTATTTAATATTATTATATTTATTATAGATATTTAATTTCTTTAGAGTATTCTCTTAGTTAATTAGAAAATAAATTTCTTGATATATTTACTTATATAAATATTTATTTAGAATTATTTTAGATTTTTGGAGATCTTTCAAGAATTTTTGGTAATTAAAACTTAGGAAACATAAATTTCTAGAACTTCTATGATTTACTATACGACCGTACTTGCATGTTGTTCCTACCAAATATTTATTTTAGTTTAAAATATTTAATTATATTTTTCGGTAATTTATTTAGAATTTTAAGAAATTTATTTATATTTTTTAAATTATTTAGGATTTATTTGGATATATATAGTCTTAATATTAGATAGATGATAATTTAGTGTTAATATATATTAATAAGATTATATATAAATTATTTGTATTATCTTTAATTATATTTAAGATTATAAATTATTGAGATAAACTCAAACTCTATTTTAAATTAATTCAAATCCTGAGCCTAGTAGGAAAGCAACTTCATGCATATCATATCCTTATTTAAATTCATCATAATCCTATCCAAATTAACCAATCCTAGTCGTATTTAATTAAGTAGTGTCTACCATTATAAATACCTCATCCTTCATATTTTTTCCCCAAATTCCTCTATTTTTCGTCCAAAAATGGTCAAAATTCGTCATAAATTCAGCCTCATTTTCTACTAGTTATGACGAATTAAAAAGACGATATCTCCTAGCTCCGGACTCTAAACGCGCTATAGTTTTTTTTGTTAGAACTATATCAAGGTTAGTTTTCTGATTATATAAATTATTTTAATAATTTATGAAACTATTTTTCTAGAAAATTCTAAAAGTGTCAGTTGTCCAAAATCAGACTCGTTTTGGTATTTTCTAGATATCGGGAGATCCCAAACTCAGAATTATGAACCGTTTGAATTTTTGGAAAGATGACATGATGAACTTCCAAAAAAGTATTTTTTCCAGAATTTAAAATATAAGTTTATTCTATTGAAAAATTTGTGCAACGTAGACGTAAATAGAAAACCACCAAAAACTATCATCTGTGCGTCCTAGTGGACATAACTCTTTACCGACTTGTGATTTTATGAAACCGTCGAATATGGTGTTCATGTAGTATTGAAATCTATATGATTCCATACACAAATCTAGGATTTGAGTTGGTTGACTTTTTGGTTAACGGATTGCCTCGATTTGCGTGCCATGGATCACAAATCCGTAAAGTTTACTTTCTTTGGACCAAAATTAGGGTTTAACAATAAAATCAGATTATAATAAGATTAAAAATACTATTTTAGGTTTTTTTATTCAGAATTAAAATAGATAAATGGAGGAACCTATTTATCCACTTTTGTAACCTAATTTGTTTAATTTATGTGACGGGTAGATCGGACGACGCCTTGAGTTGGAAATTCATCCTTTTCAGACCAGGCAAGATACCTTGCCAAATTGTTTATAGTATTTTGCATGTTATTTATATTTCTGTATATTTATTGCATTTCTGTATAATTCTTGCATGTGTAGTTTCATTTAGTTATTACTATATATTAGATATGTTGACACACACACTTGACACTTAGTATCATAGAGGACAATCAGTAGGCGTATGGGCTTTAACTACTCTGATAAACCGTAGTAACTAGCACGTACTATGGTGGTCGTGTCCGATGGTCGCTACCCCCGAGGTATGTCGATTGATGGAGTCCGAGGGTCGCTACCCCCGAGGTATGTCGGCTGATGATGTCCACTAACGAGTGTGTGAGTGTGATATTTAGATCGAGTAGCCTACCCTTGCTCATACGTCGAAAAGTTGTCCTCATTTGCATTCATATAGATTGTCTTGTACAGCGTACTTATATATTTTCTACCTATTATGCATGTTTACTGTATTCAAATTGGCTTGCTGTTCTGTATCTTGTTACGTCCCTCTGAGGACCTGGTCCCCTTCCAGGTGTATCTGTTCTTGAGTATTTGCAGGAGCGCAGATTTGGATGGTTATATATATTTCGTGGATGTCTTCTCTTCGAGCCCGTGGTCGTTAGCTGGTATTCTTATATTGTGTTTATTGTGTTGTACCTTTAGCTTCGAGTTGGTAGTGGATTTGTTTCCATCCAACTATCATCCTTAGATACTTATATTGAGATCTAGTTTCATAAATAATGGTATTTATTTATATTAATTTTTGTGGATGAGATTTAGATTATATCTTGTGACTTGTGACATATGTTATACCACTTGTGGATTTGATATTCATATTACAGCGTACATATGGGTTTGGTTTCCATATATTGGAGTTGCCATATCCATGCGGCTGGCATGTTTACGTGTCCTAGTCCTACGTATTTTTGGGACTGGGGCGTGACAAAACAAACTCCATGTCCTTCTGAGTCAGCCTAGACAACGGCTCTGCAATCCGAAAAAAATCCTGAACAAATCTCCTATAGTAACCTACCAGCCCCAGGAAACTCCTGACCTCGGCTACTGAACTCGGAGCACTCCATGCCTTAACTAACATGATCTTTCTCAGATCTACCGAGATCCCCTCTCCAGTCACCACATGACCAAGGAATTCAACCTTGTCAAGGAAGAACTCACACTTTGAAAGCTTTCCATAAAGCTTCTTCTTCTTGAGAGTCTCCAGCACTATCCTCAGATGCTCCTCGTGCTCCTCTGGGGTCTTCGAATACACCAAGATGTCATCTATAAATACCACCACAAACCTGTCCAGATGCTGATGGAACACCTTGTTCATCAGATTCATGAACACTGCCGGGGCATTAGTCAACCCAAACGGTATCACCATGAACTCATACTGTCCATACCTGGTCCGAAAAGTTGTCTTCGGAATATCCTCCCTCCTGACCTTCACCTGGTGGTAGCCTGTCCTCAGATCAATCCTGGAAAACACCCTCGTTCCGCTCAACTGGTCAAAAATATTATCAATACGTGGCAGCGAATACTTGTTCTTGATTGTGAGGTTGTTCAGAGCCCTGTAGTCGATACACATCCGTATCGACCCATCCTTCTTTGGCACAAAAAGTACCGGAGCACCCCACGGAGAAGAACTAGATCTGATAAATCCCTTGTCCTGAAGCTCATCCACCTGCTTCTTCAACTCTATCATCTCACTGTTGCTGACTCTATAGACGTGCTAGGATATCGGCTCTGCGCCTGGCACCAAGTCTATAGAGAACTCCACATCTTTGTCCGGAGGTAACCTGGCAACTCCTCCGAAAAGACATCCATGAACTCCGCTATCAGTGGATATAGCAACCTCTGCTCTACCACCAGGGCTCCGCAGAAGACTCCCTCGCTCTGCTCCGTTGCTCCTCTGGAAAACTCAAACTCTGGCTTACCCGGCGGACTAAACAACACTCTGCCTCCACGATAATCTATACTAGCACGGTGCATACTCAACCAATCCATCCCGTGTATAATATCGTAGCTCGGAAGTGGCATTACGAGTAGGCACACACTCAACTCTCGGCCTCCCAAGGTAACTCTCCGGTCTCTACAGACATCACTGACTAGGATGATGCCACCCCCGGTCGTGATCTTGCAGAGTCTAGCTAAAGGTTCAGCAACAAGATGGTGTCTAACAACAAAAGATACAGACACAAAGCTATGGGAAGCACCAGAATCAAATAAAACAAGTACTGGAATGGAATCAAGAAGAACAGAGCCAGAGATTACGTCACCAACGGCGCAAGATACGATATCATCAAGGAGGACAGTAATATTTCAAAAGAACCAATTTCAGAAAAATTAAAGATAGCAAAAGAAATCAGGAAGGATCCTAGTTGTGATTGAGCACACTCTCTCTCAGCCTATATCCTATATCCTATCGCAGATAGACCTAGAAACTAGACCTGCGTACTATACCTGCATACTAGACCTTGTATGGGCCGCCACCAAAAATGTGTCAAGACCCGCACCTAAAAAATTGGGCATGAGCCGTGGGTACGTCCAGCCTAAGACGCAGAATTGGCGGTAGAATGCTGTAAAGGTTCGTTCTAGGTCACAATATCTATATCTCATAAAACTTGTCAATATAACCTCTCCAAAAGAAGGGCAACCACGCAATATATATATGCCTCAATCACAATAACTAGGGGAAGAGTAAAATCACGATAAGATATCACAAAAAAAAGAACCAAAGAGAGTAATACAATATCCAATATACAGTCCAAGTCTAAAGTCTACAACATCACAGAAGCAACAAAATAATAAATACAGTCATCCAGAATATCAACTGGGAACAACCCAGGAAAAATCTACCTAGCTAACTAGGGTGCTAACGGCGTCTCCTCGATGGGCTCCTCCTCAGTATCCGGGTCACAACACTCCTCGACGCCCGGCCCGTAGAATGTTGGGCAAAAATCCTCAGGATCCTCTAGAAAAAATATGTTCAGTCAGGACTGGAGAGATGTACATAACTCTGAAAGTAACTCCAAATGCATGGTAAGGTGTATATGACTGGCAATAGAAAAGTATACAAGATGCACAGGAAAATAAATACATGGTAGAGCAGATAAAGTAGCTGCAATATAAATCTGGAGAATAATACAAGTAGTAGAGAAGTAACTGCATATGAGAAAACATGAATACTAGCTAAGTGCCTTGAGCACAAGTTCCTTATGTGATCGGCTTAGGTTGCACATGAATATTCTACGATAACTCCGTTATGCGTGAGTTGCATAACCGACATACACATAAATACTGTTTGGCTTTGATCACATAACCAACTCCTACTCCCCTCCCCCACTAATACTCTTGGATCCAACCACGACATGCTACATACATGATAAATAACTCGCGTACATGAAGGCGAGAGCACATGAAGCACATGATAGCACATGAGAATCAATACCCGAAGCACATGATAAAATACACGTGATAGAGTAACCGTTGAACACGGTAAGGGGGATAACATCTCATGACGGGATCCAACTAGTACCAGCCCGTGAAACAATATGTCAGAATCAAGTATTACAGTTCTAGAACAGGTGATATAAACGCTATCATGAAATGGAAATAATCAGAGGTAGGTACTCGCCTGACGTCCTGAGCAACTGATGAGGATCGAGATCCGGACTGGCGTCGCAAGAACCTATTGCAAAAAGCAAGGTTAAACGGGATTCTAATAAGTTAACTGATATAAAATAACTAAAAATAGGCTTCTAGGGTTATTCTAGGTCGAACGGGTCAAACCGGTGAAATTTAGGTCAAAAAGTCAACCAGGGGTCTAAAAAGTCAACTTTGGGTCAAAACTAGGTCAAACATTTACTTTTACGGTCAACAAGGGCAATTATGGTCAACACTAGGTCAAACTAGGGTGCCCCTAAAATTCTAGGTCAAAACTAGATCATTAAACTAGTAAACCTTCAAACTCGCCTCCTCGAGATACCGGGATATCCTAGATATCCAATATCTCAACCTAGGCTACGCACCCCGCCTAAACCCGCTAAAACCTATGCTAGCACGCATAATTATATATGCCAATACATAAAAACCTAATTCTAAACTCAAACCTAGGCAATTGCTCAAAAACTCTGCTCCGATACTCAATACCTTGGGTATCTCAAGGTATTGAGATACCTTGATATCTCAAGGTATTGAGATATCAACCAATCTCTCACTAACACTACAAACTAGCTATCTAACTATGCAAATACATATACACCTAGGTAATATATCTAGACTACTACATATATAAACACATAAGTATATATTTACATAACTAGATATATATATATATCCACACATACACACATATATATATATACCCATACTTATACATATATATATCTCTAACTAGTATCTATCTATCTATCTATCTATCTATCTAAACATATATTTATATATATATATATATATATATCTCCCCCCTCGCTACCTGCTGCACGCTGCTACGCAAATGCCTCGCCACGCCAAGCTGCTGCTGCTGCCTGTTCTGCTGTTACTGCTGCTGTACCTGCTGCTTGTACTGCTGCTAACTGCTGCAGTTCCACCACGCTGCTGCAGTCCTTGCTCGCTGCCTCGCTGCTAATGCAATGCGCTACTGCTGCTGCTGCTATGCCAAGCTGCGGCTGCGCTGCTCTGCAGCAAGCTGCTGCTGCTACTACTGCTGCTGCTGCGCTGCAGTTGGCTGCAGCGCGCTGGCCTGGCTGCTTCGCTGCTGTAACATTCTCTGCTGGCTGCTCCTCTTCTCCCCCCTCGCTGCTGCAGCGCTCTGCTTCCACCACGCTGCCTCTGCTGTTGCTGCTCCTATCAATTCTGCTCACTGCCTCTACAATCTACTACAGGCTGCTGCTCATCTCTTTCTATGCTACTGCAGCTGCTCAACCTGCCTCGCCGCTGACACAATGGCTGCCACTGCCTTCTTCTTTCTAGCTGTTGCTGCCTTCTTCAATTAGCTGCCTCGCTGCTCTCTTCTACTGCTTACTGCTCTCCCATTCAACTCCCCCTAGCTACTGCTCGACACACCACACACACACAAACACACACACACACACACACACACACACACACACATATATATATATATATATATATATATATATATATATATATACAAGAACATATATACGTATATATATCTACACACACAACTATATATCTATATACACACTTATACATATATACATACACACATATACACTTATACACACACACATATCTATAATCACACTTATGTATATATATATAAACACACTATATATATATATACACATACCCATATATATATATACATTCACACACACACACACACACACACACACACACACACATATATATATATATATATACACACACACACACACTCACAACATAACACACAACACCCCACCAACACACGCCCAACGACCCCTATACACACAAACACACACACACACATATATATATATAATACAACCCGATAACTCTAGCACACACTCTCCGAAGCTAACCCAATGTGCGCACGAGCCCGAAACCAAGAAACTAAGTCGAAATGGCCGTTCGGTCATTTCGACGAACACGTAGTTTGCGGTTCGCAAAATCTCCTGAAACACACACCAAACCTACTCGAAATCGGCCCAAAATTTACCCACGGGTTCTAATCGATGTCTAGATCCTAGAAAAAAATGCTAACTCGCCGATTCTAGGTCCGTGGCAAAAACGCTCACGCATATAGAACCTACGACGATGAAAACCCCCAAATTGCCCGAAACGTCCATTTTTCTGCGACACAACTTCACGTGTCCGAACGGAGACACGTAATAACCCCCAAGACACCCAAGCACGTCTACCTAGGTCCGTCTAACCTAGGGCATTATCCAAAATTGGGCCAATCTCGAATTTCACCCAAAATTGACACAAAACCTAATGTCAAAGTCTCCAAACACAACCAAACTAGTTCTAACTTCCTCCCACGGGTAGCCTTAGGGTCTAGAAAAGTTCTAAACTACTAATTATACTATATAATAGCAACCACTAAGAGGAAAGTTAGGGTTTACCTCTTGGGAGTTGGAATCCCAAGGCCAAAGTCTCCAAAACTCTTAAAATCACCACCCTCAAGCCTCCAAGCCTCCAAATCAAGCCTCCACACTAAGTCTAGGCTCTAAACACCTAGCTTAGGGAAAAGTATAGGGTTAGGGTTCACATCCATGAAGAATAGAAGAAGAAAGAGAAGAAATGACTTACTTGAAGCTTGTTGGAAGAAGGAAGAAGAAAAAAATGGAGAATGGAGAAGAAGAAGAAGAAGAAGAAGAAGAAGAAGAAGAAAAAGAAGAAGAAGAAGAAGGAATGAAAAATGGAGAAGAAGAGAGGGGGGGGGGTTTCGGTTCTGGTCTGGAAAGAGGGAGGGGCCGGCCAAGTGTATAGGAATAGGTTTACATCTATGAAAAAGACTAAAACACCCTCTTAAATAGTCATGCTAATTGGGATTTGGGTTTGGGGTTCCAAAAGCACTCAAATTAACTCCTAATCACTCCAACTAACTTATTAAAAATATAATAATAATTCTAAACCCAAAAATAGGCCTCATAAGGGTGTTGGTTGGGTCGGACATGGGTCCACTAGGTCTGACATGGGTCCAAACTTGCCAAAATCCTAAAATAATCAAATAAAAAATAATACAACCATCAATTAAATATAAATATAATTATTTATAAACAATACACAATTTAACAAATAAAAAAAAAACCTATTTTCTAGAATTGGGGTAGTGACAGAGTACTAGCTTTAACATGTGATCGGCTTGGGAACTTGCACAAGAGTATAATGGCCTGGCTGATCATACGTGCGGAGTATGATCAACACTCACAAGGAACAAGACATACAGAAGGAGGGTATGATCACATATCTACACTAAAATACTCTTCACCCTCGACTGGTATAATAGATCCAACCATGGTATGCTATGGCACAGGATTCTCTAGGAAGGTAGCAAATCTCCCCGAGAATCAGTGTCTGTACATGCACAAGATAATCAATAAAACAAGACTTGCATAATGTATACCATATACAAGGAATAACATCTCATGACGAGATCTGGATATACCAATCCATGTAACCATCGTGTCAAGAAATATGGATATCTACACTAGATACGATGAACATAGTGGATATCATAAATGAGAAACTATCAGAGAATGTACTCGTCTGAAGTCCAAAGAATAGTCTCACAGATGTCTGATACGGTGCCTCGGAGACCTAGATATAGAAAACAACATCGATACAAGGTTTTGGAAAGAAAATAAGTTAAACTAGTCAACTTCTAGGTCAACAAGTCAACTCTAAGTCAAAAGTCAAACTAAGTCAACTCTAAGGTCAACTTTGGTCAAATATGGTTAACTATGGTCAACTACATATTTATAGGTTGCATGAGTCTATCACAAAGATATTGGGATTAAATACTAAATTCTAGGTCATAAACTACATCTTAGGGTACTAGGATACCGTATCTCTGGGTACGTAAATCAAAAGGAAAATATTACGTATTAATATCAAATAATTTATTTATTATATAATCATAATCAACGGATATGGGGCGTTATCGACGGATATGCGTTGATTCCGGTGTGCACGCACATCCAAATCAACTTGTGCGAAATCTCGCACGTCCGTATCAACGACGCGCACGTTTCGGTGAAGACCGCGCGCGACCAAGTCGTCCCGTTTGGCGGGGCGCACTCAGTTCTGGGGTAAAACAGGGCGTTGATTTTCTTATTTTTGGATCGCGGTTCGCGATCGCCACAGGGCACGACGCACCGAGCGGGTTGCACGGGCAACGAGGGGGTCACACAGTCTACGCATCACAACAGACGGGACAGAAAATGGGGCAACGAGGAGAGAGGAAACGCTACCTGAACAGGGCTCCAAAAAACTGAGATTTCTCCTATCCTTGTGTCGATTTGACACCGCTGTGTCCTGGCCGTGTCCTGGCTGAGTCGTGTCTGATCTAGGGTTCAGGCGCTGGGGCTACGCCAGAGGAGCTCGCGGAGGCGGCTAGCTCGTCGGCGGTGAGGGGGAGGGCGGAGCTGGCTGAGTGGCCGGGCTCACTGTTGGAGGCGGGCGGCAGGTGCTGCGGTTGTCGAGGGGCTGCTGATCAAGGAAGGGAGGCTGGCCGAGGGCGGAGGAGGTGGAGGAGAGAGTTTACTGGTTGGTGGTCGGGGCTGGCTTGGGGCAATGGAATGGCTCAGGCGGAGGGGATGGAGTCGGGGAAGGTGGTCGGGTCGAGCGGGGCTGACTGCTGGGTGGTGGAGGTTCGAGGTCGGCGGAGAGATCTGGGACGGGTGGAGGAAGAAGATGGTGGTGGTGGTGCTTGGCTTCGACGGTGGAGCTGGGAGAGGAAGAGGTGAGATGGTGGTCGATGGTCGAGCGGATGGAGAGGGACGGCGAGACGAGGGGTCGAGCGGGGGAGCGGCGGAGGAAGTCTGTGGAGTCGGTGATCGGCGGAGATGGGAGGTTGTGGTGATGGTGGAGAGGGCGGCGCTGGAGATGGTGGAGGGAGAAGAACGGCGAGGCGATTAGGGTTCCGACTAGGGAGTGCTGCGGCGGAGAAGGGTCTGGAGGATTTTTACGGTGGCGGCGGGGCACAGAAGTCGAGGCTATTAAATAGCCGGAACAGTAACCCCGATAAGATTAGGGTTTCGGCAGTTAACGGGTTTGGGTCTGCATGTCGGGTTCAACATGAATTCGGCCCGACCCGCTAGTGTTTAAGTGCGGGTTTGGGTCTGCGGGTTCGGGTCGGGTTTAGATCCGACCCGACCATATACGGTTGGGTTCGGTTCAGTTGAACCGGGTCTGGGTTGGTTTGGTTCAATTGAACCAGGTTCAGTCAGGATTTTATTTAGGTTTAAATCTACATTGGTTTTTAGGGCTTTAAAACTGTTTTCGGAGTCCAATAAATTCACAGAAAATTATCCTATGTCCGATTTTTCATTTTACACCATAAAATATTATTTCTATAATATTTTAATATTATTTAACAGCAATTAGAAATCATTTAATTACCAAATACTTAGGTTTTAATTACAGAAAAATCCCAGAAAATTACAGAAATTTGTGAAAAATCAAAATTAAAAATTCTTGAAAAATCAGGGGATTTAGAATCTACCCCCCTTAAGAGGATTGCGTCCTCGCAATCAAAGAATAATCGGCCAACAAAGATGACACGGTTTAAAACATTGTTCGAAGCACATCATTATCAAGAAGAATCAAGGTTGAGGGTCTAAGCAAAATACATAGGAAAAATCATTTTCCTAAGCATTAAAAGTTATGCAATCTCCCGTATAAAGGAGATCTAGAGGACTACTATTTTAGAAAAACTAGTTTATTTAATTATTAGCAAGTTCAAAAATTACTAGGTTAAGGCTAGGTCACGAATCAACAAGCACAAACTAAAACAATACTAGAAACGAATAACTATAAAAACTTACGCGCATTAGCTACTCCATGAATATGTGCGTCCTCCAAAGTCATCGCGAAAGCTTGTCCACGTCCTTGAGGTAGATTTTTCTGCTGCTGCTGCTGGGCCTGCTGGAAGAGTGCTGCTTGTGGTGCCAAGGGTGGCCTTGGTTGATACCCTCCTGGTGCTGGTAGGGCTTGTCTGTTTAGTGCTCCATCTCGATGCTGAGGACAATCCTTGGCTAAGTGTTGATTGGTTCCGCAAATCAAGCATAATCCTAACTTGCGTCTGCAGTCCCTCTCAATATGGCCTACCTTGCCACAGTATTAACATGTAGGTAGTATCTGCGGAGAGGCTCTAGGTGGCTGGTGCATGTGAGGTCTCTTTGTAGCTTCTTCTTGTGGTGATCTAGCTGGTGCTGATATGGAAGATCATTTCAGACTGGTCTCTCTCCTGGTAACGCGCTCCATGCGTCATGCTACAGCAAGAATGTCCGAGTAAGAGGTAGGTGCGACGGATCCGATCAGTCTCTGTAGCTCAAAGTTTAGTCCGTCGAAGAACTTCTCAGCCTTCTCTTCTTCTGTGGGGATCAAAGTAGGGGTGAAGCGACTTAGACGAATGAATTCTGCGTTATACTCTTCTACTGTCATACTATCCTGAGTGAGGCGATTGAACTTGTCCTGAAGTTCTGATCGAGCGATAGCCAGAATGTACATCTCCTGAAAGAGTCTAGAAAACTTTTCCCAAGTGATTCAATCTGGTCCGAGCCGTGTCTCCTCAGATAGCCACTAGTGATGCGCATTGTCCGTCAATTACATTCTAACGGCAGTCATCCAATGTTCTCTTGGAAGCTCAGCTGCTTCCAACTGGTGTAGTATGTTGGTGAGCCACTCATGAACTTCGGTTGGTCCTTCCTTGCCAAAAAAGGTACGGGGCTTCTGCTGCCGGAAATCGGTGATAGATCCTGTCACTGGTCGTCGTGCTGGTAGATTCGCCTGCTCTAGTACGAGTGCTAGGCTGCGACCCAAAGCCTCGTGTTGAATCTGTTGTTGAGCTTGTATCATTGCGTAGATCATTTGAAACATCTGTTGCCCGTCCATAGCTTGCCCTTGTGGGAATATGACCATTGGTGGTGTGAACTGCGACGGAGGTGTAATATCGTCTTGCCGACCTCTTGAGGTATCTTGACTGTTTTGTTGTTCTAGTTGACCTCCACCAACTGGTGTTACTTCATCGTCATAGGTGACATCTACAACTTGTGGTATTCCTGCGGGAGTCTCGTCGCGTGCTTGTGAATCCATTGCTCTGCATCAAAAATAAACTATAAGAGACGCATAGGAATCAAAGCAAGATGCAAGTTAAGAAATTAATTTGAATTCGATATAGATATCAAGAACGTTTCAAGCAAGTGGATGAGATCCTAAAAACTTATCCTATTCTTATTGCAGGCTTGTTCGGTCCCTAAGTTGAAACCGAACAATTTAGTCGTTGACCTGCATGGGCCACCACAAAAACCATGTCACGCCCCAGTCCCAAAAATATCGAGGGACTAGACACGTGGCAATGGCCAACAGTACACACCGATGGATAAACCCAATTTAATGGATCCATCGGGGCGTACTTAAGCTGTAGTACAACAATAAATAGGTACAATGATACAAGTCACAGTCTATTCTAATCTCATCCACAACAGATAATCACAGATCAAATGCCAGAATAAATGCAAATAAATATAAACTAACAAGTCTAAATAAAAGTGTCTCGGAGAACAATCTGAGAACAAGTCTGATACATCACTGCAATAGACAGGAAATAAAGTAACTAGAAATAGAAATAAATGAGTATCTCAAGCCAATACTCAGGAGAAGTCCTCTGGTACAATCTCGTCCTCAGATCCTGGTTCTGCTCTAATGTAGGCACCTGCTCCTGTTAATGCTAATGCTCCGGTCTCGTATACCTCGGGATAGATCTCGTCAGCTAATCCTGGGGACATAATACGGTATCCAGGTTCTCAGGGGACATAACAAGGTACAGAAGATACAAGCCAACATAAATGCAGTAAAATAGTAAATGAAATAAATAGGGTAAATATGTAACCATCTATGTGAAATGCAAGTGAGAGCATCACTAGTACTCAGGCGGAGACCACTACAAGCTCTGTGTCGGGGAGCTGGTAGCAGTAATAACTATGTATTTTACTATGTAGTTTACTATGTATTATATGTATAAAATTAGCCTGTAGCCTGTGTGTCTCTCCCCACCCCATGTAATCACACGTCTCATGTCCACGATGCCTCATGTCCATGTCACGCACGATCATATCTAATGCAGTAAGTCATATAATGTCTATGTCATAAAACCTGTATCCTACACAGAATCACCATGAATATCTCAGGAAGATTCTGTCTCATGAATAGTGTCAAGTGTCCTAGGTTATGATGTACTTGATAAGACAAGTACGAGAAGTATAGGGTCTCGGTATCCATGTCTATGTGACGTTACACAACTCCGCGTACGGTGTTGGCACCCGACTATTAATCGGACGCTAAGTAAAGTCACACGGTCCTAGGTCAAGCATGTACAACCATATATATGTATAAGTCAAGGAAATAAGTAACAAGAACTGCAATGTTGGCAAGGTACACTTGCCTGTGGTTCTGGCTCCAACTGTAGCTCTGGTCTCAGTGTGATCTGCAGGTACTACTCCGGTTGCTGAAATAAATATTACCATTAGATTCAGAAAATATCAAATAGCTAGAAATGCCTGTTCTTGAGTCCAATTTGGAGACAAGGGCAAAAATCACAGTTTTCGGTCAAAGCGGGGTCCACATATGGGCCGCTTTGCACCGAAAAATGTATCAGGGTCAAAGGTCTCCAAATTCATCAAACTTAGTGTCAACAAGTCAAGAACGATGATACGAACCCAAAGGAACTTCCAGAATTGGATTCCGATGAGCCGTTCACAAAATTGCCCATCTAGTGGAGCTTGTGGGGCCCACGATACGCGATTTTGTCAACGTTCTCAGAATCGAACCAAACTTGGGTCACAGGACCAGCGTTTTGCTACGAGTCCGATGGCGCAAGTTTCGTTTCGATCTGACATGTGTACACGAAGTTACGACGTATTCCAGAATAGGCGGATACGGGGCGTTGTCGGCGGATACGCGTTGATTCCGGTGTGCACGCACATCCAAATCAACTTCTGTGAAATTCTGCACGTCCGTATCAACGGCGCGCACATTTTGTTGAAGACCGCACGCGACTAAGTTGTCCCGTTTGGCGGGGCGCACTCAGTTCCGGGGTAAAATAGGGCATTAATTTTCCTGTTTTTGGATCGCGGTTCGCGATCGCCACAGGACGCGACGCACCGAGCGGGTTGCATGGGCATCGAGGGGGTCACACAGTCTACGCGTCACAACAGACGAGACAGAAAATGGGGCAACGAGGAGAGAGGAAACGCAAACTGAATAGGGCTCCAAAAAACTGAGATTTCTCGTATCCTTGTGTCGATTTGACACCGCTGTGTCCTGGCCGTGTCCTGATTGAGTCGTGTCTGATCTAGGGTTCAGGCGCTGGGGCTACGCAGGAGTTGCTCGCGGAGGCGGCTGGCTGGTCGGCGGCGAGGGGGATGGCGGAGCTGGCTGAGTGGCCGGGCTCACTGGTGGAGGCGGGCAGCAAGTGTTGCGGTTGTCGAGGGGCTGCTGATCGAGGAAGGGAGGCTGGCCGAGGGCGGAGGAGGTGGAGGAGAGGGTTTACTGGTCGGTGGTCGGGGCTGGCTTGGGGCATTGGAGAGGCTCAGGTGGAGGGGATGGAGTCGGGGAAGGTGGTCGGGTCGAGCGGGGCTGACTGCTGGGTGGTGGAGGTTAAAGGTCGGCGGAGAGATCTTGGGCGGGTGGAGGAAGAAGATGGTGGTGGTGGTGGTGCTTGGCTTCGACGGTGGAGCGGGGAGAGGAAGAGGGGAGATGGTGGTCGATGGTCGAGCGGATGTAGAGGGACGACGAGGCGACGGGTCAACCGGGGGAGCGGCGGAGGAAGTCTGTGGAGTCGGTGATCGGGGAGATGGGAGGCTGTGGTGATGGTGGAGAGGGCGGCACTGGAGATGGTGGAGGGAGAAGGACGGTGAGGCGATTAGGGTTCCGGCTAGGGAGTGCTGCGGCGGAGAAGGGTCTGAAGGATTTCTGCGGCGGCGGCGGGGAACAGAAGTCGAGGCTATTAAATAGCCGGAACAGTGATCCCGATAAGATTCGGGTTTCGGCGGTTAACGGGGTTTGGGTCTGTGGGTCGGGTTCAACATGAATCCGGCCTGACCCACTAGTGTTTAAGTGCGGGTTTGGGTTTGCGGGTTCGGGTCGAGTTTAGATCCGACCCGATCCGATACGGTTGGGTTCGGTTCAGTTGAACCGGGTCTAGGTTGGTTTGGGTTGGTTTGGTTTAATTGAACCAGGTTCAGTCTGGATTTTATTTAGGTTTAAATCTACATTGGTTTTTAGGGCTTTAAAACTGTTTCCGGAGTCCAATAAATTCACAGAAAATTACCTTATGTCCAGTTTTCCATTTTACACCATAAACTATTATTTTCATAATATTTTAATATTATTTAATAGTAATTAAAAATCATTTAATTACCAAATACTTAGGTTTTAATTACAAAAAAATCCTAAAAATTACAGAAAATTATGAAAAATCCAAATTAAAAATTCTTGAAAAATTTGGGGGTTTACAAGATACAATACACAATCAAGCTCAGTTACATAATCGGCCAATCACTTGTACGGCTTAATAGGTGGAGTCTGGATTATCCCAGAGATATAAGCATATAATAAGAATCCTCAGATCGAGCCATGTGCTAGCAAGGCTAGCCGAGCCATGAATTATCGTATAGCACATAATATTTATGCACCGGTCCCTCGTAAGGCCACCGTGCTAAGATCACTTAGAACACATAGTACAATATAATAGTCGAATATTGCCATCCATTAATGAGTATTTAAAAAATATCCATGGGGCCAGCCTGTACATCCCAGACAATTGTTTGGGGGTGGCTAGTTAAGCATGATCTCAAAATTTTGTCCCTCCCAATGTTCTACATGTTTTAGTTGCCTAGTTAACCCTACTATTACAGAAATCTCATGGCGTGGTCACATAAATTTTTTCTTATATGTCGCACCGTAGTACGGACATGCTAGATACATATCTGCTTTGTTACTTGGCAGTCTAATTTGGATTCACCCCAGCGTGATGCAAAAATTAAATAAGTTCTAGCCACGCTTTGAAATTAACTAAACCATTTTATCCATGCTTAGATAAATCGTATTATATCACATGTCACGTAGCACGTTGGTACCCCTCAGTGTAAACATATAATATAATAACATAGGAACACTTACCACGTAGGAACACATAGCACATAGTAAGTGTATCAACACAGAGACATGTGGTATGGTCAAGTCACCAATCATAATAAATCACATTAGTTCTATCATATTGTAACACATAAGTCAAGTCATGTACATAGGTGGTGTAGTCACTTGGTGCATGGTCGAACTATACACATGGTCGGGTTGGGCGTATAGATGGGTCAGACGCACAGGTGGGTCTACTACTCTCACAGTCATCAAGATTACACATATGAATCAAAAGTCCATTGGAAAATTCAAACCAAATTAATTCAATAATATATGCAGGGGCCATGTGCTCGCATGAAGATCAAGGTTGCATGGTTGTCACCCCCACTTTTTGGATTAGGGGTATTTTCGTCTTTTCGTAATTGTGAGTAAAATGACTGCATGATAATTGATTATTCTTGATTTTTGTGATTTTATTTTGTTGCACCTTACTGTCGTTGGATTTTAGAACATCACTTGCATCCACTTTTATTAAATTGATTCATAAGTCGAACTTGTACAACTTTTCATTTGTTTGGACACCTTGGTGCAAGAGTACATTGAGGTATCCATTCCATTGGACGATATGTAAATTAAACCGAATTCTCTTTTAGGTGTAGATGCCATGAATTCTTGGAAGTGTGTAATACAACATCAATTTTCCCCGAACCATGGCCTCAGACCACCTAACTAAAGCATCCTAGCAATTTCTTATTAAATTGAAATCCCAACCATTGTAATACCCATGAGGAAGCCTAATTCCAGGAAGGCCTTGACCAGACCTAATTCTAGGTCAACCCAAAGTCTACTATAAGTATATATAGCTTCCTTATTCCCCTTTAACCAAAAAACCTAATATACTACAGCCGACCCTCATCTAAACCCCCGACCTTACTGTTTATCATCGGAGCCGAGCACCAGACACCTGTTATCATCGGAGCCAAACGCCGGACACCCGCTATCTACGCGAGCCGAGCGCTGAACTCGAGCCGAGCGCTGAACGCGAGCCGAGAGCTGAGCGCGAGTCCGAGAGCTGAATGCGAGTCCGAGAGCTGAACGCGAGCCCGAGCGTTGAACGTCGAGCGCTGAACGCCGACGCTGCCGACAGAAGTTTCTGCGAAGACTGAACTCTGTCGACTGAAGTTTCCGCGAAGACTGAACGCTGCCGACCGAAGTTCCCACGAGGACTGACCGCGAGGACTGACCGCGAGGACTGACTTCGACGACCGGACCCTACACATCGACAGCCTTCCCTGTTCATGACCATCGCCTCGTAATCGTCATCGTGCCGAGAGCAGGTTAACTCCTGTCCACGTTCCCGTCATTCCCTGTGATATGTATATAACTATAAGGACGTGTGTATTCTAGTCATTGCATGCATATTAGTATATTGATATATATACAACCTGTTCCCAGCTAATATCTATATACATACGTATAAGTAGTGTATAGGTATTTCCTAGTATATAAATACGCGTATTATAATCATAATCAATTAAAATAAATACAGATGCCTATGAACCGTATAATGCTTAATTAGTTGAAACATATATGCATATCTATTATAAGTGTAATTAATTAGTATGATGAGAGATTAGTTCATATTAAGTCCTATGTATCATATGCCCGAGACGTCTTGATTGTAACCACGGATACACCGGAATTACATTAACCTGTGACCATGTAGTAGGTTAGCAGACCGTCACATGTACACTGACGTACTGGCAAGACCGTACCATTGACTGTCTGTTATATACAACAACTACAGACGTGACCCCTAACATAGCCTGTGAGATCATGATATTTGATTATGTGTTAGTGTGATGTCTGATGCAGTATTGTGTTTATGATATATCTATAGGACTGTTGGATTACTCAGACGGTACCTTGGAACCCGGACAGTGGTATTACCAGCTAAGGGCCCCAGGCGAGTACATTCTCTGACAGTTTTTATTATGTTGATTATCTCTATAATTCTTATTGTATAGCATACATGACTCTGACACTGTTGCTTACACGAGTTAGCATCATTGAGACCTGTCACAAGGAGTCGTGATTGGAATCCATCGTGCTAGCTGGGGAAAATAGGGAAAATGGGGAAATATTAGTAGTTATGTGATCATACCCTTCATGCAGCATTAGCTTACCCACATCTCACGTCGGTGCAGCCTTACCCTTACATGCCTCATCGATGTTACATTTCGGTTAGCCTGACCTGTTGGGGATGATCGCTAATCCATGTAATGAGTCATATAACCCAAGCCGATCACATGATATACTGATGTTTCACACACTTAGTTAGATAATTCTTGACATGTATCTTGATAGACTGATCTTGTATTTTCCACATGTTCTAGTTGTTATTCTTACATACCAGTTCTTTGTACTTGCGTACACTTGTAGTTCTATTTCCTTGCCAGATGCTATTGATGATGATGTTCCAGTATTCTTTATTCCAGTATTTCTTATTGCCAGTTATCTCATATCTGTCCTATATTTCTTTACACTGTTTTATAGTTTTTGTCAATATATGTGGAACTGCTGTTAGAGGTATATTTTCGTTCAATCATGACTGGATATTTTTTCCAGAGAACCTTGAGGACTTCTGTACTACACACTACGGACCAGGTATAGAAGCAGACTATGTACCAGAGATCTTAGAGGAGACCATGCTTCTAGATGAGGCTTTGCCTACAGCTATTTAGACAGTATTTATTTATGCTTGAGACTTATGGAGGTTATTTCAGTTTATGTTTAGTCTTATGTTTAATTGGAGGCTTATGATGGACAGTTAGACTGTGAGTATCTTTTGTTAGAACATGGTGTTTAACTATGTTATTTTCTTTTATCTTTTATCTTGCCTTATAGTCATTGTGATTGAGTTATATTGTGAGATTATGGAGATGGATATTATTGACAGGTGTTTAGTTAGTAGTGTTATTGAGACCAGACAGCGTTCTACCGCCGATGCTGTGGCGTAGGCTAGACGTACCCACGCTCTCGTGCCCCTGTACTGGGTGCGGGTCGTGACACGTTTTTAGTGGTGGCCCATGCAGGTCGAGTTTCACAAGTTATGCGATATCATGGTAGTGCGGCAACTTAGTTGTACTGCTGCGAGCCTGTGCTCTGATATAGGAATAAGGATTTTAGGATGAGAGTATGCTCAATCACACTAGGAAATTCCGAACTTTTTATTGCTATTCTAATGGATTGCTTCCTTTAGCACTGTAGTGTCTTCCTTGATAATATCACATCTATCACCTTAATTGATTCTTTGATCTGTATTCAGGATGTCGCCGAATACTAGATCCATGAGAATGGGGGCAGCCAATTCAGAGAGGACTGCCACCTCTCAACCTGACGAACAGATACCTGGGGATTCTCCTACATCTCCTGTTCGTGTGGGAGTGTCTGCAACTAACAAAAATCCTCCTCCACCCATTAAGAGGATTGCCCCAGCTATGACAGACAACCTTCCACCACCACCGACACCGATTCCCGGAGGAGTGCCCGTTGACGGAGCACAGATGTTCGCACTGATGCAGGGCATGCTAGAGGCCCAGAGAGTAACAGCAGAAGCTCAGCATGTTCAAGCTGAAGCTCAGAGAATGCAAGCAGAAGCACACCAGGCGCAGACCGAACTGATGAGAGAGAGCATGGAGAATGCTAATCAGATGACTCTCCAGGCTGTGGAAAGAGTAGCACGACAACCACAATATCAAGGTCAGCAACAACAGAGGCCCGGTACCATAGTGGACTTTAAGAGGATGATGCCTTGGGAGTTCAAGGGAACAGAAGGGATACTATATGATGACGAATGGTTAGAAGACATAGAGAGGAATTTGCGCTTATCACAGATTTCGGAGATTCTTCAGATGGAGGCCGCTGGCAGCCAGATGTTTGATATCGCACTGACATGGTATCGTACAGAGCCGAGACTCGCCGCTGAAGGACTTACTTGGGAGAACTTTAAAGAACTCTTCAAAGAGAAATTCTTTCCTGACGTAGCCTTGGGAGCATTAGAAAGTCAGTTTCATGACTTAGTCCAAGGAGGTATGTCAGTCGACGAATATGCTGCAGAGTTTTGCCGATTAAGTCGATTTGCACCATCGATGATTCGAGACCCAGGAGACAGAGCTCAGAAATTCCGAAAAGGATTAAACCGGGAGATCAAGTCTCATACTTCGGGACGACGTACTGCTATATTTGAGGGTATTCTGATGGATGCCCAGATTGCCGAAGACGACTTGGACCTCAGGCCCAAGACAGGACGCGATACAGCAACGAAAGGTAACACAGGACCAGCCAAGCGCCCATACTTTCAACAACAACATAGGCCGTACCAGCAACAACACCAGCAGCAACACCAGCAACAGGCACCAGTTCGAGGACATACTCAACAACAGCAACCACAGAGGCATAATCAACTCGCTACCCCATGTTCATATTGCGGAAAGATGGGACATATAAGAGACATTTGCAGAAAGAGGTTGGGCACTTGCTTATCATGTGGATCAGCAGCACATCAGCTGAGTATTCAGAATCGCCAAGGAGGAGGAGCTGCTCAGAGGGGACCAGCCAGAGCACCTATCGTACCAGGAGGCCAGCAGAGAGGACCTCCACTTCCATCGCAGCAGGAGAGGTTTGCGCAGCAGCAGCAACAGAGAGGAGCACCACAAGGACGAGCTTATGCCATGACCACTGAGGAGGCCGAGCCAGTTGGAGACGTGATTTCAGGTTCAGTTCTACTCGATTCTATTCCAGCACTTGAACTATTTGATTCTGGCGCTTCCCATAGTTTCGTATCTGTATCTTATGCCCTTAAGCATCGTTTAGAAATGAAACCATTAGATAGGACTTGCAAGATCACGACAGGAGGAGGCATTATCCTAGTCCGTGATTGTTGCAAGGATCGGAGAGTGTCATTGAAAGACTGAGAGTTGAGCGTGAGTTTACTCGTTATGCCACTTCCGGAATACGATATTGTACTCGGAATGGACTGGCTGAGTAAACACCATGCTTCTATAGATTGTCGCGGAGGGAGAGTAGTATTTCGACCACCAGGAGAGCTAGAGTTTGAGATTGCCAGAGGAGCAGAGGAGCGAAGCAGAGGCACTTTTTGCGGAGCCAGGACGGAAGAAGAAGAGTCACCGCATCCCCTTATAGTGGAGTTCCTAGATGTATTTCCAGAGGAGTTGCCAGGTTTGCCACCAGACAGAGACGTTGAGTTCTCTATAGACTTGATACCAGGAGCGGAGCCTATTTCGCAACATGTCTATAGAGTTAACAACAATGAGTTGGTAGAACTGAAGAAACAAGTTGAGAAGCTGCAAGACAAAGGTTTTATTAGATCCAGTTCATCGCCATGGGGAGCACCGGTATTATTTGTACCAAAGAAGGATGGCACGGTACGTATGTGTATCGATTATAGAGCTTTGAATAACCTCACTATAAAAAATAAATACCCGCTGTCGAGGATAGATGATCTTTTTGATCAATTGAGCGGAGCAAAGGTGTTTTCAAAAATAGACTTGAGGCCAGGCTATCACCAGGTGAAAGTGAAGAAAGAAGACATACCGAAGACCGCCTTTCGAACCAGATATGGCCAGTTTAAATTTACAGTAATGCCGTTTGGTTTAACCAATGCACCAGCAGTATTTATGAACTTGATGAACAAGGTGTTCCACCAATACCTCGACAAGTTCGTAGTGGTGTTTATTAACGACATTCTAGTATATTCAAAAACCCCAGAAGAGCATGAAGAGCACCTGAGAGTAGTCTTAGAAACACTCAGGAGAGAAAGATTGTACGGGAAGCTTTCAAAGTGTAAGTTCTTCCTTGACAAGGTTGAATTTCTTGGACATATGGTGACGAGTGACGGAATTTCAGTTAACCCAAAGAAGATAGAGGCAGTGAAGTCATGGACTACCCCCAGTACGGTAGCTGAAATCAGGAGCTTTCTCGGACTAGCAGGATACTACAGAAGATTTGTACAAGACTTCTCCAAGATTGTGGAGCCAATGACTAGGCTGACCAAGAAAGATGTGGAATTTATCTGGACAGAAGAATGCCAAGCCGCATTTGATGAGTTGAAGAGAAGATTGACGACAGCGCCAGTTTTGACGTTGCCATCAGGGACAAGAGGATTCACTATCTATAGTGATGCTTCAGGAAAAGGGTTGGGATGCGTTCTTCAACAACACGGGAAAGTAATTGCCTATGCTTTAAGACAATTACGTCCTCATGAAAAGAACTACCCCACGCACGATCTGGAGTTAGCAACAGTTATCTTTGCCCTAAAGCTGTGGAAGCACTATCTGTACGGAGAGCGTGTGGAGATCTTCACAGACCACAAAAGCTTAAAGTACATGTTTACACAGAAAGAACTGAATATGAGACAGAGAAGGTGGTTAGAATTGATGAAAGACTTTGACATCTCATTACAGTATCATCCAGGGAAAGCCAACGTAGTCGCGTATGCCTTGAGCAGGTACCCAATGGCTATGTGTTTGACTTCGGATAGACACTTATTAGCTGATCTTGAGAGCTTGGAAATTGAGGTATTAGTTCCAGGAGCTGAGATTCAGATGTGGGGACTGCAGATTCAATCAGAACTGATGGACAGAATTAGAGCTGCACAGTATGATGATGAGACTCTAAGGAATATTAGAGCACAAGTTCAGGCAGGATTGATAGACGATTTCACTATTGCGGATGATGTATCCTTACGACATGGCACGAGGATGTGTGTGCCAAGTGGAGAGCTGCGCGAAGAAGTTTTACAGGAGGCACACCGCTCTCAGTACTCGATGCATCCCGGAGCCAACAAGATGTATCGAGATTTGAGGAAGCATGTATGGTGGTATGGTATGAAGCGCGAAGTAGCACGCTTCGTATCCCGATGTTTAGTGTGCCAACAGGTGAAAGCAGATCGATATAGGCCAGGAGGATTGCTTCAGCCTTTACCCATTCCAGAATGGAAGTGGAAGCATGTGACTATGGACTTCGTTTCAGGACTTCCTCATTCTCCAGGAGGAAAGGACGTAATTTGGGTCATCGTAGATAGGTTGACCAAATCAGCCCACTTCTTAACTTTTAAAGTAGGTACTTCGACGGAGAAGCTAGCAGAGATGTACGTACAGCAGATTGTCAGATTACATAGAGTTTCTGTGAGTATTGTCTCAGATCGGGATAGTCGTTTCACTTCCCATTTTTGGAGGAGCCTGCAGTCTAGCTTGGGCACTCAGCTCAAGTTCAGTACCGCATATCACCCTCAGACGGACGGGCAGTCTGAAAGGACTATTCAGACTCTTGAAGACATGCTACGCACTTGCGTATTGGATCTCGGAGGTTCTTGGGAGGATCATCTACACTTGGTAGAGTTTGCTTACAACAACAGCTACCAGGCCAGCTTTGAGATATCACCATTCGAAGCTTTATATGGACGAAGGTGTCGCACACCTTTATCTTGGGATGATGTTGGAGAAAGAGCCTTATTAGGACCAGAAATGGTCATGGATGCAGTAGAAAAGGTGAAACTTATCAGAGACAGACTGCGAGTGGCGCAGGACAGACAGCGGCATTGGGCCGATAGCCACCGTAGACCCCTAGGGTTTCAGGTATTGTTTTGATTTGTTTTGTTTGTTTGATTGCTTTGTTTGTTTAGATTGCGTGTTAAGATCGTTGTTCTAGGTTGACGATTTGGTGTTCTTACGGATTTCTCCGACACGAGGAACGATTCATTTCGGCAGAAGAGGAAAGCTTAGTCCACGATACATCGGGCCCTTCGGTATTCTTGCAAGGGTCGGTGTAGTGGCCTATAGACTGTACTTGCCACCTACTCTAGATGGAGTGCATAACGTGTTCTACGTGTCGCAGCTGAGACGGTACGTGGCAGACCCTAGTCACGTATTAGATCACTCGGAGATCGAAGTTGGACCGACACTCAGCTATCCTGAACAACCGGTGGAGATCTTGGATCGTAGAGAGAAGATATTGCGGAACCAGACTATTCCCTTAGTTCGTGTAGCATGGAGAAATCACTCTCCAGGAGAATCAACTTGGGAGAGAGAGGACGAAATGCGCGAGCGGTATCCAAATCTCTTCGAGACTTGAGGTATAATTCACGAATTGATTGCTTGCTCTTGTGCTAGTTATTTAATTTCGGGGACGAAATTCTTTTAAGAAGGGTAGACTTGTCACCCCCACTTTTTGGATTAGGGGTATTTTCGTCTTTTCGTAATTGTGAGTAAAATGACTGCATGATAATTGATTATTCTTGATTTTTGTGATTTTATTTTATTGCACCTTACTGTCGTTGGATTTTAGAACATCACTTGCATCCACTTTTATTAAATTGATTCATAAGTCGAACTTGTACAACTTTTCATTTGTTTTGACACCTTGGTGCAAGAGTACATTGAGGTATCCATTCCATTGGACGATACGTAAATTAAACCAAATTCTCTTTTAGGTGTAGATGCCATGAATTCTTGGAAGTGTGTAATACAACATCAATTTTCCCCGAACCATGGCCTCAGACCACCTAACTAAAGCATCCTAGCAATTTCTTATTAAATTGAAATCCCAACCATTGTAATACCCATGAGGAAGCCCAATTCCAGGAAGGCCTTGACCAGACCTAATTCTAGGTCAACCCAAAGTCTACTATGAGTATATATAGCTTCCTTATTCCCCTTTAACCAAAAAACCTAATATACTACAGCCGACCCTCATCTAAACCCCCGACCTTACTGTTTACCATCGGAGCCGAGCACCGGACACCTGTTATCATCGAAGCCGAATGCCGGACACCCGCTATCCATGCGAGCCAAGCGTTGAACGCGAGCCGAGCGCTGAACGCGAGTCTGAGCGCTGAACGCGAGTCCGAGTGCTGAACGCGAGCCCGAGCGTTGAACGTCGAGCGCTGAACGCCGACGCTGCCGACTGAAGTTTTCGCGAAGACTGAACGCTGCCGACTGAAGTTTCTGCGAAGACTGAACGCTGCCGACCGAAGTTCCCACGAGGACTGACCGCGAGGACTAGCTTCGACGACCGGACCCTACACATCGACAGCCTTCCCTGTTCGTGACCATCGCCTCGTAATCGTCATCGTGCCGAGAGCAGGTTAACTCCTGTCCACGTTCCCGTCATTCCCTGTGATATGTATATAACTATAAGGACGTGTGTATTCTAGTCATTGCATGCATATTAGTATATTGATATATATACAACCTGTTCCCAGCTAATATCTATATACATACGTATAAGTGGTGTATAGGTATTTCCTAGTATATAAATACGCGTATTATAATCATAATCAATTAAAATAAATACAGATGCCTATGAACCGTATAATGCTCAATTAGTTGAAACATATATGCATATCTATTATAAGTGTAATTAATTAGTATGATGAGAGATTAGTTCATATTAAGTCCTATGTATCATATGCCCGAGACGTCTTGATTGTAACCACGGATACACCGGAATTACATTGACCTGTGACCATGTAGTAGGTTAGCAGACCGCCACATGTACACTGATGTACTGGCAAGACCGTACCATTAACTATCTGTTATGTACAACAACTACAGACGTGACCCCTAGCATAGCCTGTGAGATCATGATATTTGATTATGTGTTAGTGTGATGTCTGATGCAGTATTGTATTTATGATATATCTATAGGACTGTTGGATTACTCAGACGGTACCTTGGAACCCGGACAGTGGTATTACCAGCTAAGGACCCCAGGCGAGTACATTCTCTGACAGTTTTTATTATGTTGATTATCTCTATAATTCTTGTTGTATAGCGTACATGACTCTGACACTGTTGCTTACACGAGTTAGCATCATTGAGACCTGTCATGAGGAGTCGTGATTGGAATCCATCGTGCTAGCTGGGGAAAATAGGGAAAATGGGGAAATATTAGTAGTTATGTGATCATACCCTTCATGCAGCATTAGCTCACCCACATCTCATGTCGGTGCAGCCTTACCCTCACATGCCTCATCGCTGTTACATTCCGGTTAGCCTGACCTGTTGGGGATGATCGCTAATCCATGTAATGAGTCATATAACCCAAGCCGATCACATGATATACTGATGTTTCATACACTTAGTTAGATGATTTTTGACATGTATCTTGATAGACTGATCTTGTATTTTCCACATGTTCTAGTTGTTATTCTTACATACTAGTTCTTTGTACTTGCATGCACTTGTAGTTCTATTTCCTTGCCAGATGCTATTGATGATGATGTTCCAGTATTCTTTATTCCAGTATTTCTTATTGCTAGTTATCTCATATCTGTCCTGTATTTCTTTACACTGTTTTATAGTTTTTGTCAATATATGTGGAACTGCTGTTAGAGGTGTATTTTCGTTCAATCCTGACTGGATATTTTTTTCAGAGAACCTTGAGGAATTCTGTACTACACACTATGGACCAGGTATAGAAGCAGACTATGTACCAGAGATCTTAAAGGAGACCATGCTTCTAGATGAGGCTTTGCCTACAACTATTTAGACAGTATTTATTTATGCTTGAGACTTATGGAGGTTATTTCAGTTTATGTTTAGTCTTATGTTTAATTGGAGGCTTATGATGGACTGTTAGACTGTGAGTATCTTTTGTTGGAACATGGTGTTTAACTATGTCATTTTCTTTTATCTTTTATCGTGCCTTACAGTCATTGTGATTGAGTTATATTGTGAGATTATGGAGATGGATATTATTGACAGGTGTTTAGTTAGTAGTGTTATTGAGACCAGACAGCGTTCTACCGCCGATGCTGCGGCGTAGGCTGGACGTACCCACGCTCTCGTGCCCCTGTACTGGGTGCGGGTCGTGACAATGGTCGATCATGACGCATGAGAATCGAGGGCGCATGGAATATGGGACGCATGGGACAGACAAAGTCCAGTCATCAGGGCAACTGCTAAGTGATGGGTAATATATATAAGTTAGAGAAGTGACTGATGTGACTTGATGTGATAAGCCAAAAATATCAGGAAGATAAGACAAAAGTATAAAAAAACTGTGCAGAGTCACAAAAGTCGTGCAGAGGAATGAGCCTAAAAGATGAGACGGATGGCTCGTGGCCTTATAGTCTCCTGGACACATTGGCACATTGAGTCTGGCCTTAGTGAATTCCCATGCGTTCAAGATACTATGCGTCCGAATTTAGAACACATGCATAGAGCAATTATGCGTCGAACAAGATGAGCGCATACTGGAGGGATACATGTTGTTGGGCCGCATGGTACTCCATCGTTCAAGAACAACAAGTTCGACCATGAAAAAGCTCCAAGAACCTAAAACCTTGTTCCTTTCATAAAAATATCATTCCAACTCCAAATCAAGTGAACCTGTCACTACCATATTTTCTAGAGAAGGATATTTTAGTAATTTTATATTTAATTAAATATTGTGCATGATAAATAATTATTTATTATATTATTTAATTGTTGTTAGATGTTAGTTATTTATTTTGGACTTGTGTTAGTGGACCTAACTAGTTAGTTTAGACTCATGGACCAACATGAATTAATTATTAGAATTTAGCCCATTTAGAAAGCCCATTGTTAAGGAGATGGATTAAATTAATTAAACCATTAGACTAGAAGCTTTCCTCCTTAATTATTTCTTTATGAGAGGCCCCAAGGGATATATTGGACAATTCATAGTAGCTTGAGGAAGGGGGAAGGAGGCTAGCCTATATAGAGGGCGGAATTTATTTCTCTCTCCTCTTTTCATTTGGAAATTAGATCTAGAATTTTCCTCAACCAAATTTCTTTATTTCCACTTTATTTCCCTACCAAATTTTATCCCAATTCTATCCCAAATTACCATTGGAGGCTAGTGGAGCAAGGATCTAGAAGGAGGAAGCAAGGATCTACAAAGAGGACCAAGTATCTACAAGTTGGAGGCCAATTTCATCATATTTGGAGGTTGTATTGGAAATCCATCTCCCAATAAGTACAATTCAGTTTTTTCTCTTAAATTAGATTCTAAATATGAGATTTAACCATGGAAAATCAATCCATATGCATAGGCTACCCATAAAATTTGGTTTTGCGTTCACAGGAGGCCTATTGTGAAAGTTATGGTGCTTTTTGTGTCAATTTTGGAGGAATTCTAAGATTGACAATTATTGTGTGTGTCAATTGGTCATATAGATCAATTTGACATATGCTTGTGTGTTTGGGGCCAGTGCCGTGTCCATAATTTGGTACATGTAGGTCGTATCCTATCAATTTGGTGATACGTGTTGATTTATGGGTTTTTCCTCCGACGTGGGACTTTGTACATGTCACATTTTGACACAGACACGTAGATTTGTTTTTGACTCTTCGTATTATTCATAAATAATATATGTGACTTTTTGTGTCCTTTGGGGTATGTTTGGATGTGTGGTGGAGTCGTGTCACATCCGTATCCTAGATCTAGTGGGATACGGTATGATACTCTCCATGTGTTTGTGCAAATTATATGTAGATCTATTTCTTGTGTTCTTGGAGATATAATTGTATATATATATATATATATATATATAAGGTGGTGTATATATATTTATGTAATTTTGTGTCTTAGATCTATGTATCTATGTATATATTATATGTGTATATATTGTATGTAGCTATTTTATATATGCATATATAATTGTATATGGTAGCATTTTTAAATATGAATATGTAAATAGATATTTATGGGTTGTTATAATTATAATTATATAATGTGTGTTATATATGGTGAATGATTATATGTACGTATATATATATATATATATATATATATATATATATATATATATATATATATATATATATATATATATATATACACGTATTACTATGTATGTTACTAGGTGTATTATGTACATAATACTATGTGAGGATGTACTATAGTTATTATAGTAATTATGCATATATATATATATATATATATATATATATATATATATATATATATATAAGCGACAGCGGGCAAGAGCGTCGCAACAACATCAGCAAATGCCAACAGCAACAGCAGCCGCAAGAGCAACAGCGCCAACGAGTGTCGCTGAAAGGCAGCAACAGCAGGCAGAAATAGCAGCACCAGCCGCTTTAGCGACATCAGCAAGTGCCGCAGCAGTAATAAACACACAACAGCAGCAGCCCTTTAGTGACAGCAGTTAGCAACAACTGCAGGTATCTGTCACTGATACTGCAGAGTATCAGCACCGTATCAGAAGCTACAACAACGATTTTTGGCGACAGCTGCAGGAATCTGTCACTAAAATAACAGTGTATCAGCATCAACAGCAGTTTTCAGCGACAACGGGTAGGGTTTTTAGCGACAGTTTGACAGTTTTCTATTATTAGATTATATATATATATATATATATAAATATATATATATATATATATATATGTATATAGTATTTAATATATATATATATAAATATTTCCTAATGTGCTAATAGTATTTATTGTATACTATGTGTATAATAAATAGTATAGTGTGTATATATATTTACGGGTAGTTAGTATAAATAAGTTGGGGTATTACCATGAAATACCAAGGTAAGTTCCAAGGTAATTGGGGATGCCCAAGGTATTGGGTTTGGATATCAAGATTATGGGTTTTTGTTGTGATACCAAGTTGGTTCAAAACCAAGGTACCTATTTGATGTTTGTCTTTAAGATTTTATTTAATAATATTATTTTGGCATTTGTATGTGATATTTTACCTATGGATTTACGTATCCGGAGATACGATATTCTAATATTTTAAGATATGATTTTGTGACCTAGACTTTAGTATTTGAACCAATATTTTTAGGTTAGACTTATGCAACTTAGAAATAGGTAGTTGACCATAGATGACCATAGTTGACCATACTTTGACTTTTGACTTAGAATTGACTTTTGACCTAGAAGTTGACTAGTTTAACTTATTCTCTTTCCGTAACCTTGTATTAATGTTGTATTCCCTATCTAGGTCTTCGAGGTACCGTATCAGACATCTGTAAGACTATTCTTTGGACTTCAGTCGAGTAAATTCTCTGATAGTTTCTCATTTATGATATCCTCTATGTTCATTGTATCTAGTATAGATATCCATGTTCTCTTGACACTATTGTTACACGGATTGGTATATCCGTATCTCGTCATGAGATGCTATTCCTTGGTATATGTTGTATATGGTGCATGTATTGTTTCATTGGTTATCTTGTACATGTACAGACACTGATTCTCGGGAAGACTAGCTATCTTCTTGGAGAATTTTGTGCCATAGCGTACCGTGGTTGGATCTATTATACCAATCGAGGGTGGGTATTACTTTAGTATAGATATGTGATCAATACCCCTATTGTACAAAGTACTATTATTGAATAGTATTAATCATACACTGCACTTATGATTAGCCTGGCCATTATATTGTATCATGTTCCCAAGCCGATCACATGTGAAAGCTAGTACTCACACACGTAGTCATTAGTATTCTTGTTCATTGGCAAATTGTTCATTATTGTATTTATTCTATTATTTTCTTATTGTATATATCCCATTGTATCTATTGTGCATCTTATATATCTACATCTATTTACTGTTACATAGTTTTTATCATTGATTAAAATTGCTGTTAGAGATGTACTCTTCTCCTTTCCTGACTGGATATATTTTTCCCAAATGACACTAAGGAGTGGTACCCTACACATTATGGACCTCATGATGTTGTGGGTTTAGAGTCAAAGACCCTGACTCAGGAGGACTTATCCCGACTGAGACAGATGACCCGGGATTAGTACCTTCTTAGTATTTTTTTGTACTGAATTTGTCTCCAGCCTTTTGTTAGCATTCTTTCAGACTCATTGATGTATTATTTTAGACTCATGAGTTGTATGTGACTATTTTTATTCTTTATCTGATTCATGCTTATTTCTATCTTAGTTCTGTGATTGAGTATATTGCTATTATTGGTGGTTCATTATATTGCTAGATAGATTACCCAAACAGCGTTCTACCGCCGATTCTGCGGCGTAGGCTGGACGTTGTTTTCGACTTGCATCCTTACATCGGGTGCAGGTCATGACAGAAACAAAAGTCAAAATGTCTGAAATAGAATTCTCTATCACACCGAAAAACTGGTTTTCTAAAATACCATATTTTAATAGATCAAAACCAAGAAAAACTTATAGAACTCATGAAAACCCTAAATTAAAAATGTAGATCTACTTATATTAACCCATCAGAACCAAAAACTCCAAACATTAAAAGTATTTAGAATCATAATATACACACATTAGACTAATAAAATGCAAAAAAAGAGCAAAGATTAAAATCTAAGGGTTTTTCCATATCATGCAAGGTGTACTTGCCTAAAATAAAATGAGGATGAATAATGAGAGAATAAGGGAAGGGAGAGAAAAAAGTTGGGTTATATAGCTAGGGTTTGAGATTTAGATCATGGGTTTTCTCATAACTTGAACAAACCCACAAAATATCCATGAAGCACACTATACCAAAGAATGGGTCTAGTCTCCATACAACCTAATAAACATACAAGCAAGAAATAATACGTCCCAAATACATATATCGTGATCGGGGAGTGACATCTCTACCTACCTTAGAAAAATTTTGTCCTCGAAATTAAAATGCAAGGCTAGCTAGAAAAATCAGAACAAGCACTATATTAACTACAAGCACATCTACAAATGAAATAAACAATCAACTATATAATAAAGAAAAGTAACATTATATAGCATGGGTGAACGAATTATGAGATTCGAGATACGAAGGCATAAGGACAAATATATATTTTGAGTCGAATAGGTGCGGATACAGAGATCGGATATCGTCCTCGCGCTCCCACATCACCTCTCCCAAAGGTTGATGATCCCAAGCAACCTAGACAAGATGAATAGTCCAATTCTTGAGTACCTTCTCCCTTCGGTACAAAATGGATATATGTTGCTCCTCGTAAGACAAGTCGGTACTAACGACTAGCTCAGAATGGTCGAGGATATGAATCAGATCCAGAATATACCTATGTAACTGAGACACATGAAATACATCATGCACCTCACAAAGCGAAGGCTGAAGCGCAAGACGATAAGCAATATCGCCTTCCCGCTCGATAATATCGAACGGACCGACGTATCATGGACAAAGCTTCCCGCAAACCCCGAATCTAATGAATCCACAGGTCAGAAAATTCGCAAGAACATGTGGTCACCAACACAAAACTCTAAAGGCCTACGATGTTGATCCGTCCAATGACGATGACTATCCTGCACAACCCAATGTTTCTCTCTGATCTGCTTGACAACTTATATTGTCTGCATGATCATTTCTAGGCCTAACATCTTACGTTCTCCAATATCATCCTATGCTAATGGTGACCTGCACTTTCTCCCATATAGTGCTTCGAAGGGGACCATCTGAATACTCATCTGATAACTATTGTTGTACGAGAACACGACGAGATGAAGGTAATCTTCCCAAGACCCTCCAAAATTAAAAGTACAAGCTTACAATATATCTTCCAATGTCTGGATGGTTCTCTCCGATTGCTCGTCTGTTTAAGGATGGTAAGCGAAACTGAATCTCATCTTGATGCCCAAAATCTGGTGCAAGCTCTTCCAAAAAAATAAAGTAAACTTAGTGTCTCGATCTTATATGATACTCACTAGGACACCGTGTTGTCTTACTATTTATTGTATGTACATCTTAGCCAACTGCTCTGTAGACTGTCCTACTCGAAAAGAAAAAAAAATGAGCTACTTTCATGAGTCGATCCACTATTACCCAAACTGCATCATGACCAGTCAGGGATCTAGGTAAATCGGTCACAAAGTCCATCATGATATGCTCTCACTTCCACTCCAGAATATGAAGTGACTGTAATAATCCTGCTTGTCAACCTTCACTTGCTGACATTTCAAACATCCAGAAATGAATCGCGCTATCTCCCTCTTCATCCCGTTCTACCAGAAATGTTGCTTGATATCATGATACATCTTGGTACCTCCTGGATGAATTAAATACTAGAAACTGTGTGCCTCGATCATGACTTCTTATCGGATATCTCCGCTCTGTACTCAGGGACAATTTTTGAATCTAAGTGTTCCATCCTCTTGAATCGTTAACTCCTTCATTCGACTAGACTCGCACTCTGCCCGAAGCTTCTAAACTTTTGGATCCTCTGCCTGAGCTGCCTTAATCCTCTCATCCAAAGTAGACTGTATTTGCAAGCTTGCCAAAATTCCTGCATCTTATGGAAGTACTATCTCAATCCCCATATCTTGAAGATCCTCCAATATATTTCATTACGATATCAACGTATTTGTACTATCTCTCCTTCTTAGAGTATCCGCTACAACATTCACCTTGCCTGGATGGTACTGGTGTTCCATGTCATAATCTTTTACCAATTTTAACCATCTCCTCTACCTTATGTTCAAATTCTTCTAGGTAAATACATACTTCAGGCTCTTGTGATCTGTAAATATTTTTACTCTATCACCATATAAGTAGTGCCTCCCTAACTTAAGTGCAAACACCACTGCCATAAACTCTAAATCCTGTGTTGGATGGTTTTTCTCATGATCTCGAAGCTGTCGAGATGCATAAGCTATCACTCTTTCATATTGCATTAATACACACACTAGTCCTTTGGCAGATTCATCGTAATATACTGTAAATCCTCCAGAACCTACTGGAAGCATAAGAATCGATACCAAAATCAGTCTCTTTTTTAATTCCTCGAAGGCTGTCTAAAACTTTGTTGAACGATCAAACTTAGCATCCTTGTGCGTCAAACGGGTCAATAGTGCTAAAATCTTTGCAAAGTTTGCCACGAACCTCCTGTAATAGCCTATTAATCCCAAGAAACTATGTTGTTTGGTAAAATAAACGAAAAGATAATATGTGGAAATGAGGTCTTATACGAAAACCCGCCCTTCTTCTGTGTTTACAAACAAGATCGTATAGTTTAATCCTATACGAGGATGTCGAGTACAATTTATTTAATCTGGGTAAATATTACTATAGGAGTCTGATCTGCAGTCGATCACTTTGGCCCTTGGACCACACGATGGTGAAGAAGTGCCATGGAAGACAGAAAGCTGCTTCGAAGGTTGCTAAAGAGGGTGGATGCCCGATACCAAAGTCGTCGATCCCTTCTTTTTGCCTGAGCTCTGGATTCTTCTCTCTCTCTCGACCGTTTTCTCTTCTCCTTCTTTCCTCCCAATTGTCGACCTTGGATCTGATACTGGATTCCTTGACCAATTTCCGATCGTTCGATCTTTAATTTTTCAACCTCTCTCCAACCCCGGACCTCTGTTGATAGAGGTCTCTATTTATAGAGTTTTTAGTGACAGTGACTACTCAGTCGGTGTAGAAACAAAGTAGTGGAAAGTACAGCACCCTTTTACACGACGTTTACAATAACCAATGCCTGCATATAGATGACCTTTTGAGTGAGCATGTGGCGCGTGTCCAACTAAGGGACAACGCGTATAACTGCTGCGAAGATCACGGCGTAGAAGCCACGTAGGCAGTTATCCTTTGTGTAGAAGAGGTTGGCGTAGAAGCCAATAACTATCACCATGGCATAGAAGCCAAGTAGGCATAGAAGCCAAATAGGCATAGAAGCCAAGTGGGCGTAGAAGACGAGTGGTCATAGAGGCCGAGTAGGCGTAGAAGCCGAGTAGGCGTAGGAGCCGAGTGGGCATAGAAGCCGAATGGGCATAGAAGCCGAGCGATGTGGACATTTTAGCCGAAATTACGGCTCTTGGAGATATAATCAAATTTCTTGCATTAAATACAGAGATCTGCCCCCATCCTGCACATTAAATGCAGAGGCTTGTCTTTAAGATTTGCCATCATTCTGCACATTAAATGCAGATACGCGCCTCGATCCTGTACGAAGAGCAACTGCTGACGTGGCGGTCTGTTTACCTTCTGCGGAGCGTAAGAAGCTCACGTCTGCCTGTGTAAAACTGGACATCATATCCCTTTGTATGTGTTAGAGCAGTTTACGCAAAGGGAATGTCACTAGACGACGGTTGAGTGATATTTAATCAAATCTGCTGCATTAAATACAGAGATCCGCCATTATCCTGCGCATTAAATTCAGAGGCGTATTTTAAAGGTCTGTCACCCTTCTGCGCATAAAATGCAGAGACGTGCCTCGGGCATCTGTCAGTATTTGGTACATTAAATGCAGAGACGTGCCTCGAGAACCTGTCACCGCTCTGCGTATTAAATGCAGAGACGTGCCTCGAGCCCTGTACGAAGAGCAACTTTTGACGTGGCAGGCTGTTTGTCTTCTGCGAAGCTTAAACAGCTCACATCTGCCTGTGTAAAACTAGGCGACGTATCCCTTTGTATGCGTAAAAGCGGTTTACGCCAAGGAAATGGCAGTAAATGACAGCCTGTGTTGCAATACCGCGCCATCATTATAGCTGTCGCCTGGGTAGCCGTGCAGTACTCTTTGTCAGAAGTCCAGACGTCAGGTTTATTGCATGATCTGACAGGTTTGTTTTGAAGAATACGAAGCATCCCTCATACAATTCAATTCTACATTAAAGGCGGATGAGTTTTACGCCATAAAGGTGATGTAGCACCCTTTTTACGCTGAAGCAGCTTGGACATACTGCCTTACGCGGATGGTCCTTGAGCCTATATTTTATGCTGTACTCAGTGGAAAAGCTCTGTTGCACTTTGATGGCTCTGAGGTCCTCTGTTTTACGCTGCCCTGCATCAATATGCTGCGTATAGCCATTCTGCGTATTTTTTATGCTTCTACAAGACCCCTTTCAAAGCTTTTAAATTTTTCATAATTTGAAATGCTTTGAATGAAGCATGAAGCGTTCCTCGTAATTTGAAACGCTCTGAAATGGTCAAGTCTGGCACGCTCTTTCAAGGCTAATTTTATGGCGGAGTTATTGGGGATCGGTGTGATCTCTTTCGCCTATAAAAAGGCTGAGGAATTAACCTGTTCTTCCCACATTTCCTTCACCACACAGAGATGATGGCCGGAGCTCGTCGGGTCGACTTGAGAAAGAAGGAGACCATGTTCTTCCAGCATGTAAGGAACAGAAAAGGATGGCATCTTCGAGCAAATATCCTCTGCAACGATGGATCATGGAAGGATATCATAGCCTCCTCTGCTCGGGATAATCAGAAACTTTGTATGGCGGTTCTTCGGAAGAGAGGAATGGTCGTATTAGACCACACAGCTTGCAAGCGGTACCTTCTACCGTTATCAATAGATGAGGGCAGGCAAACTGGCTCTGTCCTCCAGTATTGAGTTGAGTGAAATATATCAACTCAATCTGTCATGGTGCTGGACGTAGGAAAGCAGATTTACCTTGCTTCCCTGTATTGGAGGATGGGTCTAGGCCTATTTTTGTATCCTTCCGCCGTTGATCATATGTCAGTCGGTTTGCGGTCACCGACTGACTGCTGGAGAAGATGGATGAAGAATTCTGCCCTTGCGAGAACCTAGCAGAACAGATTCTGGGCGCGATCTTCAGACGACGATGAGGAAGTCCTTTGTAGACGGGATTTCCCTCATATGTAATCATGAACATGAAGAAAAATCCTTGTAGACTGGATTTCCCTCATATGTAATCATGCTTTTAATTTTAATAAAATTATCTTCTTCTTTGCATATGATCATCTTGCCATATTTTGCTATGAAGTCTGAATATGTGCAGCTTTGACACGTCTGATAACTTTACGCCGACTCTGTTTAGAAAGAGTGTTAGGTCCTGTCTTGTCTTTTACGCATAACTATGGATGCCCAGAAAGCCGCTTAGCAGTCGAGTGTTCGAACTGTCCTGCTGTTAGGAATGAGGAACCGCGTAGAATTCTGAACTGTCACTTCTGATAAACATAATTTTTGTTCAGACCGTCATCTTCAAGAATGATTTCTCGAAAATCTCTTGGAACCGGGCAAGAAATGGCTGTCAAAAACTGAGTCACCATCTTGAACTGTAGACGAAATATTCAGACTGGATTCTGGATGAACTTTAAATCGACCCATGAAGAAGAGTAATTTTCAATATTGAACTCTGTATGCCTTGGGTACTTGGGATATATTGAGGTCGAGGAGGAGTATCTTCTGTGTGAACTCCTGTAATTGACCGCCTTGAGAATAGTTCAGATGTACGCGTACTCTGTCCTGCACATTTTTCAGATATACGGAAAGTCGTAGAGCGCAAAATCATAAGTTTGTTGCCTCTGAGCGTAAAAAGCCACCGAGTGCGAGATCATAGATTTGTAGCTGCTGAGCGTGAAGTTGTAGGTTTGTAGCCTCTCGAGCATAAAAGCTACCGAGCATAAAAGCATCCGGGCGTAAAACCATAGACTTGTAGCCTGTGAGCGTAGAACCGTAGATCTGTAGCCGTCGAGCATAGAAAGCTCCTTAGCGTAAAAACTGTAGATTTGTAGCTTCTGAAAAAAAATCTTCCGAGCGTGAAGTCGTAGATCTGTTGCCTCTGAGCGTAAAAAGCCACCGAACGTGAGATCATAGATTTGTAGCTGTTGAGCGTGAAGTCGTAGGTTTGTAGCCTCTCGAGCGTAAAAGCTACCGAGCATAAAAGCATCCGGGCGTAAAACCATAGACTTGTAGCCTGTGAGCGTAAAATCGTAGATCTGTAGCCGTTGAGCGTAGAAAGCCCCTTAGCGTAAAAACCACGAATCTTCTTTGCACGAAAACTTTTCGAATTCGCTGACTGTCCGCCTTCTCTGAGTAAATAGGCTGACGTAGTCCCCAATCATAACCAAATATTAAATGTGAGATTTGGTTCGGGATTCGAGGAGTCCATCCAAACTCTATATATACCCAAAGTTTCTGAGAGAAAAACTTTTCATCCGTCTTCTGCGAAGGAAAGCTTTTGACTGTTCGAGTTCTTCTTCGTTTCTTCTCCGAGTCTTCAAAGTTTCCAGTAATGGCCTCGAAACAAGTCTCCTCCTCTAAGGGAAAGAAGGTTGCTTCTTCTTCTCGTTCTTCTGCTCAAGCGGGGGCGACTTCCGTCGGGCACGGCGAGCTTCATTCTGAACGAAGTATCCCGCCGACTAGCAGTGCACCCGGCCTTAAAGGTAGAGCTTTTGGGAAGAACAAAGAACGACTGAAAATCCTTTGCACACGTTGTATATGAACGCGATAGGTCGTCTTCTGTGCTGATAGCCTCTTCGAGGAAGATGATGCACATAGATGTTTTATCTTTTATGCCCACATTTTTAATGTGTCAGCGCAAAAACTCCATATTTTCGTAGTCTGGCGTAAAAGCTTTGACTGTCGAAAGTTGGCGTATACTATATAATGTGAGTGTTACACAGGGATGGAAATTCTAGCAAAATAACTCAAATTTTGGCAGTCTGGCGTAAAACACAGACTGTCGAAAACTTTGCGTATACTGCCAGTCTTGAATTTTACGCCTTAGGAAATGGATTCCTGCGTAATAATCAAGTTTTTACAGTCTTGGCGTAAAGCACAGACTGTTGATTTTTTTGCATATGCTGCAAGATTATAGAAGCTGACTTGTCTTTCTTGCATTTTGTAGTTAACTTGCACGCGTCTCCGCTAGCCGATGTGATGGATTCTGCCGTCGAGATGCTGTACTCCAACTATCTAGAGGATCTGTCTCATGTGACATTTCCTATCTCTGAGCCCCAGTATCCTGAAGGAAGGGAAATTTTGATATCGGCTCAGGGCGAGCGAATGCTGCTGAACATGATCAACGGAGAGCCCCTGACGTATATAGACGGGGACAAATACATAAAGCCGGCTTTTCTCTTAGGGGACATGATTGACAAGCAGTCCCAGACGAAGCCCAAGAAAGAACTCTGGGTTTTTCCTGCCGGAAACTTGGTTTTGTATCTGCCCAAGATGCCGAAGGACTATCCCATCTCGGCATTCTTCCATGCTACACATCCCAGGAGGATGTCGTGGACGCTGACTCCTGATCTTCACGGCAGGCCAGGAAAGATATTTCATCTGAAAGGAGCTGACCAGGGGTCTTTTGTCAGCCGCCCTTCCGGCAATGTGACGACGTTCAGGGGACTGTACCCAGGCAGTGTCTCGATTGAAGACAGTTTAGTGATCCAGCCAGTCCAATTACCGACTTTCTGCAATAATTTTATGGGGCACGGGGGAGTATACCCTAAGGTGAACCCTCGGACAAGCGGGTGGATCACCCCCACAAATCTTCGATGGGCTCGCTTAGCTGATTGGGCCCTGAAGCATTTTCAGACCGAGTTAGAGAACATTGGTCTGTTTGCAGCTGTGAGTGCCACCAGTGTTGGGTTGCCTCTCAACCCCAACCTGTTTCTGGCACTGATGGAGCGATATATCTCGCTCATCGAGACTTTCGCCACTCCACTGGGGGAGTTGGGATTGGCCCTCCACGAGATGGCAGAGATCTCGAGACTGCCGATGGGGGATACTCCATATGAAGAGTATGTTCCAACGAACCGGGAGCTGGGGGATTCAGACCCTCGGGTAGTAGAAGTGTACCAGGAGTTGATGTGCCACTACCTCGCTTGTACCGCTTTTTATAACGAGCCTTCAGATTTGGCTCACGTTAGTAAATGGACGTCCTACCTCTTCTTTCACCGGTCCAGGACTGCTAAGCCAGAGAAGGTATTGGAAGGCAAGGATCTGCCTTTGAATCCTCTGAGCGTACTTAATGCTCAGGTAGTTGACGATCTCATGGAAGACGCTGGGGCTCCGGACTGGATCCTCGACGAAGGGATAGGAAAGTATCCGATAGGCACTAAGGCCTATAGTTATTTGAGGCGTTGCCACAGGCATCTGTCCAGGGAAGCTCAACTGGCTGGCTTCCTCTCCATATGGCTGCGCCGACAGGTGGTACCCGACATCGCATCTGCGGACCGCATTCATCGCAACACGTTATGGCCTGCAGTACGTCTGGTATTTGGGGCAAGGCTGGGCTTGCTCCCTGCCATGGTGTACCGCATTCAAGCTGGCCTGAGGGCCATGACTGACGGGCTGCTCGCTGACGAAACTCGGCATGATAGCTTCCCCAGGGTAGAATTACCATACCTGTATCTGATGGGATGGTAATTCTCCATAACCCTAGGGTTATTTCTCCCTGCTCTGGCAGTAGTTCGAGGGCTAGTTTTTTGTTGAACTACAAGAATTTCTGCTGGAATGTGACCACAGTTATAGACTGTCGGCGGGCGCTGAATCTTAGTCACAGATGAAAGCTTTTCTGTACTGTCCCCCCCGTACATCTCAATCAACAGGGGATCAGACTTCAGGACGTAGGCGACGGGAAGACCGTTCTTTCTCCTGAGTCTTTTAATTCGTTGGTCTGCATTAGACCTTCCCACCTACTGTACAGGAGTGAAGACCATTGCTTCTTCGAGCCCTACTTGCGTAGTCGATTTGCCAGGCAATTCGGGTATGACCAGTTGTACGTGGGCAATACCGTTACCAGCTTCAGGTCCGGGGCGAACTCATTGATGGAGCCAGAGGATGGCGATATTTCATCATGGGTTACACTGAGGCAACTTTTACCGTGCCCTTCATTTCACTCTCTACGGAGCTGCGCATTCTCCATTCGTATGCCCAGTTCTATGTGGCAACCAACACCTTCCATCACGATTTTGATATGCATGGAAGTTTTAGAGTGCCCTCTTCCAAGTCTAGGGGAAGAGTCGAAGTCCCCTCGGTTTCTTCTGACGAGGGTGAGGAGTCCGTCAATCCAGATGAGCCTCTATTGGCGGTATTTAGGGGTGAAGTACCTCTGCTTGCAGGGCCTTTGGTAATCTCTGGGAAGCGAAGGGCTTCTGCTTCGATGGAGACTTCCCCTCGCAAGAGGAAGAAGAAGACGGTTGCTCGTCCTCTTCGGATTCCCGGTAATGAGGCTCCTAGCAGCGAGCCTGCATCTCCCCATGTCGGGTATGATTATTTGATTGGAGGTTCCTCACCTTTTAGAGAGGGAACCTCGACAGTCCCGGTGGGCGGTGCCAGAGAATTCCTACTGGAGGCTGCTGTCGCTGCTACCGCTTTCGGTAGTGGAACGAGATCGCCTTGGGGCCGAGCCGAATGAGGATATCTTTATCCTAATCAGCATCGGGAGAGACCCCTGCCGTGTTTGTAGGTGCACCCAGCGAGACTCTACCTAGTAAACCTCGAATAGATTTCGACGAAGATTCGGAAGGGTACTTGCCGATGTTCGTTAGAGCACCCCCTTCTCTAGGTATGACAGCTTGCCTAGCATTACTAAGAAATAATTTAGCTGTACTGGCCGCGGACGCGACATATACACCATTGGCCATGGGTAAATGTCGTCTTTTATGCCTCTTCTTTTAGGAAAATTAATATTATGCTGATATTAACTTCCTTTTGTCTTCTTTTCAGGGGAAGACGTCTTCGGGGAGGGCAGTATAGATGCGCCCTTTGGCTCTGTGTCAGGTCCTGGCGGCGACACGGAGGTGCCTGATTTTAAAGAGGAAATATCTTCGGGTGCCGGCTCGCCTGTCGAAGAGATTCCGATATCTCAAGGGGAGGACGAGCCTGTCGTTGCGACACTGCCTCCTTTGAGTACGCCGGTCACTTCGTCTGGTGTTGGCGCTTCTTCTTTTGTCGCACCTCCTGTTGAGGCAACGGCCATGGCAACATCGTCTGCGGTTGTTCTTGGAGGGGGATTGCCACTATCGCGGCCACTCCCAGCGTCCATTCGGATCTAGCTGCGCTGACCGAGTAGTACACTCGTATTCTATGCCACCTTGAAAATGTTAATATCAATGGTGTTGGAGAAGAATTTGAGCTTTGCATCGTTGAGGAGGTCCTCCCGGACCTCTATAGTGCCGATCCGAGAATTCAACAACACCGGGGTAGCTGACATGCTGGAGGAGATAGTTAATGGTTTGGAGCAACCCATTAACGAATACTTGCAGCTAGCTCGAGGCAACATTGACGGTCTCGTTCAAGCTAGGTACGACTCCCTGACTGCGCAGCTTGCTGAACAGAGGGCATCTCTGAATAAGTCCATCGAGGCTCAGCAGCGGGAGATGGACGAAGAACGTGTCCAATTGGAGTATGTCGTTCCCGAGTTGACCCGGTACGAAGTCGAATATGAGGAAGTGGAAGCACAGGCCCGTATATTGAAGGATGAGCTCGTTCGAGTAGAGGCGAAGGCTCTCTCTTTGTCGGCCGCCCGAGATGTGCTGAAGGAGCGACGGGCGACTGTTCAGCAGAATCTGATGCATGTGGGTGTTATCCATTCTGATTTTGTACGAGCTCGGTCTGAGCTCGCTGCTTTAGACAACAATGCGGCAAGGTTGGAACAGGCTCGTGCCGACGTCTTGAACTCCCGGGATGAGAGAATGGTTGATCTGGCGCAGCAGATTCGCGATCTAACCGCTCCCCCCAAATGATGTACTTTTTTGCTTTTCAATATACTTTCGCTCTTTTTTTTGGGAATAATAAAGAGGCTTTTATCTGACTTTGTGGACCCATCATTTTGGAATATAAAGGACAGGTTTGGGCGAAAGTGATATCAGAGGTAATATGGACGTGATATACTCTCGATAAGTTTTAGCAGGATATATCTATTCAGAGGTTATATAGAATATGATCCAACTAGTTTCATTTTGGAAGTAGTTTTGTCAGAATGAGGTTTTCGCCATATTCTACTTGAGCAAAGTAGGTTAAGCATAGTACCTTTTCAGAAATTTGCCATTGATAGGAGCCATTAACAGGTCTCCATTAGGCTTGGCTAACCTGTAAGCGCCGTTTGAGAACGTCGTCTCGATCACATAAGGACCTTCCCCTTTGGGCTAGAATTTTCCCTTACTCCTGTGAGTAAGAATCATCGGCCTTCTCACAGCTAAGTCTAGCTTGCCGACTTTGAACACTCTTTTCTTTACTTTTTGATTAAAAGCTCTGGAAATGCGTTCATGATAGAACGCGATGCGCTGTTGAGCTTGGAGGCATTTCTCGTCTAATCCTTCTAGCTCTTGAAGCCTTAAAAGGTCGTTCTTTTCTTGAGTCAGCTCATTAGCCACAGCTATCCTGAGTGACGAAATCTGGATTTCGATGGGAAGAACTGCTTCGCTCCCGTATACTAGTGAGAATGGGGTACAACCTGTCGGCGCTCGTACCGTTGTGCGGTATGCCTAGAGACATTCTCCCAGCTTCTCATTCCAATCCCTTCTGTTCGAAGAGACAAACTTTTTCATGAGCTTGATAATGGTTTTGTTGAAAGCTTCCGCCAAACCATTAGCAGCAGGATTATATGCCGTAGAGGCCACATTTTGTATTCGATTTTTATCGCAAAATCGATGAAACGCTTGGCTGATGAACTGAGGTCCATTGTCATAGATTATCCTTCGGGGTATCCCAAAGCGATAAATGACATGATGCTTGATGAAGCTGATCATATTAGATGCCTTCACCTCAGCAATAGGGCTCGCCTCTTCCCATTTGGAGAAATAATCGTGATGGCCAGTATGAACCGGTGACCTCTGGAAGAAGACGGGTGAATAGGACCAATGATATCCATATCCCATGCTTCGAAAGGCCAGGATGCAACCATAGGATATAGATATTCAGGAGGTTGATGGATAAAGTCTGCATGGACCTGACATGCTTTGCATTGTCTCGCATACTTTATTGCATCTGTGATCATAGTAGGCCAGTAATAACCCATTCTCCTGATGCGATCCTGTAGCTTAGGACCGGGTTGATGCGCTCCGCATACGCCATCGTGAGCTTCACGGATGATCTGCTGTGCCTCATCATCTGAGAGACAACTCAATAGCAGTCTGTCGTAGGTCCGACGATATAGACACTGTGAGGATGCCTCAAAATAGAAGAGTAATGATCGTCTTTTGACGGATACTGCTTCTTTAGGGTCCTCCGGCAAGATTCCGTATGCTACAAAATCTATAAAGGGACTTCTCCAGTCTCTCCTGGGAGGATCTGTGTTCACAGCGTAGCTGTATTCTATGTGAAAGTTGTTTTTCACACAGAATAAATCTCTGCTAAGAAGGATTATCGAATTCTGCCTTCTTATAGGAATAGCTAAATCTGCAGCTAGACTGGCTAGGGCATCAGCTTCCAGATTCTGAGGTCGGGGCACATGTTCCAGGAAGAACCCTTTGAATGTCATGGCTATCTCGATCGTTGCTTGGTGATAAGGGACGAGGTCTGGATTCCGGACTTCATATATTCCTCTGACTTGATTGACGATCAGCAGAGAGTCACCAAAAGGTTCCAGAGATTCGACGCCCAATTCTTTAGCGACTTGGAGCCCGATTAGTAGAGCGTTATACTCTGCCATATTGTTAGAACAGGGCTCGCTAAGAGAATATGCTTGGTAGATGACGAGCATGTCAGGAGTAACCAGGACAATTCCTATTCCCGAAACCATGTTTCCCCTAGGACCAGTCTTGGAGGCACTATCGAAGAACAGTTGCCATACATCGCCTTCCATTGCGGAATTACATTCTACAACTTCGTCAGGAATGTCCTCGTACAGTTTAGAGGCCTCCGGGATCGGATGAGCAGCTAGGAAATCAGCCAATGCTTGGCCTTTGACGGACTTCTGAGGGACGTACACCATGTCATATGGTGTTAATAACATCGCCCAAGTCGCAAGTCAGGAATTAAGAACGTTTGGCTTGTTCATCAGTACCCGAAGAGGATTGACCCTGGAGATGATGTGAATGGTTTGGCCTGTGATATAGTGCCGCATTTTTTGGATAGCGAACATCAGAGCCAAGCATTCTTTCTCCACTGGGTTGTACCGATGTTCGGCTCCGACCATCATCCTACTGAGGTAGTAGATAGCCTGTTCATGGCCCCTATCGTTCTTTTGTGCGAGAAGAGCTCCCAGAGAATGATCCATCGCTCGAACATATAGCACGAATGGTCTTCCTATGACTGGAGGCACCAGAACTGGCGGGCTAGTGAGGTAGCGTTTGATATCACCGAACGCCTGCTGACAAGTTTCGTCCCATACGAAGGATACACCTTTCTTCATGAGACGAGAAAAGGGCTGACATCTCCCAAAGAGGTTGGATATGAATCTCCGGATATAAGCCAGACGACCTTGAAATCCCCTGAGTTCTCTCAGACTACGGGACGGTCGCATTTCAAAGATGGCCTTGACTTTATTAGGGTCCACTTGAATGCCTTTGGCGGTAATGACAAATCCCAAGAATTTGCCACTAGATACCCCCAGAAAGGACTTTGTAGGATTCATTTTGAGTTGATGTTGGCGCATCAATTCAAATACTGTCTTCAAGTCTTGGATATGATTATCCTTGAGGCAGATTTTGACAGCTACATCGTCCATGTAACACTCCACTGTCTTGCGTAAATGCTCATGGAATATATTACTCATAGCCCGTTGGTACGTAGCCCCGGCATTCTTCAATCCGAAGGGCATGACCGTATAGCAATATACCCCCAGTGGTGTCCAGAAGGCAGTGTGCTTCTCGTCTTCAGGATGTATCTTGATTTGATTGTATCCCGAAAATCCATCCATGAAAGACATACGTTCAAAGCCGCATGTATTGTCAATCATGACGTTTGTGATGGAAAGAGGAAACTCATCCTTGGGGCAGGCTGCATTCAGATCTCGGTAATCGATGCAGACACGTACTTTCCTATTTTTCTTCATGACCGGGACAACATTGGTGACCCAATCGGAATGTTGTTCTTCTCGGATGAAGCCACAGGCTATCAACTTCTTGACTTCAGCTTCGATGGTGGCCATCATATCTGGGCGGAAACGGCGTTGTTGCTGCTACACAAGCTTCAAATCGGGCAATATATTGAGCTTATGAGTAGCCACCTTTGGATCAAGGCCTGGCATGTCCTCATAACTCAACGCAAAGACGTCGATATATTCTTTTATCAGCTGGATAACTTCTTCTATTTCTGCTTCGGAAAGATTGTTACTGATAAATATCAGCTTTGGCGACAGTTCATCCCCAACGTTAATCTGGATAACTTTATCTTCAGTGGAAGGTTCTCTCTGCTCAAAGCGGAACTCCCATTGTGTATCCATTTGCTGAGCCCAAGCGTCATTCTTGAACAGTTCAGATTCTTGTTCGTCTGCTTCGAAGTAATCTGTCACTACCATATTTGCTGATAATATTTGTTCGAGAGCATGAGATGAGTCGGAGGGTGCTGAGCCGTTTTGAGACGAGAAAAAGATATCCTCGTTCGACTCAAGTGCTGCAAGGGAGGTGGTATACCCTAACCCGAAACTCAGAAGCCAAATAGGCATAGAAGCCAAATAGGCATAGAAGCCAAGTGGGCGTAGAAGCCGAGTGGTCATAGAGGCCGAGTAGGCGTAGAAGCCGAGTGGGCGTAGGAGCCGAGTGGGCATAGAAGCCGAGTGGGCATAGAATCCGAGCGATGTGGACATTTTAGCCAGAATTACGGCTCTTGGAGATATAATCAAATCTCTTGCATTAAATGCAGAGATCTGCCCCCATCCTGCGCATTAAATGCAGAGGCTTGTCTTTAAGATTTGCCATCATTCTGCACATTAAATGCAGATACGCGCCTCGAATCCTGTACGAAGAGCAACTACTGACATGGCGGTCTGTTTGCCTTCTGCGGAGCGTAAGAAGCTCACGTCTACCTGTGTAAAACTGGGCAGCGTATCCCTTTGTATGCTTAAGAGCAGTTTAAGCAAAGGGAATGTCACTAGACGATGGTTCGGTGACATTTAATCAAATCTCCTGCATTAAATGCAGAGATCCGCCATTATCCTGCGTATTAAATGCAGAGGCGTATTTTGAAGGTCTGCCACCCTTCTGCGCATAAAATGCAGAGACGTGCCTCGGGCATCTATCAGTATTCGGCGCATTAAATGTAGAGACGTGCCTCGAGAACCTATCACCGCTCTGCGCATTAAATGCAGAGACATGTCTCGAGCCCTGTACGAAGAGTAGCTTTTGACGTGGCAGGCTGTTTGTCTTCTGCGGAGCATAAACAGCTCACATCTGCCTGTGTAAAACTAGGCGGCGTATCCCTTTGTATGCGTAAAAGCGGTTTACACCAAGGAAATGGCAGTAAATGACAGCCTGTGTTGCCGTACCGCGCCATTATTATAGCCGTCGCCTGGGTAGCCTTGCAGTACTCTTTGTCAGGAGTCCAGATGTCAGGTTCATTGCATGATCTGACCGGTTCATTTTGAAGAATACGAAGCGTCCCTCGTACACTTCAATGCTACATTAAAGGCGGATGAGTTTTACGCCATAAAGGCGATGTAGCACCCTTTTAATGCTGAAGCAGCCTGGACATACTGCCTTACACGAATGGTCCTTGAGCCTATATTTTATGCTGTGCTCAGCGAAAAATCTCTGTTGCACTTTGATGGCTCTGAGGTCCTCTGTTTTACGCTACCCTGCATTAACATGCTGCGTATAGCCATCTTGCGTATTTTTCATGCTTCTACAAACTATGCACTTCATCTACCGTCTTAGGAACTGGCCAACTTTCTACGACCTCCACCTTCTTCGGATCTACTGCTCCTCGTTCTCCCGAGATAATGTGTCCCAAGAACGATGTATAATCTAACCAAAACTCGCACTTGCTGAGGTTTTCATACAATTGGTATTCTCTCAAAATCTGTAAGACCTTCCAAAGATTCTCTTCGTGCTCCTCTTTCCTACTAGAGTAGACAAGAATGTCGTCTATGAAAACTACCACAAACTAATCTAGGTACGACATGAAGATGTAGTTCATCAGATCCATAAATACTTCCAAAGCATTTGTCAGTCCGAATGTCATAACTAAAATTTATAATGCCCATATCGTGACCTAAATGTTGTCTTAGATATGTCCTGCTCTCGAACTCTTACTGGATGATATAATGATCAGAGGCTGATCTTGGAGAAAACCCTATCTTTGCTCAACTAATCAAACAAATCATCGATTCTTGGTATTGGATACTTGTTCTTCATTGTCACTGCATTCAACTGTCTGTAATTGATACACAACCGTATTGACCCATCCTTCTTTTTTACTAGAACCATTGGTGCACTCTAAGATGATCCACTGGTTCGGATAAACTTCTTTGCCTTCAGCTCTTCTACGTGTTGGTACAACTTGTCCAGTTCTGATGGTGCCATCTGGTGAACCTTACAAGATATTGGTCCTGCTCTGGGGATCAATTATATATATAACTTCAGATTAAGTCGACAAAACATGACCGACTCCCCTGAATCAGTCCTTCAACCTCTCTCCAAAGCCGTTTGTAAGCCCTGACTCAACAAGATATTCTTCTCTTGATGTAAAAACTGTTGATGTTACTGCACTACCATCTGATGCTGCTGTATAGCCATCATTCTCTGGAGGATCTCTAATAATACTGGGGTGTCAAGTAATGCTAGAAATGTCGGTACTACTCGGGGTACAAGAATTTTAGTGGTAGGTTTCTCAACATGTCCAACTTTCGGTTCTACCGTGCCAGCTTGCTCAACTACTGGCTCTATCCGGATCTGACTTTGAGTAGGTGCTACCTGCCATTGTGGCCTAGGGGAACCTTGTCCTGTCACGCGCAGCAATTGAAGAAGCCCTAACGGAAAGGACAAGAAACATCAAGAACAGGACATGAAGGATCAAGTAGGCAAGCAATTTGAACAGTTCAAGTATTATTATTGAGGAAGATGGGGTAAGATATCAAAGGGGACATGTTTGATTGAGACTCTTATGACCGCAACACTCTACAAGTCCGAAAACACAGACTTGCATGGGCCACCACTAAAATCTTGTCACGCCCCAGTACCAAAATACGGAGACGGGCATAGCCAGCTCCCCCATACAAGGTATAGAATATAGTACGGTGGTCACATCTGTGACTAGACAAGAGGGTACATACTGCAAGCAAGTCACTCAGAGTTACATAGAATATCTATTGTCTCAATCAGTGAAGTAAGGATAGTAAATATATAATATGTATAATCAGGAAGTAAGTAGTCCTAAATATCCTGCCATAATATTCTAGAAACTAACCACACAAATAATAAGCAAGAAGAGTAGCAAAAGTACATGTCCATGATCAGCTGTATTGACACAAAGTGGTCACAGTCAACCTAATTCTGATAATTGTCAAACATTATATCAAAAACACAGTTGAAGCAGATACTCGATGCAAAGCACATCAACTCCGTCAGTACTAAAGAAAGACTCTGCAACAACTACTGGTTTCTATTCAAATATAATCTTTTATTTATTTAAGTTTAGGATTGATGTAAGCTGAGTCACACTGGCAAATCCTAAGTACCTATACCCAGATACCTAGTCTACTCAAATGAACCAAAGAACTTATCTACCAAATCAGGCCACATTCATTTACAAAGTCTACCATACTTAGAGACCGAACTCGGGCCGAACTCGTGTCGAACTCGGACGAAACTCGATTATCCTTTTGGTATAAAATTAACCAGTTCAATAGCTCCTGATTTCTTGGCCCAACGGTTGGAAATTTGAACTAAACTCTATCCAAATTTTTGCCAAATTTTGATTGCCTACACCCTATAAATAGGATTAAAATTCTTTATTCTAACAATAACTCAACCATTCTTAAGTCTTCTATCCTATTGCGAGCAAACCCTAAAGCTTTAACCTTCCCATCTAAAGAGTAACTCCCATGCCTTCCTAGTGCCAAGTGCAATATCGGTCTAGAAGTCTTCTAAGTTGTAAAGAACTTTGATCTATCAGTTACTCTCTCTATCAAGCTGTGAAGTTGCGAGATTTTGGATCAAACCTCATGGTTGTAAAAGAAGTGGCAAGACTTCGGATCAAATCTTGTAATTCACTATTGGTGATTATAGTGGATACAACTTCGAGCTTGAGTTCTTAGGACTGGACTAGTCCTCTCAGAGGAAAATTAATATACATCTTGGTGTTTGTGTTTGCTCTCTCTCACTCTATTGCATATATTCATAACACTAGAAGTAGTATTACTTACACGTGAGATATATTCTAACTGCTAGTAGATCATCATTGCATGCCATAGAATTATATTTTAACAAGTGATTTTACTCTGCTGTATATATACACTCTATTCACCCCCCTTTAGAGTTGCCATACACGGCCCCACAATTGGTATCAGAGCAGGTAATCTTACATTAGAACTATTACTAATATCAATTGCTCCATAATTGGTATCAGAATAGGTTCTTTTATTGGAACTTTTACTGATACCATTTGCTCCTCAATTAGTATCAGAGAAGGTGCTCTCTTTATTTTAATATTACTGATATCATTTGCTCCTCAATTGGTATCAAAACTGGTACTCTTTATATAGGAACTATTCCTCATAATCAAAGCAAGTTCTCTTGATTATTGGATTAACATCCAAGGAGTATAATATATGGCAACAACACGATCACTATTTTCCATCAATGGTGAAAGCCAACTCCTTGATAAGCCAACCATTTTAACAGCACTAACTACTTATTTTGGAAAATACATATGAGTGCTTTTCTAAAATTCTTTTCTTTAACTTATGGGCTTATGTTACTAATGGTTATAAAAGAGTTGACAAAGCAGATAATGAATATACCAAAGATGAAAAGAAAGCAGCAAGCGATGATGCAAAGGCAATATACATGCTCTACTGTACTCTAGGAGAAGACGAATTTAAACTTATTTCTAAGTGCAAAACATTATATGAGATATAGAAAATACTATAAGCAACCTATGGAGACAACGAAGAAGATGCAGAAGAACCTCATGATATTGTAAGCTTGTATCAAAATGAAGAAGCTACATATACAAAGAAAGATGCAGATATCCAGTGCAACAATGATGACAGCAAGGAAGAAGATGTTGCAAACTTATGTCCAAGTGAAAGTCTAGCAATCAATGCAAACATCTAGTACGAGAATGATAATAACCTTCAACATACGACAGACTTATGCTTAATGGTAAGTGAGGTAAATAATGACTCTCTAGCAAAAGATATTTCGTATGATGAATTATCTGATGCTTTTAATAATTTGTTTGAAGACTATAATAAACTTAGAAATAACTATAAGCAAGCTCGAAAAGATTTCAAATCTTATCACCTTAAGAATGATCAGCTTATTTGCTTACTTAAGGAAGCTAGAGAAAACTCCTCTTCTGATGAATCAATTGAAATCTCTAAACTTGAGCTTAGCTTACAAGAAACTCTCGACTGCTTTGATAAAAGTAATCAAGAAAATGCTAAACTTAAAGAGGACTTAAAATAGGAAAATGAGAAGTACTTAATGTCTCACTTAAGATAGATGCTCTTACTGCCAAATATAATGATTTATATGCCACCTCTAAAAAATTAGAGATTAGATTGGGAATGCAGGTCGTACAACCTACTATTCAGTCTAACACGAGATACATGGCTAAACAAAAGAGCACTCACAGCAAGACACCAGTAAGCAAAACAAATGCTTCATATTATTATGCATGTATAACACAACATAGTTCACACAATCATGCATTCTATTACAAAAATCTATGCAAGACATGTCATACTACTTCATATACTCATCCCAACACAAATGCCTATGCTATATGTCATTATTGTGGTTTAAAAGGACACATTACACATCAGTGTAATGCTAGAAAATTAGTTGATATGAATATGTATAAGTGGATTCCTAAAGCTAACAAATACGGATCCAAATTATGGATACCAAAATCTTGTTCTAATCATTTAGGTAGAATGATTTGCGGCGAGACATAATGGTAAAGAAAAAAGTTGGTGATTGCAAAAAGCTAAATGGATATTCTCATAAGCAATTGGACCAACAACGAAACATGACTATTAAGTCATTATGGTAACACAATTTTTATTATTTATAGTAGTATACTGTACTTATTTAATTCATTAAAATATAGTAGTACAATTGTTCTTAAATTGTGTATGAAGAAACTCTTGTTAAATAATTCTTTAATATTATGCTCTAAAGGTATACAAATTATTGTTAAAAAGCCTAAAGGGGCCTTCTGTCAATAAGGTATAAACAACCTTAAGCGACACAGTACTTAAGTGTCTTCGAAACACCGCTAGATGGTAACCGACCCCTACAACTAATTAATAATAACAAAAATATCTCACTGAGTAATGATATATAATGAGGTATTTACAAACATCTTTTAAGTACAATTATCATTCATTCAGTAATTGACTGGTATATTAATTCTGTTAAATGACTTGTCTAATATCAATGACTGATAATAGCCTGTCATAGTTATAGACCTCATATGTTTTATACTTGTATTATTATAAGATCACTTATATGTTTTTTTATATACCTATTATAGCATTCTACAAAAACAATATTTTCCAAAATCCTGAGCTATCAGAACTCGGACAGAGTTCGGTCCAAACTTGGTCCGAATTTGGTTCAAGTATTTTTATATTACATCAGCAGCCACGGATTTGATCTCATTACTTCATCCTCCCAAATCCTTCTTCTCAAAATCGAGAACAAAACCTTTCATCCCAAATCCTAGTTTTGTGATCTCTTTCCACAAAGGATTTCTCTCTCTCAACTTGAGATCTAAGGCTCTTGGTGAGATTCTCCTTCATCCCCTTTAATCTTTTTAAGGTACAATCTTTACATTCTCAAACCCTAATTCATGGCTCCTAAATTTGGGAAAAAGAAGATAAAAGCAAATAAAGCTTTCTCTTCTCAACCCTCTAGTGATGATGGTATATATTCCTTATTTTTTCCTAATATTCCAAACCCAGGAGAATATGATGAGTTCATTTTTACTTTTATTGATGCCTCAAATCTATGGTTTAATGATTTTGTGCAAAAAAAAATTTGCAAGGGCAATCCTATTAACTTTACTACTTTTTATGCCCAAAAACCTAAACTTGTAGAATTCCATCTTCATCGTCTAGTCAAAACTAGAAAACCCATATATTTAAATGCCATTCGCATATTTTATTGTAATCTATCTCATGATTAATGGTATGTTTCTTCAAGAGTGGATGGGATCGACATTGAATTTGACGATACAACTTTAGGTAAAATTCTTGAAATCCCTAATGAGGGAGATGCCCTAGTTGAGATCGACAAACTCAATCTCAGAGACGACATCACTCTTAATTCTTTCAGGGACATACTTTACGCCCCTCATCCTTGTTCTAAAGAAAAGTTTCGTGCTTGTTATTTTTACCAATACTTTTACGAACTTTACCGTATCATATACTCTGCTATCATTCCCAAGCAAACCTTCAAAGATGATGTGAACTATAGGGATATGTCTTCTTTATATCACTTTTACACATCCACTACCTTTAGCCTTCTTAAAACCATAATTCGATAGATGATTGACTATTGTAAACATAAATGTCAACTTCCTTATGCCATGTATCTACTACTCATCTTTGAGCACTTTCACATTCCTATAGAAGAACCCATTTATCTATCTGAGCTAGCTTATCTGACCAAAGCCCGTAGGATTCAACCTATTTCTCTTATTTTTGATGATGACGAGTCATCAAGATCGGATTCTGATGCACTAGTAGATCCAGCCCCAGCTTCTCCTGCTCCTACTCCTACTCCATCATCCTCTGTACAACCTGCTACCTTGGACTCTATCTAAGAGATATTTTGCGAGCAATTCAGGTTGCAAAACGAGATGATGGCTGCTCAATACCAGGAGAAGAACACTAAGATTATCACTCGGCTTCGCGACCAGTCTTATTGCACCACAATTCAGGCTCATACTTTATCCAACTCCCTAGCAGACCTTTATTATCACTTAGCCCATCATCCTACTGTACCTCACCCAGTAGCTCGTTATCCTTCCCGCTCAGGCTATATGATCGATGACCCATTTGTTCAGCAGTACTTTGACCCTACCGGAGCATGTCACGCTCCAGTCCCAAAATACGTAGGACTAGGAACACGTAAGCATGTCAGTCGTATGTATATGGCAACTCCAATATATGGATACCATAATACACACGTACGCTGTAATATGAATATAAACTCACATATGGTATATATATGGTCACAACTCACAGGTATTCTAAATCTCATCCACATAATAAGTCACAAAAAAGGAAATAACTAAACTAGAATAATGAGTCTTAATAACCCAAAACTAATAGTCGGGTGGAGACAAATCAACTACCAATGACTATGTCAATACTAAAATGAGGAAGAGGGATAAATCACCAATATAAATAAGATGATGATAGAAGTGTATCAGCGAAGCAATCCATCGGGATAGGTAATCACTGATGCTCAGAAGGTAAGACCTTCTCGGAAGAGATAAGTAGTAAGTCCTGATCTGCGCTCCTGCGTATAGTCATGAACATCTACACCTGGAAAGGGACCAGGTCCTCAGAGGGACGTTAGAAGATACATAGAATTAAGCCAATTTGAATACAGTAAACATGCATGATGTTTGAAAATATATAAGTATGATGTACAAGACAATCTATATGAATGCAAATGAGGATAACTTTTCAACGTATGGGCAAGGGTAGGCTACTCGATCTAAGCCTCATAACTCACACACATATCAGGGGACATCATCAGCCGACATACCGCGGGGGTAGCGACCCTCGTGACTCCATCAATCGATATACCACGGGGGTAGCGACCATCGGACACGACTACCATAGTGCGTGCTAGTTACTACGGTGCACCAGAGTGGTTATAGCCCATACGCCTACTGATTGTCCTCTATGATACTAAGTGTTATGTGTATGTCAACATATCAAATATATAGTAATAACTGAAAGAAACTACACATGCAATGAATATACAAAAATACAATAAATATACAGAAATATAATAAGCATGCAAATTACTGTAAGCAATTTGGCAAGGTATCTTGCCTGGTAAGAAAGCTGTAAAGTGTAAAGTCCAGGAGTCAAGCACACAAGATCAGAAGCTACGGCTTCAGAATGAACGTCTCTGGATGCTGAAAAAAACATCACCAATGTTCCCAAAATAAGCGAGATAGCAAGAAAATACTACCCTTTCGTTCAATTTGGATACAGGGGCAAAACGGTAAATTCGGGTCAAAGCGGGCTCCATATATGGTCCACCTTGCACCGAAAAGAGTGCCAGGGGTAAAGATCTCTAAATGGGATAAATTATAGGTCAAACCAATTTTAAATGTCACTACGAACTCAACGGTACATCCAATTTTGGATTCCGGTGAGTCGTACACAAATTCGCCCAAAAAGTCAATCGTGGGGCCCACTAATAGGCGACTTGGTCAACTGTCTAAGAATCGCGTGAAACATGGGTCACCGGACCAGCGCGATACCACGAATCCAATGGCGCAAGTTTTGTCGCGTTATGACGAGCGTACACTAAATGGCGCGGTATTTTACAAAAGTCGCGATACGGGGACTTGTCGCGGATACGGGTTGATTCTGACGCACACACGCGTCCGAATCAGTTTCTACGAAAGCCCACACGTCTGGATATACCGTACGCACCTTTTGGTTCACTTGGTCAAGACGGGGCAGTCCCGTTTGGCGGGGTGCGCTCCGTATCATAATTTTTGGAAGCTAAAAAAGTACGTTTTTCGAGATTTTCCATCTGGTTTAATTCAACATACAGCAACTAATTAAATATTGTATTTAACAGAGAATGATCTCGGTCAGGTGGTCTTTCCATAGAAAAAATAATTTCTTGGTTTGGATCCCTGTGGTGGGAGATACGAGCCCTTGTACATGGGTCATCGCAATAGAATTTCTGAATTTAAATAGCGTAATTCTTCCTCGACTTGGCGTCGATTTTTACCTAGGTTTGCGCGCTGCACGATAGAAACTAATCTAGGGGATTGGAAGAGGGATAGGTCGGGATCATACCGTTGAAGACGGGGTCGAGTTTGGTCGATCGAGGAAGCGGTAAACAGGGCTTGAACAGGGCTTCGTTGTTGCAAAATGCTGTCGCGGCGTGTAGTTGAAGCGGTCGGTCGTGCGGGGGAACTCCGGCGGGTTTGGGCTGGAGGCAGTGGTCCGGTGAACGGCGGCAGCTCTGTGTCGGCAACTCTGGTCGCAAGGTGGAGGGATTAGAGATTTAGGGTTTGGGTTTAAGTTAACTTATATATATATATATATATATATATATATATATATATATATATAGATATAGCGGCTGAGGGGGGCTCATACGCGGGGTTACTGTGCGGGTTTGTTGAAGCTGCTGCTGGTGTTCATTTGGAATGGGGTGTGGGCCGGGTTTGGGTAGAAAGTAAGACGGGTTTGGGTTTAAGGTCCATTAGTTCATTTATTTATTTTTTCTTTTTCCTTTTTCTTTCTTTCTTTTTCTTTTATTCTTTCCTCATTCTTTTATTCTATTCTTTTATTCTTTTCCATTTCTATTTTCATTTCTAACTCTTTTTTTTTCTATTACTATTTCTTTTCTAATCTTTTTCTTATTTCTTATAATTACATTATTATTATTACTAATAATAATAATAATAACATTATTATTATTATTATTATTATTATTATTATACTATTTATTACTATTTCTTTTATTCTTTTCTATTAATAAACTTTATATATATAAATATATATATATATACCTATATATATATAAATATATATATATATACCTATATATATATATATATATATATATATATATATATATATATATATATATATATAAAATTTGAGAAATTTATATTGGTGCATACAATAAATCTATCAACTGTCCACAGAGTCTTCTACATGAAAATAATTAAGGAAAAATTATAATTGCTCCATAAATCCTTTATTGCACAATCACCTCGAAATAAAATTTAAATAAATTCTATTACTTCTAATTAGCTAATAAATACTAAAAATTAATTAAATAATTAATATGGTTTAAAAATTATGGTTTATACATTCTACCCAACTTACAAAAATTTCGTCCTCGAAATTGACACTAACCCATATTCATAATAAATCACTATAGCTATTATACTTCATTGTTGTCTAGCAGTACTTCCTAAAAGTCATGCTCTTCCATTCAAACACTTCCTCATTTATTGTCCATACATTATTATATTTCTAACTCATCTACGCTACCCAACTTACAATAGTTCTACTAGTAGTCACAGTCTCTTGAGGCTATTGTATAGGTTGTAGGATGAATATATTTATTGGGTCGAGAATCTTGGGGTACTTGTCTTGAATCTCACAATCATGATTTTTTTTTGTAACCGTCAAGTATCGTAGTCTAATACTGCCAGACCACCTGACCAATATGTTTGCAAATACTTTGACTACTCTACTACAACGGTCTAGCTGCAGTTGTCGCTACTTTGTCAGCAATTTGTCATAGTTGTCAGTTTGTAACAAGTGCCTTCAACTCTTTCCTAGGTTTAGTCTAGGTTTTTGGGTAACAATTTAAGGTCTTGACTAACTTATAAAACTATTAGAAGTATGAACTAATTCAAACATTTTAACAAATTTCTATTAGCCTAAGGGATGCTACACATAGTTCTTAAAATAATAAGAGGATACATATATTGCTATAGGACATATACATAAGGGTTATTATTAAGAACTCATCCTTTAGTTATTAATCATTACTAACACATTTGTGTTTTTAACTAACAAAATAAGGGTGAGGTTGAAGTAATCAAACAATTCCTAATGGCACGAAAGATACGACTATGATAGGAAAAGTCAAGCACGAGGTACGGAATGGATAGAGAAGAAAAGATGAGCCACCCAAGAGGGCGAGATTATGATAGGAAGAGAATACTACTACTGCTACGCGTGACATCTATTAGCATTGCGTGTATGCCATCTGGGTAGAATATCAATATATCCTCATATATGCTAAACTACCTTATATATAATTCTACGTCTATTTGTACATCTAAGATCTTGTGTCACAATGGGGTCATGAGTATGAAATGAGACATATAACTAAGGTCGTACTTGTATCTACGACTTCCTGTGCCTGTGCTCTTTTGTTTGTCATCATGAGTGCTTGGCCTATGGAGTATATCTGGTACTATCCGTGTATCAACTTATACTAAGCAAGAACGTTCATCTTTTCAAAATAAGGGATGACAGAAATCAACAATAAATAATTTTAAGGAGGAGATGATAGAATACAAGTACGGGATTCAAAGGAATTATAACATTTTGAAGGGAAGTTGCCAAGGCAGTTGTGGATTAAAATCTTATTTTGGTAAATTGCTATATGCATGTTCATATCAGAACAGTTATGTACCTGGCATGATATGCTCTAATCAGTCTAGAGGGCAAGTATATCCGTCTAACAAGTTGAGTCAACTAGATCTCAATCCACATAAAGTAGTAATATAAAGAGCGAACCAAGTGTACTACGATTGATCAGAACATAATACACCGATTCTGATTTAGGCAATGTATTAGTGTGGCCCCCCAATAATACATATGTCATGAACAAGCTTAATAAAATAATAAGCTTACAAAACTAGGCTAAAAAAGCAGCATAAGTCGAGGTAGTAAAAATATAAGTACGCTTGATTATGATGGATGAAGGTACAGAATAATCTAAGTTCACCAAGAAGATCGGTGTTGTGCCTCTACAGATTTCATAATAACTCATTGTCAAGGTCTCTAGTTGACCAAATGGGTATATGGGCCTCTAAGCTCTACAGTTTGGATAAACACTATCTTTTTATGCAAGCCTATAGTTGACGTCATTCAATTACACTTTATTAATGGGGCAATAGGACTATGTGTTACTAGGTTATAAGACATACTACCAAACTTACAAAGAACTAACTGATAGTGTTATTGAATAATAGAGTGTATATACCTGGTACAAGGCACCTTCCTAACCCTTATCAAGCACGAGAGAAGATTGACGTTGAGAAGGGATCAAGTAAGATGCAATGCAAGCAATGAAATGATAATGCGAAACAAATCAAGGGAGGTGATTAAATAAGTAGATGAGATCCTATATTCTAATCCTATGTGCAGGCTTGCTCGGTACAGTGACGTAACCGAGACAATATGCTCTCGACCTGCATGGACCACCATAAAAATATGTCACGCCCAGTCCCAAAATACGTAGGACTAGGAACACATAAGCATGCCAGCCGTATGTATATGGCAAATCCAATATATGGATACCATAATACACGTACGCTGTAATATGAATATAAACTCATATGTGGTATATACATGGTCACAAGTCATAGGTATTCTAAATCTCATCCACACAACAAGTTACAAAAAAAGGAAATAACTAAACTAGAATAATGAGTCTGAATAACCCAAAACTAATAGTAGGGTAGAGACAAATCCACTACCAATGACTATATCAATACTAAAATGAGGAAGAGGGATAAATCACCAATATAAATAAGATGATGATAGAAGTGTATCTGCGAAGCGATCCTCGCTAGAGATAATCACTGATGCTCAGAAGGTAAGACCTCCTCGGAAGAGATAAGTAGTTAGTCCTGATCTGTGCTCCTACGAATACTCATGAACATCTACACCTGGAAAGGGACCAGGTCCTCAGAGGGACGTAACAAGATATATAGAAGCAAGCCAATTTGAACATAGTAAACATGCATAATGTTTGAAAATATATAAGTACGCTGTACAAGACAATCTATATGATTGCAAATGAGGACAACTTTTCAACGTATGGGCAAGGGTAGGCTACTCGATCTAAGCCTCACAACTCACACACACGTCAGAGGACATCATCAGCCGACAAACTACCGGGGTAGCGACCCTCGTGACTCCATCAATTAACATACCGTGGAGGTAGCGACCATCGGACATGACTACCATAGTGCGTGCTAGTTACTACGGTTCTCCAGAGTAGTTATAGCCCATATGCCTACTGATTGTCCTCTATGATACTAAGTGTCATGTGTGTATCAACATATCTAATATATAGTAATGACTGAAAGAAACTATACATGCAATTAATATACAGAAATGCAATAAATATATAGAACTATAATAAGCATGCAAAGTACTGTAAGGAATTTGGCAAGGTATCTTGCCTGGTAAGAAAGCTGCAAAGTGTAACCTCCAGGAGTCAAGCACACATGATCAAAACCTACGGCCTCAGAATGAACGTCTCCGGATGCTGAAATAAACATCATCAACGTTGCAAAAATAAGCGAGATAGCTAGAAAACACTACCCTTTCATCCAATTTGGATACAGGGGCAAAACGGTAATTTTGGGTCAAAACGGGCTCCACTTGTGGGCCACCATGCACCGAAAAGTGTGCCAGGGGTAAAGGTCTTTAAATAGGACAAAATTTAATTCAAACTAATTCTAAATGTCAATACGAACTCAACGGTATGTCAAATTTTTGATTCCGGTGAATCATACATAAATTCGTCCAAAAAGTCAACCGTAGGGCCCGCCAATAAGCGACTTGGTCAACTGTCTCAGAATTGCGTAAAACTTGGGTGACAGGACCAGCGCGATACCATGAATCCAATGGCACAAGTTTCGTCGCGTTCTGACGAGCGTACACTAAATGGCACAATGTTTTGCAAAAGTCACGATATAGGGACTTGTCGCGGATACGGGTTGATTTTGACGGGCACACGCGTCCGAATCAGTTTTTGCAAAAGTCCACACGTCTGGGTATACCGTGCACACCTTTTGGTGTACTTGGTACACGACAGGGCAGTCCCGTTTGACGGGGCGCACTCCGTATCATAATTTTTGAAAGCTGAAAAAGTACATTTTTTGGATTTTCTATCTTATTTTATTCAACATACAGTAACTAATAAAATATTATATTTAACAGAGAATGATCTAGGTTTGGATCCCTGTGGTGGGAGATACGAGCCCTTGAACATGGGTCATCGTAACAGAATTTCTGAAATTAAATGACGTAAATTTTTCTCGACTTGGCGTCAATTTTCACCTAGGTTTACACGTTGCACGATGGAAACTAATCTAGAGGATTGGAAGAGGGATAGGTCGGGATCATACCGGTGAAGACGGGGTCGACTTTGGTCGAGCGAGGAAGCGGGAAATAGGGCTTGAACAGGGTTTCGCTGTTGCAAAACACTGTCGCGGCGCGCGGTTGAAGCGGTCGGCCGTGCAAGCGAACCCCTGCTGGTTTAGGCTGGAGGCGGCGGTCCAGTGAACGACAGCAGCTCTGGGTCGGTGGCTCTGGTCGCAGGGTGGAGGGATTAGAGATTTAGACTTAGGGTTTAAGTTAACTTATATATATAGATATATAGCGGTTGAGCGGGGCTCATACGCGGGGTTACTGTGCGATTTTGTTGAAGCTACTGATGGTGTTCGTTTGGAATGGGTGTGGGCTGGGTTTGGGTAGATAGTAAGACGGATTTGGGTTTAAGGTCCATTAGATCATTTTTTTTCTTTTTCCTTTTTCTTTCTTTCTTTTTCTTTTATTCTTTCCTAATTCTTTTATTCTATTCTATTATTCTTTTCCATTTCTATTTTCATTTCTAACTATTTTTTTTCTATTACTATTTCTTTTCTAATCTTTTTCTTATTTCTTATAATTACATTATTATTATTACTAATAATAATAATAATAACATTATTTTTATTATTATTATTATACTATTTTTTATTACTTCTTTTATTCTTTTCTATTAATAAAATATATATATATATATATAATTCAAGAAATTTATATTGGTGCATACAATAAATCTATCAACTGTCCACAGGATCTTCTACATGAAAATAATTAAGAAAAAATTATAATTGCTCCATAAATCCTCTATTGCATAATCACCTCAAAATAAAAATTAAATAAATCCTATTACTTCTAATTAGATAATAAATGCTATAAATTAATTAATTAAATAATTAATACGGTTTAAAAATTAGGGGTTTTACAGAGCATACTTAGATGATCACCCGCCTGCTGATGCTGCTGATGATGACTTGTGATAGTTTTTTGTGGCTATGTGGATGTATTAGTTTTTTTTATTTTAGTGTACTAGAAACATTTGCTTAAAATATTAGTAAAACTTTTATGATATTTGCATCTCTATATATTTGCCAGTCTTGTTACTTATTCTGATTAAAATAATGCAAGTTCTAGTTAATTTATCTTTTTTTTCTAATTTATCATAATCATTTGTTACAGGGGAGTTTTTCCACTATGATAAATTGACAAAGGGGGATAAATGACAAAATGTGATAACAAATATGGTAACAAAATGTTTCGATTATAGCAGATGTATGGTTGATAACATATAATTGTGATATATTTTGTTGATATATCTGCACCTAATTTTGCTATAAGAAAATGTTAAGTTACAGATCATTCACTATACTCCCGTTCAAAGGAAATATCTACTTACGGGAGAGCTTTTTCTAAAGAACTAGTTTTCGACAGAAAGATCTAATTTTAAGAAAACTTCGTCTACGTTTTAACTATTTGCATCAAAGCTACATCAGACTCATCATATGTCTATTTTGGCATAGTTTAAAAATTATCATAATGGGGTAGATTGTTGTCACAAAGTGGTCACAGTCAACCTAATTCTGATAATCGTCAAACATCAGATCAAAAATACAGATGAAGCAGATACTCGATGCAAAGCATATCAACTCTTTCAGTACTAAAGACAGACTCTACAACAACTATTAGTTTTTATTCAAATATAATGTTTCATTTATTTGAGTCTAGGACTAATATAAGCTGAGTTGTACTGGCAAATCCCAAGTACTTATACCCAGATACCTAGTCCACTCAAATGAACGAAAGAACCAATCCACCAAATCTTGCCATATTCATTTACAAAGTCTACCATACTTAGAGACCGAACTTGGGTCGAACTTGTATCAAACTTGGACCTAACTCGGTTATCCTTTTGGTATAAAATTAACCAGTTCAATATCTCCAGATTTCTTGGCCCAACGGTTGAAAATTTGAATTAAACCCCATCCAAATTCTGGCCGAATTCTGTTTGCCTTTACCCTATATATAGGATTGGAATTCTTTATTCTAATAACAACTCAACCATTCTTAAGTCTTCTATCCTATTATGAGCAAACCCCTAAAGCTTTAACCTTCCCATCTAAAGAGCAACTCCCTAGCCTTCCAAGTGCCAAGTGCGATCTCGGTCTAGAAGTCTTCTGAGTTATAAAGAGCTTTGTTCAATCATTACTCTCTATATCAAGATGTGAAGTTGCGAGACTTCGGATCAAACATCGTGGTTGTAAAACAAGTGGCAAGCCTTCGGATGATAGCTTGTGATTCACTATTGGTGATTATAATGGATACAACTCTGAGCTTGAGTTCTCGGGACAAGACTAGTCCTCTCAGAGAAAAACTAGTATACATCTTGGTGTTTGCATTTGCCCTCTCTCACTCTATTGCATATATTTATAACACTGCAAGTAGTATTACTTACACATGAGATATATTCTAACTGCTAGTAGTTGATCATCATTGCATGCCATAGAATTATATTTTAATAGGTGATTTTATTCTGCTGCATACATACACTCTATTCACCCTCCTCTAGAGTTGCCATACACGGGCCCATAAGCTGCAATCTGATTAGTTACAATCATGTAAGAGGACTAAATGTCCAGAGTTATGTCTAACAAGTATCGGTGGCTAAAAATATAATAGAGTAATATGTGCAATAATGAGCAGTGATCAAGAAACCCACTCGTGTACCTCAACGGTCATCCTCCTGGTGTGCGCTATTATTCAGGAGGAAGTACTCTTGACCTTCAGGTGCTGGCCCTAAACCTGGCAATGCAAAACCAGTAGGGTTAGATCCCAAATAGCAAGTACCACAATGGAAGCACGAATGAAGAAACAAAACCAAGAAGAGTAAACACGTACATAATATATATACATATATATGTATATATATATATATATAGTTATAGTTATGTCTCGTAGTTTTGGTTCATAACCTATCGTGATTCAACAATCTAGCCCTACAACCAAACAAGGATAAGGGTTAGACCATCGCACCAAATAGACCATGTCCCTAAACTATTTAATAAAAGGTACAATGCACAATCAAGTTTAGTTACATAATCGGCCAATCACTTGTACGACTTACTTGGTTGAGTCTAGGTTATCCCAGAAATATTATACATATAATAGAAATCCTCAGGTGGAGCCATATTCTAGCAGGGGCTAGCCGAGCCATGAATCACTGTATAGCACATAGTAGTATGCACCGGTCCCTTAAAAGGCCACTGTGCAATGATCTCATAGAACACATAGTATAATATAATAGTTGGATATTTCCATCCACTAATGAGGATTTAAACAATAACCATGAGGGGCGGCCTTCATTCCCCATATGGTTGAGGGTGGCTAGTTAAGCACGATCTCGGGATTCCTTTCCTACTAATGCTCCACATATTTTAGTTGCCTAATTAACCCTATGGTTAGCTGGAATCACATGGTGTTGTCACATGTTATTCCCCTTACGTGTCTTACCGTAGTAGGGGTACGCTAGATACTAATCTACTTTATCACTTGGCAGTTTTATTTGTATTTATCCCAGCATGATATAATAATCAACAGAAATCCTAGCCACACTTGGTTATTAACCAACTATCATGTCCATGATGGAGGAATTGTATTATATCACATGTCGCATAGTACGTAGGTATACCTAAGTATAAAACATGTAGGAATACTTAGCACGTAGGAATACATAGCACATAGTAAGTGTATCATCGCATATACCATTAGTCGACTCTAGTTACCAATCATTGGTAAATCACATGAGTTCTAGCACATAGCAACACATGGGTTGAGTCAGGCACATAGGTAGTAACTTGGCCGCATAGTCTATTTCTACAAATAGTTGGGTTAAGCATATAGTTAGGTACAATACATGGTACTTTGTTCTCATGTCTTTATAATTATTTATAACCATAGAATCACAAAATCCAATAAAATATCCAAACTAAGTAAAACAATAAAACATTCACATAGGTTGCATAAGAACAAGGGATGCATATGACAGATGTCGCATAGGTCAAGGCCGCATAGAGGTTGGTGCTTCATAGGGGTCCAGGACACGTAAGAGTCGGGCTGCATATGAGTTATGCCGTATAGGTTAAGGCAAAGTACACTCCTTGGGACAAGTGCCGAGTGACGTGCATTAAATACGTGTCAGGGAATTGACTGAAGTGATAGATGTGAAAAGCCATAAAGTGTGTCAGACAAAAGAAAAATTATAGTAAAATATGCAAGGACGAAGCATAGTTATGCGTCAAAAAAGAAGAGGCACATAGTGCCAATGCCACATAAGTTTGCTTTTTCGCATGCTCTGCTTGCCGCATAGATACCTCTTGGACTTAGCGAATTTCTCATTCGTTCAGCAAGAGAAACACAAGGAGTTCTGTTACTTAGGACTTTTTCAAGCACTTAGCTTTAGAACACTTTATGTAATGATCAGTCATGCATCAAACAAGATGGACGCATGATGGTAATATATGCGGCAAAGAGTATCGGTTGCATGAAAGCCAGGCCATATAGAACTCTCAGCCGCATAGAATACTGGCCACATGCAAACTTTGTCTTCTCCAAACAGCAAGTTCAGCCATGGCGAAAATGCTTCAAAAATAAAAAATATATTTTCTCCATAAATTTTTTATTTCAACTCCGAATCAAGTGAACCAAAAGCCAAAATGCTCGAAATAAAGTGCTCCATTAACCACAAAATTTGTTTTTCTAAAATATCATGTTTTAATAGTTTAAAACAAAGAAAATAATTTGGATCCAATGAAAACCCGTAACTAAAATGCAGATCTACTAAATTTTATCCTTCAAAACTGAAAACTCCAAGTATTAAAAGTTCTTAGAATTATAATGTTCACATATTTACATATATTAGAATAACAAAATACAAGAAAAGTGCAAGAATGAAAATCTAGGATTTCTCCATGTCATGTAAGGTGTACTTGACTAGAAATTAAAGAAGGAGGAGAAATGAGAGAATGAGGGAAGAGAGAGAAAGAAGTTAGCTTATATAACTTGGGTTGAGGTTTGGACCATGGGTTCAACTCATAACCAACCAACCCAATTATTAAACCAAGAGCTACGTGAACAAAAGATTTGGTCTAGTCTCTATGACATGCAACCTAATTAACCATGCAAGTAAAAAATAATATAAGCAGTAAAACTAATATGTTCCAAATACGTATATCGAGAACATGGAGTGACACAACCTCTATGGCAATACCTCAAACTCTAATCCAATACGTGTCATAAATGCACAGATATAAATGAATAAGATACACCCAATCAAATAATGTTACAGCAGAAAAAGATACAAAAGAGATGTTACCTGCCACCACGTCACCTAATTCCAAAGCTTCTTCCAAGGATAAAGTGAATGCTTTTCCTTGGCCCTGTTGCACTCCTCGTTGTTGCCTCCCTTGGAAGGGTTGTGGTGGCCTATGCTAGCCCAACTGTTAATTTTGTTGTTGTTGGTATATCCGCCATTACGTCAGTAATGGACGCTGAGGTAATGGTCGTATTGCTATAGTTAGCACTATGTGCTGAACTATCCCTGGTGCTGACAGTGCTGACAACTGTTGGACTGGCCCTCTTGGACTCTGTATCATCGGGCAATTGGCAATCCGATGATCTATACTACCATACCTCATACACAACCCATTGGTTGCCCTACACACATCTATAGTGTGGCCTCCCTTGTCAAAGTAAGTACATCCCATCGGTGCTCCCTAGCGTTGCTGCTCTTGTTTCTGCCTTGGCTGCTGGTGTCACTATCTAAACTATCATCCTCTACGTTGCTGAATAATGGATACGAATGCCAGGTGATGGTTCTGACATCTAGGGTAGTCCTCTACCTCCTCTACTCTAAGCATGAGACCTCTTCTGGCCTCTTGTCCTCGCCGACAATCTATGCATGGTAAGCTCGTACCTCCGAGCTGCTATCAATACTTCCTTATAAGTCTGGTAGTCGTTCCCCTCTACCAGTTATAGAATCTCCAGATGAAGCCCTTGCTGGAACTTTATCACTCTATCCGACTCCATAGCCACCATGGTCGGAGCGAATCTACTCAGCCTACGGAATTATGCTGCATATCCGTCCACAGTCCTACTAGCCTGCTTAAGACCGATAAACCTTTGCTAAAGTTCATATTATACGACGAGTCCAAAATACATTGCCCAAAATTGAGTCCAAAAAATGTCCAAAGAGATAGGATGTGTCAAGCCAACCTCTACTGACGCCCACTTGTCACGGGCAAGGTCTTGAAGCTGCAATCGGACTTGGTCAACTTGTTCATCAGTTGAAACCTTTGTTGTTGCCAGAATAATCTCAATGTCATACAACTATGCGTCTGCTGTGATGGCACCCTCCATGCCAGTAAAGTACCTTGAGTTAAGTCGGTAAAATCTAATCGATGTCCCCGAATCTGTCCTTTTGCCTATCTCCAGAGCCATTTGTAAACCCTGACACAATAAGGTATTCTACTCTTGTTGTTGAAATTGCTGATGTTGTTACACCTCTATCTGATGTTACTGCGTAGACATCATTCTCCAGAGGATCTCTAATAATGTCGGGGTGTCAAGTACCGCTGATACTGCTAGTACTGCTGGTACTACTGGGATACAAGGATCTCAGGGGTTGGTTGCTCAATATGTCAAACTTTTGGTTCCACCGTGCCAGCTTGCTCAACTACTGGCTCTATCTGGATATGACTCTAAGCAGGTGCTACATCCCTATATTTCCCAGGGGCGCCCAGTCTTGCCATACCTGCAACTCCAGCAACTAAAGAAGCCCTAAAAAAGACAAGAAACATCAATAACAGGACATGAAGGATCAAGTAGGCAAGCGATTTTAACAGTTCAAGCATTGATATCGAGGAAGACGAAGTAAGATATCAAAGGGGACATATTTCATTAGACTCCTATGACCCTAACACCCCACAAGTCTAAAAATACAGACCAGTATGGGCCACCAATAAAAAACCTTATCATGCCCCAGTACCAAATACGGAGAAGTATATGGCCACCTACCCTGTACAAGGTATATAACATTGTATGGCGGTCATGGTTATAATTAAATAAGGGGTTCATTCTTCAAGCAAGTCATTTAGGGTCACATAGAACATCTAATGTCTCAATCAGTCAAACTAGAATAGTAAATATAGAATATATATGACAAGGAAGTAAGGCATCCCAAATTCTCTGCCAAAATATTATAGGAACTAGCAGTACAAAATAAGAAGCTGGCAGAGTAGCAAAAGTACATGACCTTGATCAGCTGCAGTCTACCCACGTACTCGTGCCCAAATTTCGGGTGCGGGTCGTGACACATTTTTAGTGGCGGCCCATACAGGTCAGACTTCGCAATTAGAGCGATATCGTGGTAGTGTGATAACTTAGTTACACTACTGCGTGCCTGCGATAGGATCTAGGATATAGCATACTAGGATGAGAGCGAATACTCAATCACAAATTCCTTGAGAGATTCCTGGGATGACCCCTGAGAATCTTATTATAAATTCTAATTTAAATCATTTTCCTTGTTTCCGTCCGTTCTCACTTGTTGATATTGAATTAGATTCTTGTTGATCAGTTATTAACTTAAGATCTTGGTGTCATTGTTGAGTTTGATTTCATATCGAGATAAATTTTACGGACTAATTTATGGTATCATCTGATGACATATGTTGGTGAGGACAGTGAGAAAGATTAACATTAGTGCTATTGGACTACAAGATGTGGATTTAAATCATAATTTGAAGATTGAAAATAAATTTCAATTTTTAAGAATTTTGAAGAGTTGAGATATTATGTTATTAAAAATTTTGAGGATTCAGATTCAATTCAATAAACCTAGACAAAGCTATAAGGATTTTGGGAAGTGATTAAAATTTCGTTAAAATATTTGAATATTTGACTTGAGGAAAGTATATGCATTTTACTTTAAATTGTTTGAGGAGTTAATTTTGAGGATTTTATTTTGAGGATAAAATTTTATAGTGGGAGAGATATATATTAGTATATAAGTGGATAAAGTGCATGTGTAAGGATCTGTTGGCTTGAGCATGATTGAGATTGCACTGCAAACTTACTTGGGTGTCCATCTAGGGTTGTATTAGAGGGAGCAATACTTAGTATGATGTGTTGTACTTGGTGTACACTTGAGTGATAAGAACAACTAGTATCAACAATTGCAGTAGGTAAGAAAGCTAGCAGTGAGCATGCTTGTAGTAGAAACTGTGGTACCTAAAGGGATAGAGGTATCAAACTTTGGATGCATTATTAAACCATGGTTATGTTAGAGATTCTTGGTATTAGATTTTGGTATCAATAGACAGGTGTATGCAATAAGGATGTATTCATGGATGTCTTATGGACTAATGATTAGTTGATATGGGAATCAGTGTACAAGGATAGGAATTAGTTAGTGAATGTGCCAGAGTTAGGTATATGTTAGAAATAGAAGATACTGCAGGTGATGTGTTAGCAGGTTCTGTTCTTTCTTTCCTTTTGTCCTTCCTATTTGATTGATTGATTGATTCCTTAGTACCGTAGATTGTATTCATGATTTTCTTATTAGAATGTAGTTAGTAGTACATCCTGACAGAGACTGCAATACCATGACAAAAGATACCATAACCCTACATGTTCTCCTTAGATTGCTTATTGAATGACTGTAGGTAGAAAATTTTCTTAGACCATGATTATTGGGGTTTGACAATAGTGAAGATTTATGAAGAGGTTATGACTTGACAAGAGAGACAAGATGCTTAAATTTTGAGGATAATCATTAGTTTAAATAAAGAGTTAAGAATTTAATATGGCAGAATTAATAAAATATTAATTTTATGAAGATTGAAGTATGATTGGAATTATCATTAAAATTTAAGAAAATTAAGAAGATTATCAGTATGTTATTTGGTTAGAAGATACAAATTTAAGACTTATATTCTAAATGTTGTGTTTGAAGACTTCATAACTATTATATTGTTTGAGTATTATGTGGAAAAAAAATCAAGGAATAAGATCATTAATGGATTAGTGTTGAAGTCAAAATTTTAGGATAAGGATTTAAATTTTTATACGCATCAATTGGACTTAAAATTTGAGGAGTAGGATGATTGATGGATTAGTGTTGAATTCAAACTTTTCGGATAGGATTTCAATTTTTTTTAAATATACGTTGATTGGAATTAAATTAGAGGATTGGATATTAATTTTTTGAGTATTTAATAATTAACTTAAAGTTTTAGAGGAAATTATGAAAAAAATGGAATTTGATTTTTATTTCGAGGATTTTCAGGAATACGATAATTACAGAATTTTGAAAAAATATTGAAATGACAATATGGATTGATTATGTGGGTTTTAAATTTTGATGAAAAATAATATAACGAGTAAATACTACTATTGAGGATTTAAATTTCGAGGACGAAATTCTTTTAAGGAGGGTAGACTTGTCACTACCACGTTCCCAAAATAGGGGTATTTTTAACCTTTTATATATATTTAATATTACGTGTATTTAATTTGAATAATTGTATGAGATGTGTATTTACATATATATTATATACTGTGTTCTTAATGTTTCAGCTAGTAGACTTGACCTAGAAGCCCACTAGATGAACACCTGACCGAATTATAAGGTTATGAATTAATTTGTTTTATTTAGGATTTAATTATTGGAGGTTGTAATTAATTATCGTAGTTTTATTTAATTGTTGCGCCTTACTGTTGCTTCGATATTTGGAGTGCTATCATATCTTTTGTCTTCCAACAAATTTCATAACCTTGCCCTAAACGTGCCCGCCTTCCATTCTGACCTTTTTGTAACTCATAATTATGCTCTCTTGTGCTTCATTTTAGCCGCATAATATTCATCGTGGACGTTTATTTAATTTCTAAATAAAATCCGAATTTGTATCGTTGTACGTTCCAATAAAAATTGGAGACAATCTCGACCCATTTTCGTGCAACCCAAATTAGGATAATATTCTGCTCTGAGTCTCCTTCACTAATGATATTTGTGTCCCAACCTAATTTTGGCCCCATGTACTCCTAATTAATTTTAGAACATCGCTTGCATTTGTTTCTAATTAAATTAGGGATACCACTTTGACTAATCCCATTTTAACCCAATTTAATCCAAGTACCCCATTAATTAAGCCCATACAAAATACACAATACCCCCTCACCCTACAAAATACCAAACACCAATTCCCCCACCAATTTTTTATCATTTCAGGTGTCTGTGCAAATACCCAAATTTAAGGGAGCTTATTTTCAAATGTTGCATTAGGTGTCAACACCCCATTGGTTCAAACCATTGGAGAAGCCCTAATATTTGACTAGTCAACCCAACCCTTTCCTTGCATGAATGAATTTTCTCATGACGAATCCTGACCACCCATTCAAAATGGGAGCATCATCACCACACATTCTCCCTCACCATCTCTATTTAATGTCTCTTCAATGCACTCTTCCCAAGCATGCCCTAATCCCCAAACCTAGGAAACAACCCCCACCTCTCTCTCTTCTCACTCCTTCCAAAAGCGTAGCATTTCTATTTCTTCATTTCTTCTTCTTCTTCTTCTCCCTTTCTTCTTCTTCTTCTCCTCCTTTTAAAAAGAAAAGGGGGGGGATAAACCATCTCCACTGTTCAGCCAAACCGGCCCCCTACTCCGGCAGCACCCGACCGAGCACCCGTCGACCCGCTCCTCCCTCGCCTGAAGCCCCGGCCACTTCACCGTATCACCACCACTATCATCAGTTCAGCCGCCTCCCTTCAGCCTTCCCCCATGATCACGACTCCGGAGAGTTGTTTACCGCCAGCCACCCCCCAACAACCCCGTTTCCCATCGATCAGACACCGTCGGACGACCTCGCCAGTCCCGACGGATCATCCCCATCGACTGAACGCCGGGGCAGCTACACGAGCCGCTGTCTGCTCGTCGACTCCTCCACTCGTCGACGAGATCCTCCGTCGGTCGATTGGAAGCTCGCCTGAACCGACCAGACCCCGGAGCCGATCTTTCTTCGCCGAGCTCCGCCTGAGCTGTTGTCCTCGACCTCGAGCCGGCCATCTCCCCGACCAACCTGCAGTACACGACCACCCGAGCCTGCCTCTTCCTCTACAATACACCACCTGTCATTCCTTTTTCGTCCAACCTCCCTCCTTCCGCTGCCACCTTACACCACCACTCTCCACCACCTTACACCACCACTCTCCACCACCCCCTGCCTCCTCCTTCTCGACCATCCCATACTACCAGTACCACCAGCCCCTTCCACCAGCATCCTCGCCTTCGTCGTCGTCTTCGTCATCCTCATCGTCGCCATTGTCGTCGTCTTCGTCATCCTCGTCGTCGCCATCGTCGTCGTCGTCGTCTTGCACGCGCATATGTACGGTTTCTCCCCCTCGCGTACATGTACGCGTGTACGTATGTATGTATGTATGTTTTTATGTATGCATGTATGTATGTAGTATATGTAGGATTCGTATATGTATACGCATACGCATATACATATATATCGTATATTTCTTTATTAGTATATATATGTATTCAACAATATATATTAGTATATACGTATTCAATAAATGTTAGTATGTTTGTATTGATATATATATATATATATATATACACACACATATATATATACAAATATATAGTATATATATTAAAATTGGTATATATATATATATAAATATAATATATGTATATTTTTACTAGTATATGTATATATATATATTCAGTATATAAATTCTTTCGTATACATAAATAATGGTTGTTATATATATAAATATGTAGTATGAATATATAAACATATGTATATAGTATAAAAATTCTATTTAGTGTATATACACTTATTCATATTTTTGTATGTAATTATTGGTATACACATATATATGTATTATATTTAATTAATGATATATGCTAATTGATAATATGTATAATTATGAACGTACTAGGCGACCCGAGTGTAATTACGGATACCCCGTATTTACATTGACCTGTAACCCTGTAAATTATTAGCAGGCTGCCATATGTACACCGACGTACTGGCGAGACCCGTATCACCGACTGTCTGAATTCACAGAAATTACAGACGCGACAACCGCGCAATTAGACGCGCACTTAACCCTAGTTGACCAGTATAATACCTAGCGTAGCCCTTGAGTTCAATATATTTGTGATTGTGTTAGTGTAACGTCTGATGCAAATATTATATTTTATGATATGTCTATTGGACTGTAGGATCATCCAGACGATTCTCTGGAACAGGACATTGGTATTACCAACTAAGGACCCAAGGCGAGTACATTCTCTGATAATTTCCAATTATTTGATAATTTCTATAATTCCAGTATCTAGAAATGTTACATCTGATTCTTGAACTGTGCTACACGGACTAGTATTTAGATTGGATCTGCAGTCATGAGATGTTACATTGATTATTGTATTGACATTGTATACGACATTGATATTTATACCTTGTACATGATATATTGGATATTGCTCGTGTATCGTGACGTGTCATGGTTGGATCCACTGTACTAGTTGGGGGCGGGGAAGTAGTTAGTGAGAAATATGATCATATCCCTTTTGTACAAGTATAGAATAATATTAGTGTTAATCATACTCCTCACGTATGATTAGCCAGGCCATATAGCTCTCGTACATGTTCCCAAGCCGAACAAATATCGAAGCTACTATTTCAAACACTTAGAATAGTTACAGTTCTCTATTTTAGATCATATACTACATCACCCATATATGATATTGTATCTCGTTCTTTTCATTCATCTATGCACTAATTGTACCATATTGACTATATTGCCTGTCTCATTATTTTGCCATTGCATTTATTCATTGTCTTCTCTCAGTATATAGCATCATCTGTTTATTGTTTTATAGTCCTTATCAATTAAATGGAACTGTTATTTGAGATGTACTTTGCTCCTTCCTGACTGGAAATATTTTTCCAGACTATGCCTTAGAGGACTGGTGTCTGACATTTTATGGACCACAGGGAGAGTAGCTGCAGACTTGGACTTAGTAGTTCAGTTCTGATTTCGGGAGGTCTAGCCGAAATCACTAGTTATCTAGTTAGTTTCTTTTAGTAGTTTATTTGGTACCGGATTTATCTCCGGCATACTTTGTTGAGACTTGGATTTATTGTTGAGTTAGATTATTTCTATTTAGACTTGTGTTGCATTTTATTTTATTTTCTTCGATATCTAATCGTACTGTAGTTATATGATTGAGTATGTTGTTCATATTATATTGTGATTATCCGTGTCTTCTTATGGAGTTGGATGCTCGTGTGAGATTGTTTAGATAGTATCATGACCTAGAAAGCGATCTACCGCCGATGCTGCGGCATAGGCTGGACGTACCCACGTGCTCGTGCCCAAATTTCAGGTGCGGGTCGTGACATCATACAACCATCTCCATCTTTATCAAATTTAGCGCACAACGATGTAAAGATCTACAAGTAAAATAACTATTTTTCTAGTTTTGACTTCTCAACAACATAAAAATCCTAACCTTCCTAACAAAGATTCAGTCTTTCCTCCAACAGACAACCCCCCTTCTTCCTTCAAGAATCATACATGGGAAACATCTTAAGACATCAACCACAAAAAAAAATCCTTTTTCTCTTTCTTTACTTCTTTGCCAGTAATAGTTTTAACTGGAGCCTTAGTCTTTGACTTAGTATTGAACAAAACTAGTTGTTTATGGAGTATCTGCCTGTCATGACCCGCACCCAAAAAATTGGGCATGAGTCGTGGGTACGTCCAGCCTACGCCGTAGCATCGGCGGTAGAACGCTGTCTAGGTCAACTACCTAGATAACTCAGAAAAAATCTGCCATGACCTCTCCAAAAGGAGGGTAACCACGCAATCAATATATAAACCTGTCAAGATCTCAACTCCAAACGGAGGAGCAATATCATAATGATAATCTCAAGTACTCAATCACGAATCTAAGCACGATAAGATAACAAAGAAGACTAACAGCTATAAAGTCTAACCAACAACAACCACAACATCAATAATAATACATCATCCAAAATAATATACAATACAAGGTCTCAATCCAAAATCGAAAACAAATCCGGTGCTAAAAGCTAATAAAACAACAACAAGATCCTAGTGATCCCGGCTACCAACTCAAAAATCACTCCTAAACTAGAGGGTCCCTGTCTGCACCATCGACAGGCTCAGGTCCATAAAAAGTCGGATACCAATCCTCCGGATACTCTGAAAAATATGTCCAGTCAGGACTGAAGCAAGTACATCTCTAACAGCAGTTTTATTTAAATGATAAAAACTATAAAACAGTTATAGCAAGTAGCAAGAAGAATGAAGCAAGTATGAAACAAGAAATATATAAATCACTGGTGCATAAGGTAAAGGTGCAGGAATATCAGAAATAAGAAAGTAATAATTGCAAGATACAAGATATCAAAGCTAAGATCAAGTCCGTGCACATGAACGTGTAGTGAGTCCAGCATGAAATACATGTAGTGAGTCAAGTCCAGAAACATGTAAGTGAGACCAACAATAATGAAAGTGAGTCCAGACAATAAAGAATGAACTCGGTGTCTTTGAAATACTTATTTCGACTTGTAAACGGCTAGGGGCAAGTACGGCTCACCGCACACTGGGTGTGCGGCTGTTATCATTCCAGATTAGACCAGAGGGAGTGATTCCTGATAATTCCAGATGGGAATGTTTACATGTCTACTCGAGTATTTCCCTGCCCCGACTAATACAAGTGGATCCAAGACCCGACATACAAATCAAGATGAGTCCAGACTGAACATGAATGATGCATGTAGTGATGCCTGTAGGTGATGCCAGTAGTGATTCCAGAATAGAGGCCAGAAACATAAAATGTACGTGTCGCAAGTAAATGAATCCAGAAATACCAGTCAGTGTCCCGTGTTGTGCCAGAATAATCATATGATACTATACTAGAAGCTGAATCATAATAATCATCAGATAATGAAAACTATCAGAGAATGTACTCGCCTGACGACCTGAGCAACTGGCGATCTGAACCGGTGTTGCAAGGATCTAATGCGAAAAGCAAGGTTAAACATGGTTCTAATGAGTTAAACAGATATAAAATAACTAAAAATAGGCTTCTAGGGTCGTTCTAGGTCAAACCGGTGAAATCTGGGTCAAAAAGTCAACTCTAGGTCCAAAAAGTCACCTCTAGGTCAAAACTAGGTCAAAAGTTGACTTTGGCGGTCAACCGAGTCAACTACGGTCAAGTCTAGGTCAAACTAGGGTGCTCCTGAAATTCTAGGTCAAACCGAGGGCATTAAGCTAGAAAACTCATAAACTCGCCTCCTTGAGATACCGGGATACCCTCGGTATCCGATACCTCGTCCTAGGCCACGCACCCCGCCTATACCCGCTAAAACCTATGCTAGGACGCATAAATATATACACATAAGCATATAAAAATCATTCCAATACTATTCCTAGGCTATTGCTCAAATATCCCGCTCGAAACTCAATACCTTGGATATCTCAAGGTATTGAGATACCTCTCTAAACTCAACCCGACTACCCCTCTTGCTAGCTAACTATGCATAAACCTATATATCTAGCTATAATCTAGGCTAAAATATAGATATCTAATACGAATAGTCATATACCTATATATCTACATACATATCTCACATACCTTACATATATACCTTACCTTACACATACCTTACATATATATGTATCTATACCTATGTATCTATCTATCTAATCTAGCTATCTATCTATGTGATATCTAGCTATCTATCAACCTATCTAACTATCCAACTATTTATCTACCTATCTATGAATCTATCTATCTAGCTAGCTATATAACTATATATCTATATATCTATCTATCTTTCTATTACCTATCTATCTATATGTCTATCTATCAATTTACCTATCTATTATCTATATATCTAACTATCTACCTATCTATCAATCTATCATATATATCTATCAATCTATCCATACATATACCTATCTATCTAACTATCTATTTAGTTATATCTATCTATGTATCAATCCATATATCTAGCTAGCTAGCTATCCATCTAATATCTACTAACCTATCCACAATCAACCTCGCTACATGCTAATGCAATACGCTGCTAGCTGCATGCTCTCTTGCATTGCATTGCTGCTGCTACTAGATGTGCTGCAGCGAGCTGCTGCCGCGGCGCGCTGCCGCTGCTGCCGTGGCGCTGCTGCGCCCGCGCGCTCTGCTGCAGCCTGCTGCTGATGCTGCTGCTGCTACCGCGGCGCTGCCTCGCTCGAGCGAGCTACTGCCGCGGCGCGGCCTCGCTCTGCTGGCTGCTGCAGCGGCTGTGTGCAGTCCGCTGCCTCGCTCTGCTGCACCCAGACACAAGCACACACACACACACACGACCACACACACACAATCACACATACACAGACACACACACACACATATATAGTTATATACATATATCTATATATATATATATAAACACACATCTATATATATATACACACATATATATCTACACTCATATATCTATATATATATACACACTAATATATATATATATATATATATATATATATATATATATATATACACTCACTCTCAAACATATATATATATATACCCTCGCTCACACACACACACTCTCACACACACTAGCACACACTCTCACAAACACACAACCACACACACACAACACTCATACATATATATAAATATATATATACATATATACACACAAACTCATAATCATATATATATATATATATCTATAAACACATACACACATATATATATATACATATCAACACACTCACACACACTCTTACACATATACATATATATATATATATACACATAGGCATATACATACACAAGCACATAGATATAAATACACAAATATATATATAAATATATATACATAAACACACATACATATATATATAAATATATATATATAGACACTTATAAATATATATATGGAGACACAACACCACTCAACCACAACACACAACAACACGCCCCACTCATGCCCAACGACCCCGACACTCACCAACACCCTAAAATATATAAAATATAACTCGAAAACTGTAGCACACACTCCCCGATACTAACCCAACGTGCGCACAAGCCCGAAACAAGGAAACCAAGTCGAAATGGTCGTTCGGTCATTTCGACGAACACGCGGTGTGCGGTTCGGAAAATCTCCTGAAACGCACACCAAACCAACTCAGAATCGGCCCAAAATTTACCCACGGGTCCTAAACGATGTCTAAATCCTAGAAAAAATACTATCGCGTCGATTCTAGGTCCGTGGCAAAAACGTGCACGCACTTAGAATCGGCGATAACGAAAACGTCCGTTTCTCTGCGACACGGCTTCCCGTGTCCGAACGTAGACACGCAATCACCCTTAAGACACCCGACAACGTCTACCTAGGTCCATTTAACCTAGGGCATCACCCAAAATTGGGCCAAATTTGGTTCCACCCGAAATTGACACAAAATCTAGTGTTAAAGTCTCCAAACACAACCCAACTAGTTCCAACTTCCTCCCACGGATAGCCTAAGGGTCTAAGAAAGTTCTAAACTATTAATTATACTACAAAAGAGTAACTACAAAGGGAAATTTTGGGTTTACCTCTTGGGAGTTGGAATCTCAAGCCAAAATCTCCAAAAAGCTCCAAATCCTCCAAACCAAGCTTCCAAGCTCCCAAATCTAGCTCCAACACAAAATCTAAGCTCTACCCACCTAGGTTGGGGAAGAATGTAGGGTTAGGGTTCAAATATGTAGAAGAAATGGAAAGAGGAAGGAAAAAAAATAAGAAAACTTACTTGGAATGAAGGTGGGAAGAAGAAAGAAGAAGTGGAGAAGAAGAAGAAGTGAAGAAGAAGAAGAAGAAGTGAAATGGGGAGGGGGAGCTACTGTGATCGGCTGAAAATGAGGGAAATAGGGTCGGGTCTCACATAATAAAGGGTTTACAAGTCTCCAAAATACCCAAAATGCCCTCCCCTAAATTGGTTTTGGGTTTCGGGGTCCAAAAATACTCAAACTAACTCCAAATCTCTCCCACTAACCCACTAAAAATATAATAAATATTCTAAAATCCAAAATAAGTCTCACAGGGTGTGGGCTGGGTCGGACGTGGGTCCACTAGGTGTAGCGCCCTGCTCCGCATCGACGCTACGTACAAAGTGAGATCGCCTTGCTTGCTCGAACGGAAGTCTTCTCGGAGAGTTCCCGACCGATTGATCAAAGTGAGTGGGCAGAACTGCATTCTCTGATTCTTGCACGACTTAATAATGAATCTGAGTTTTTGAATGCTTGTTTGCTTAATAAGAATATTTCCATAAGAAGAAAGATAGAACCGACTCAGTATGCTAATAAGAGAACTCACATAGCTTGTCATTAAAACGAATCTGCTTGCTTGCCTAATAAGAGAACTAGAAATGCTTGTCTAAAACGAGGTAGAACCTTGCCATGCTAATAACAAAAGTAAAGAGGATTGCTTGCACTTATATCGTATGCTAGACTGGAATACTAGAATGCTTGTCCACAAGAGATAGAATTTGCATGCTAGAGTTATAAGAACTGTTCTTGCTTGTTACTTGTTTAAGAGTTAGCTTGCTTGAATATGTTTTATTGTTGGCTTGTGAAAAGATGGAACTTGGAGAATAGCGTGAACTTGTGAATCTAGACTAATAGCCCACCCTGAGGCTTAAAATACCTTAGTGGGGAAGATATGGCTATTAGGCAACGTGCATAAAGACAATGAGCTTCGGCTATCTGGATTAGAGCAAGAGAAAAGAGAAAAGAAGAGATAGACTTGTTGTGCATTGTTCATCAGTAGCATGATAGCATATTTTTCTGATAGGGCTTGCATTCATGCATTTGGTCAGGACAACTTGTGCACAAGGATTTTCTCTCGAGCGGTTCCTGGGGCACTGGGGATCGTTCGGCCCGGGAAGAGATCTTGATACCCAAGGCTTGTACGTTCTTAGGTAGACCAAAGACAAGTCTATTAGTGAGATGGGCTTGTACGTCCCACCTGCTAATCCCGTGGATGGGACCATCATGTAGTTAGGGCACATGCTAGGCTAGCCTTCTTGCATACCTAACTGTTTGATGCAGGGACGAACAGGGGAAACTAGAGAACTGTATACATTATATTATGCAAATTATGGCTAACTTGTGTGTCTGCTGCAGGGATAACCGCTCGACCGTGGGTAAGAAATATGAGTTAATACATAAGCCTGCTTATTCATTTAGTCTGCACCGTTGAGTTTCTGTTAGTACTTCATGTATATAGACATGTTGCCTTAAATGCTTGAAGATATGACAGTCCACTTGATATGTTTGCCTCAATTCGATATGCTCAGTCTGCTAAATAAGCTTTGCCACAAAAGAGTTAGATTATGATACACAATGCATGTTGCGCACGTCCCGATGAGAACGATTGTCTTACGGGAGAGCTGCAACATGGTGATTTACGTTCAGCGGGGACAATTGAGCTTGCGGGAGATTGGGGCATTGCTTGGATGCTTGAGTATCGAGTAGGCAAAACTGGTTTCTAATATGTGTTTCAAAAGATGTAATATGACTCTGCTAGAACTGCATGAAACGAACTTAGGTAAAACTAGCAAGACCACTAGTAATGCAATGTTTTGCCACAAGTCTACTTAGTGTGGGTCTCAGGGGGTGTAGCTTCTTTTCAGTTGTTTTATCTCACCAGTACTTGCATAAAGTGCTGACCCACCAACAGTTTGCTTGTTCTCAGGTGCCGTTCGTGCGAGGAAGCGATAGCCGTGCCTCATCCCAAGGAGCCGGAAATCTGGAGTCGATGCCTTGAGCCACATCGAGTTGTGCCTGCTTTGGAGCTGCTTTTGTATAGAGGGACATAATGTATGGAACGGTGTCATTGTAATCGAGAGAAGAGTTCTTGAGCGATCTGTAACATCGGCCATGCGCCGCTTGTAACAATTTTGATATCAATAAAAGAGACTATTTTTTCATATGCCATTGAGTTCTTCACTTTTCTGCAATGTTATGTGCCGCTGCTTCAGTATCGAATAGCTTACTTGGCCTTATATCAAAGCTTTGGCCTTGTGCAAGCGCATCTTAGGCTTGCACGGCATCACGCCCGAGCGAGGACGGTCGGTTCCGTAGGGACCAAAGCGAGGACGAACGGCCCTGCGGGACCGGGGCGTGACATAATGGTATCAGATCGACTCGATTCTTTGCCCATTCCGTTGCCTCCGACTCTGAGTTGTGATTATGTTGCAATAAACGTTCCATACAATAAGTCCATAGATATTCTCAAAGATGCGCGCAAAAAGTTTTCTGGATTTGTTTTCATTGCTTGAGAAGTGATTTGTGATTTCTGGATTTGCTGAGTTTTGATTAAGGATGGTAAGGGATAAGGACTATCGCTGCTCTATGTTATCATGAGTTTCTCCTTGAGTTTCGAGGACGAAACTCTTTATTGGTGGATAAGTATGTAGCGCCCTGCTCCGCATCGACGCTACGTACAAAGTGAGATCGCCTTGCTTGCTCGAACGAAAGTCTTCTCGGAGAGTTCCCGACCGATTGATCAAAGTGAGTGGGCAGAACTGCATTTTCTGATTCTTGCACGACTTAATAATGAATCTGAGTTTTTGAATGCTTGTTTGCTTAATAAGAATGTTTCCATAAGAAGAAAGATAGAACCGACTCAGTATGCTAATAAGAGAACTCACATAGCTTGTCATTAAAACGAATCTGCTTGCTTGCCTAATAAGAGAACTAGAAATGCTTGTCTAAAATGAGATAGAACCTTGCCATGCTAATAACAAAAGTAAAGAGGATTGCTTGCACTTATATCGTATGCTAGACTGGAATACTAGAATGCTTGTCCACAAGAGATAGAATTTGCATGCTAGAGTTATAAGAACTGTTCTTGCTTGTTACTTGTTTAAGAGTTAGCTTGCTTGAATATGTTTTATTGTTGGCTTGTGAAAAGATGGAACTTGGAGAATAGCGTGAACTTGTGAATCTAGACTAATAGCCCACCCTGAGGCTTAAAACACCTTAGTGGGGAAGATATGGCTATTAGGCAACGTGCATAAAGACAATGAGCTTCGGCTATCTGGATTAGAGCAAGAGAAAAGAGAAAAGAAGAGATAGACTTGTTGTGCATTGTTCATCAGTTGCATGATAGCATATTTTTCTGATAGGGCTTGCATTCATGCATTTGGTCAGGACAACTTGTGCACAAGGATTTTCTCTCGAGCGGTTCCTGGGGCACTGGGGATCGTTCGGCCCGGGAAGAGATCTAGATACCCAAGACTTGTACGTTCTTGGGTAGACCAAAGACAAGTCTATTAGTGAGATGGGCTTGTACGTCCCACCTGCTAATCCCGTGGAGGGGACCATCATGTAGTTAGGGCACATGCTAGGCTAGCCTTCTTGCATACCTAACTGTTTGATGCAGGGACGAACAGGGGAAACTAGAGAACTGTATACATTATATTATGCAAATTGTGGCTAACTTGTGTGTCTGCTGCAGGGATAACCGCTCGACCGTGGGTAAAAAATATGAGTTTATACATAAGCCTGCTTATTCATTTAGTCTGCACCGTTGAGTTTCTGTTAGTACTTCATGTATATAGACATGTTACCTTAAATGCTTGAAGATATGACAGTCCACTTGATATGTTTGCCTCAATTCGATATGCTCAGTCTGCTAAATAAGCTTTGCCCCAAAAGAGTTAGATTATGATACACAATGCATGTTGCGCATGTCCCGATGAGAACGATTGTCTTGCGGGAAAGCTGCAACGTGGTGATTCACGTTCAGCGGGGACAATTGAGCTTGCGGGAGATTGGGGCATTGCTTGGATGCTTGAGTATCGAGTAGGCAAAACTGGTTTCTAACATGTGTTTCAAAAGATGTAATATGACTCTGCTAGAACTGCATGAAACGAACTTAGGTAAAACTAGCAAGACCACTAGTAATGCAATGTTTTGCCACAAGTCTACTTAGTGTAGGTCTCAGGGGGTGTAGCTTCTTTTCAGTTGTTTTATCTCACCAGTACTTGCATAAAGTGCTGACCCACCAACAGTTTGCTTGTTCTCAGGTGCCGTTCGTGCGAGGAAGCGATAGCCGTGCCTCATCCCAAGGAGCCAGAAATTTGGAGTCGATGCCTTGAGCCACATCGAGTTGTGCCTGCTTTGGAGCTGCTTTTATATAGAGGGACATAATGTATGGAACGATGTCATTGTATTCGAGAGAAGAGTGCTTGAGCGATCTGTAACTTCGGTCATGCGCCGCTTGTAACAATTTCGATATCAATAAAAGAGACTATTTTTTCATATGCCATTGAGTTCTTCACTTTTCTGCAATGTTATGTGCCGCTGCTTCAGTATCGAATAGCTTACTTGCCCTTATATCAAAGCTTTGGCCTTGTGCAAGCGCATCTTAGGCTTGCACGGCATCACGCTCGAGCGAGGATGGTCGGTTCCGTAGGGACCAAAGCGAGGACGAACGGCCCTGCGGGACCGGGGCGTGACATAATGGTATCAGAGCGACTCGATTCTTTGCCCATTCCGTTGCCTCCGACTCTGAGTTGTGATTATGTTGCAATAAACGTTCCATACAATAAGTCCATAGATATTCTCAAAGATGCGCGCAAAAAGTTTTCTGGATTTGTTTTTATTGCTTGAGAAGTGATTTGTGATTTCTGGATTTGCTGAGTTTTGATTAAGGATGGTGAGGGATGAGGACTAGCGCTGCTCTGTGTTATCATGAGTTTCTCCTTGAGTTTCGAGGACGAAACTCTTTGTTGGTGGATAAGTATGTAGCGCCCTGCTCCGCATCGACGCTACGTACAAAGTGAGATCGCCTTGCTTGCTCGAACGGAAGTCTTCTCGGAGAGTTCCCGACCGATTGATCAAAGTGAGTGGGCAGAACTGCATTCTCTAATTCTTGCATGACTTAATAATGAATCTGAGTTTTTGAATGCTTGTTTGCTTAATAAGAATGTTTCCATAAGAAGAAAGATAGAACTGACTCAGTATGCTAATAAGAGAACTCACATAGCTTGTCATTAAAACGAATATGCTTGCTTGCCTAATAAGAGAACTAGAAATGCTTGTCTAAAACGAGATAGAACCTTGCCATGCTAATAACAAAAGTAAAGAGGATTGCTTGCACTTATATCGTATGCTAGACTGGAATACTAGAATGCTTGTCCACAAGAGATAGAATTTGCATGCTAGAGTTATAAGAACTGTTCTTGCTTGTTACTTGTTTAAGAGTTAGCTTGCTTGAATATGTTTTATTGTTGGCTTGTGAAAAGATAGAACTTGGAGAATAGCGTGAACTTGTGAATCTAGACTAATAGCCCACCCTGAGGCTTAAAACACCTTAGTAGGGAAGATATGGCTATTAGGCAACGTGCATAAAGACAATGAGCTTTGGCTATCTGGATTAGAGCAAGAGAAAAGAAAAAAGAAGAGATAGACTTGTTGTGCATTGTTCATCAGTTGCATGATAGCATATTTTTCTGATAGGGCTTGCATTCATGCATTTGGTCAGGACAACTTGTGCACAAGGATTTTCTCTCGAGCGGTTCCTGGGGCACTGGGGATCGTTCGGCCCGGGAAGAGATCTAGATACCCAAGGCTTGTACGTTCTTGGGTAGACCAAAGACAAGTCTATTAGTGAGATGGGCTTGTACGTCCCACCTGCTAATCCCGTGGAGGGGACCATCATGTAGTTAGGGCACATGCTAGGCTAGCCTTCTTGCATACCTAACTGTTTGATGCAGGAACGAACAGGGGAAACTAGAGAACTGTATACATTATATTATGCAAATTATGGCTAACTTGTGTGTCTGCTGCAGGGATAACCGCTCGACCGTGGGTAAGAAATATGAGTTTATACATAAGCCTGCTTATTCATTTAGTCTGCACCGTTGAGTTTCTGTTAGTACTTCATGTATATAGACATGTTGCCTTAAATGCTTGAAGATATGACAGCCCACTTGATATGTTTGCCTCAATTCGATATGCTCAGTCTGCTAAATAAGCTTTACCCCAAAAGAGTTAGATTATGATACCCAATGCATGTTGCGCACGTCCCGATGAGAACGATTGTCTTGCGGGAGAGCTGCAACGTGGTGATTCACGTTCAGCGGGGACAATTGAGCTTGCAGGAGATTGGGGCGTTGCTTGGATGCTTGAGTATCGAGTAGGCAAAACTGGTTTCTAACATGTGTTTCAAAAGATGTAATATGACTCTGCTAGAACTGTATGAAACGAACTTAGGTAAAGCTAGCAAGACCACTAGTAAAACAATGTTTTGCCATAAGTCTACTTAGTGTGGGTCTCAGGGGGTGTAGCTTCTGTTCAGTTGTTTTATCTCACCAGTACTTGCATAAAGTGCTGACCCACCAACAGTTTGCTTGTTCTCAGGTGCCGTTCGTGCGAGGAAGCGATAGCCGTGCCTCATCCCAAGGAGCCAGAAATCTGGAGTCTATGCCTTGAGCCACATCGAGTTGTGCCTGCTTTGGAGCTGCTTTTGTATAGAGGGACATAATGTATGGAACGGTGTCAATGTAATCGAGAGAAGAGTGCTTGAGCGATTTGTAACTTCGGCCATGCGCCGCTTGTAATAATTTCGATGTCAATAAAAGAGACTATTTTTTCATATGCCATTGAGTTCTTCACTTTTCTGCAATGTTATGTGCCGCTGCTTCAGTATCGAATAGCTTACTTGCCCTTGTATCAAAGCTTTGGCCTTGTGCAAGCGCATCTTAGGCTTGCACGGCATCACGCCCGAGCGAGGACGGTCGGTTCCGTAGGGACCAAAGCGAGGACGAATGGCCCTGCGGGACCGGGGCGTGACACTAGGGTCTGACATGGGTCCAGGCTAGCCAAAATCCTAAAACAATCAATAAAAATATAATACAACCAATAATTAATTATAAATACAATTAAATAAAAATAATGCACAATTAACTAAATTAAAAAAAATACCCGGCTCTGGAAATGGGGTAGTGACAAGCCTATCCTCCTTAGAAAATTTCGTCCTCGAAATTTAAAGTCAATTGCACTCCTTCTAGGTCAAACCCCCAACAATCACAGTCAAGAATTCTACCTAAACAACATACAAGATCAGGGTCCTACTGGTCGTGTTATCATAGTCTCAATCAGGATCACTACACTATCTACCACAGTACAAAAAAAAGTCTAACAGGTACTAATGAAGCACACCACAAAGAATGAAAAGGACAGGAAGAAGAACAAAGAGACAGACCTGCTAACCCGACACCCGTAGCATCGGCCTCCTTGACCGTCAACGCATAAGCCCTGCCCTGCTGGGATGTATCCCTCTGCTGGTGCGGGGCATGATGTTGTGCCACAGGTGGCCTAGCTCCGACTCTCTGATCCTGTTCTCCGCCCAATGGAGGTGCAGTGGGGCAATCTCGCATCTGGTGAGCAGCAGATCCACAGAACAAACACACCTTCAACCTCCTCCTACAAACATCCTAAGTGTGTCCTGCCTGCCTGCAGTAGGCACAAGTGGGCACCCTCTGATCCTGACCCTGCTATGCTGCCTTCTGCACATAGGGACGCTTAGCTCGTCCCGCACTACCACTCGTACTGCCTGAATCATCTCTGCCTCTCTTGGACTTGAGCTCCAAGTCATCCTCTGCTCTCTAAGTATCTCCTACTATCTGCTCAAAAGTCGCCTCGCGGTCGCTCCTTGTCAAAGACTTGACCGCCATAACCAAGCCCTTGCAAAACTTCCTCGCCTTTGCTGCCTCACTCAAGCCCTCCACGAATCTGCCCAGATGGCAGAAATCCGCTGCGTACTCGTCCACCGTCATGCTCCCTTGGACGAGTGCCTCAAACTGGCTCTCCAAAGCACTGAGCGCCACATCTGGAAAAAACTTCTCCTTAAAAAGCCTCTTGAAAGCCTCCCAAGTAAGCCCTGGCGCTGCAATCCTCGTATCAGTGCGATACCACGTCAAAGCGAGGTCGAACATCTGACTGCCCGCTGCCTCTATCTGCATGCTGTCTGGAATCTGCGCCAGCCTGAAGATCCCCTCGATCTGCTCTATCCAGTCATCCGCGTACAGGATCCCTTCTGTACCACGGAACTCCTTGGGTCGCATCCTCTAAAAGTCGATAATACTGCCCGGCCTCGGATGCTGAATCTGATCTGCTTGTGGCTGAATCTGTGCCACCCTATCTACTGCCGTAATGCCCAGTCTCATCATATTCACCTGACGGTGCTGCGCGTCCATCATCTCCCTGAAGAACACAAATAACTGCGCGGCATCTACTGGAGCAGGAAGTGGTGGAGGAACCACCGGAACGACTGGGGTAGTCCTCGGATCGACAGGTGAAGGAGGATCCCCGAGAGAAGCAGATGCTCCCTCAACCGCAGGAGTGGTGAGTGGAGCGGTAGCAGCTGCTTGAATACGAGCTGGACGAGAGGTAGCAGACCTCTCAGTAGCAACTGCTAGAACGGTATGATGGGATCGTGTCTTCGGAGGCATCCTGAACACAGATCAAAAGAAGTCAATACGGTGCAAGATACGATATCATCAAAGAAGGACAGTAATATTTTAAAAGAAGCAATTTCAGAATAATTAGATTGGAATTGTTCCTAGTCGTGATTGAGTACACTCTCATCCTAGATCCTAGATCCTATAGCAGGCTCGCAGCAGTACAACTAAGTTGTTGTACAACCACGACATCGCACTAATTGCGAATCGAGACCTGCATGGGCCACCACCAAAAACGTGTCACGACCCACACCCGGAAAATCGGGCATGAGTCGCGGGTACGTCCAGCCTACGCCGCAGCATCGGCGGTAGAATGCTGTCTAGGTCAACTATCTAGATAACTCACAAAAAATCTGCCATGACCTCTCCAAAAGAAGGGCAACCACGCAATTAATATATAAACCTGTCAAGATCTCAACTCCAAACGGAGGAGCAATATCATAATGATAATCTCAAGTACTCAATCATGAATCTAAGCACGATAAGATAACAAAGAAGGCTAACAGCTATAAAGTCTAACCAACAACAACTACTACAACAACCACAACATCAATAATAATACATCATCCAAAATAATATACAATACAAGGTCTCAATCCAAAATCGAAGACAAATCCGGTGCTAAAAGCTAATAAAACAACAACAAGATCCTAGTGATCCCGGCTACCAACCCGGAAATCACTCCTAAACTAGAGGATCCCTGTCTGCACCATCGACAGGCTCAGGTCCATAAAATGTCGGACACCAATCCTCCGGATACTCTGAAAAATATGTCCAGTCAGGACTGGAGCAAGTACATCTCTAACAACAGTTCCATTTAAATGATAAAAACTATAAAACAGTTATAACAAGTAGCAAGAAGAATGAAGCAAGTATGAAACAAGAAATGTATAAATCACTGGTGCATAAAGGTAAAGGTGCAGGAATATCAGAAATAAGAAAGTAATAATTGCAAGATACAAGATATCTAAGCTAAGATCAAGTCCGTGCACATGAACGTGTAGTGAGTCCAGCATGAAATACATGTAGTGAGTCAAGTCCAGAAATATGTAAGTGAGACCAACAATAATGCAAGTGAGTCCAGACTATAAAGAATGAACTCGGTGTCTTTGAAATACTTGTTTCGAGATGTAAACGGCTAGGGGTAAGTACGGCTCACCGCGCACTAGGTGCGCGACTGCTATCATTCCAGATTAGACCAGAGGGAGTGATTCCTGATGATTCCAGATAGGAATATTTACATGTCTACTCGAGTATTTCCCCGCCCTGACTAATACAAATGGATCCAAGACCTGACACACAAATCAAGATGAGTCCAGCCTGAACATAAATGATGCCTGTAGGTGATGCCAGTAGTGATTCCAGAATAGAGGCCAAAAACATGAAATGTACGTGTCGCAAGTAAATGAATCCAGAAATACCAGTCAGTGTCCCGTGTTGTGCCAGAATAATCATATGATACTATACTAGAAGCTGAATCATAATAATCATCAGATAATAAAAACTATCAGAGAATGTACTCGCCTGACGTCCTGAGCAACTAGCGATCCGAACCGGTGTCGCAAGGACCTAATACAAAAAGCAAGGTTAAACATGGTTCTAATGAGTTAAACAGATATAAAATAACTAAAAATAGGCTTCTAGGGTCGTTCTAGGTGAAACCGGTGAAATCTGGGTCAAAAAGTCAACTCTAGGTCCAAAAAGTCAACTCTGAGTCATAACTAGGTCAAAAGTTGACTTTGGCGGTCAACCGAGTCAACTACGGTCAAGTCTAGGTCAAACTAGGGCGCTCCTGAAATTCTAGGTCAAACTGAGGTCATTAAGCTAGAAAACTCACAAACTCGCCTCCTCGAGATACCGGGATACCCTCGATATCCGATACCTCGCCCTAGGCCACGCACCCCACCTATACCCGCTAAAACCTATGCTAGCACGCGTAAATATATACACATAAGCATATAAAAATTATTCCAATACTATTCCTAGGCTATTGCTCAAATACCCCGCTTGAAACTCAATACCTTGGATATCTCAAGGTATTGAGATACCTCTATAAACTCAACCCGACTACCCCTCTAGCTAGCTAACTATGCATAAACCTATATATCTAGCTATAATCTAGGCTAAAATATAGATATCTAATACGTATAGGCATATACCTATATATCTACATACATATCTCACATACCTTACATATATACCTTACCTTACACATACCTTACATATATATGTATCTATACCTATGTATCTATCTATCTAATCTAGCTATCTATCTATGTGATATCTAGCTATCTATCAACCTATCTAACTATCCAATTATTTATATACCTATCTATGAATTTATCTATCTAGCTAGCTATATAACTATATATCTATCTTTCTATTACCTATCTATCTATATGTCTATCTATCAATTTACCTATCTATTATCTATATATTTAACTATCTACCTATCTATCAATCTATCATATATATCTATCAATCTATCCATACATATACCTATCTATCTAACTATCTATTTAGTTATATCTATCTATGTATCAATCCATATATCTAGCTAGCTAGCTATCCATCTAATATCTACTAACCTATCCACAATCAACCTCGCTACATGCCAATGCAATACGCTGCTAGCTGCATGTCCTCTTGCATTGCATTGCTGCTGCTACTAGCTGTGCTGCAGCGAGCTGCTGCCGCGGCGCGCTGCCGCTGCTGCCGTGGAGCTGCTGCCCCCGCGCGCTCTACTGCAGCCTCCTGCGCTGCTGCTGCTGCTGCAGGCCGCGCTGAAGCGAGCTGCTGCCGCGACGCGCTGCCGCTGCTGCCGCGGCACTGCTGCGCCCGCGCGCTCTGCTGCAGCCTGCTGCTGATGCTGCTGCTGCTGCCACGGCGCTGCCTCGCTCGAGCGAGCTGCTGCCGCGGTGCTGCCTCGCTCTGCTGGCTGCTGCAGCGGCTGTGTGCAGTCCGCTGCCTCGCTCTGCTGCACCCAGACACAAGCACACACACACACACACACACGACTACACACACACAATCACACATACACAGACACACACACACATACATAATTATATACATATATCTATATATATATAAACACACATCTATATATATATACACACATATATATCTACACTCATATATCTATATATATATACACACTAATATATATATATATACACTCACTCTCAAACATATATATATATATATACCCTCACTCACACACACACACTCTCACACACACTAGCACACACACTCTCACACACTCTCACAAACACACAACCACACACACACAACACTCATACATATATATAAATATATATATACATATATACACACAAACTCATAATCATATATAGATATATATCTATAAACACATACACATATATATATATATATACATATCAACACACTCACACACACTCTTACACATATACATATATATATATATATACACATAGGCATATACATACACAAGCACATAGATATAAATACACACATATATATATATAAATATATACATAAACACACATACATATATATATAAATATATATATATATATAGACACTTATAAATATATATAGAGAGACACAACACCACTCAACCACAACACACAACAACACGTCCCACTCACGCCCAACGACCCCGACACTCACCAACACCCTAAAATATATAAAATATAACTCGAAAACTCTAGTACATACTCCCCGATACTAACCCAACGCGCGCACAAGCCCGAAACTAGGAAACCAAGTCGAAATGGCCGTTCGGTCATTTCGACGAACACGCAGTGTGCGGTTCAGAAAATCTCCTGAAACGTACACCAAACCAACTCGGAATCGGCCTAAAATTTACCCACGGGTCCTAAACGATGTCTAGATCCTAGAAAAAATGCTACCGCGTCGATTCTAGGTCCATGGCGAAAACGCGTACGCACTTAGAACCGGCGACGACGAAAACCACAAAAACGTCCGAAACGCCCGTTTCTCCGCGACACGGCTTCCCGTGTCCGAACGACGAAAACCCTCAAGACACCCGACAACGTCTACCTAGGTCCATTTAACCTAGGGCATCACCCAAAATTGGGCCAAATTCGGATTCCATCCGAAATTGACACAAAACCTAGTGTTAAAGTCTCCAAACACAACCCAACTAGTTCCAACTTCCTCCCACGGATAGCCTAAGGGTCTAGGAAGGTTCTAAACTATTAATTACACTACAAAAAAGTAATTACAAAGGGAAATTTAGGGTTTACCTCTTGGGAGTTGGAATCCCAAGCCAAAATCTCCAAAAAGTTCCAAATCCTCCAAACCAAGCTTCCAAGCTCCCAAATCTAGCTCCAACACCAAATCTAAGCTCTATCCACCTAGGTTGGGGAAGAATGTAGGGTTAGGGTTCAAATACGTAGAAGAAATTGAAAGAGGAAGGAAGAAAAATAAGAAAACTTACTTGGAATGAAGGTGGAAAGAAGAAAGAAGAAGTGGAGAAGAAGAAGAAGTGAAGAAGAAGAAGAAGAAGAAGTGAAATGGGGAGGGGGAGCTACTGTGATCGGCTGAAAATGAGGGAAATAGGGTCGGGTCTCACATAATAAAGGGTTTAGAAGTCTCCAAAATACCCAAAATGCCCTCCCCTAAATTGGTTTTGGGTTTCGGGGTCCAAAAACACTCAAACTAACTCCAAATCTCTCCCACTAACCCACTAAAAATATAATAAATATTCTAAAACCCAAAATAAGTCTCACAGGGGTGTGGGCTGGGTCAGACGTGGGTCCACTAGGGTCTGACATGGGTCCAGGCTAGCGAAAATCCTAAAATAATCAATAAAAATATAATACAATCAATAATTAATTATAAATACAATTAAATAAAAATAATGTACAATTAACTAAATTAAAAAAAATACCCGGCTCTGAAAATGGGGTAGTGACACTGCCTATTGGAGGATGTGCGTCACTCTATATGCTTGGCACCCAAGATTATCGATAGGAGGTTGAAAGAGCTGTCGATGCCCTTCTACTTCTGCATCACACGATAGTTGGGAAGAGGCGGGGGCCCCAACGATTTATCTTCCAGCTGCGGAGGAGGGTGGTGAACCTCAACATGCCAAAAATGAAAGGGTGACCAGTTCAACCAACCGAGATAGCTTGAAGCCACATGGGGCGGTGCACACCCTATCTTTCCAAGTAGAGAGACTTGCCAGGCAACATCAAAGTGCTCAAGCCTCTGCTCGTATAGCATGGTCTGTGTAGTCCTCGAGAAAGAATGCCAGCAACAGCTGTACTCTCTCTACCACACGGGCATAGTGCTGAACTGTTTGGCCGCTCTACGCTCGGGCAAGGGAGATACAAATGGGATGTGATAGTAGTCGGGTTGTAGGAATGAAGGTGATGATAGGCTTTCTTTCCGGGGAAGAATAAAAAGGTATACTCGTAGCGTCTAGGGTTTTTTTCATGAAGAGAGGCTTTGATAGGTATAGAGGGATGAAGTGGGTATTTATTATGGTTAGGGTTCTGCTATTAGGTACTGTTGCTTGTAGACCGGTCTTAAAAGAAATACAGACTGAATATATTAATTAGAAATAAGGAGCTTGGGCCTAAATGATATAAAAGTAACAAATAAGAAAAAAATTGGTAATTGGGCTTGGAAAATAACTATTAGCCAACTATAATATTAATAGGAAATCAGAAATTTTACCAATGGTTTTATTCACGAGTCTACTACCAATTAAAACAATAATTCAAATTTGACCAATAGGAAAGATGAAATAATAATAATAGGAAAGGGAGCTTATAGAAGTGGAAAGCCATTTTTAAAGGCATTTGGTCTTCTTTTAGCGCTTTGAATGGTGATTGATCAACTGATGCGGGGATGCAACTTGGTCTTTGATTAGACTAGGATATCATCAATGAATACTACCACAAACTTGTCGAGGAATGATCTGAATACTCAATTCACTAAATCCTTAAAAGTATTTGGGGGTGTTTGTTAAACCAAACGATATTACCAAGAACTCGTAGTAGCCCTGGTGCAAAATGCTAATTTTGGCATGTCTTCTAACTTAATTTTAAGCTGGGGATGACCAAAGTGAAGGTTTATCTTGAAAACCTTGATGCACATTGCAACTGATTGAAGAGTTCATCAATTCTCGATAATGGGTACTTATTTCTGAAAGTGACTTTACATACTTTTCGATAGTCGTTGTACAGTAGCATCGATCCATCCTTCTTTTTTACAAACAATGTTGGGACTCCCTACGGAGAAATGCTAGTCTGAATGTAACCGTAGTCGAGCAATTCTTATAACTGATTTTGAGCTCTTTTAATTCTACATGGGTGTAACCACCCCTTTTCACCTTAAGGGTATTTTGGTTATTTTATATCTTATTTAATTTTATTTAGAACTATTGTCACGACCCGCACCCGATATAGGGGTACGAGTACGCGGGTACATCCAGCCTACACCGCAGCTTCGACGGTAGAACACTGTCTAGATCATAATACTATCTAATCAATCTCACACGAATATCCAACTCCTTCAGGAGGCACAAATATAGCAATATAATATGAAGTACTCAACCACAGAACTAAAGCACGATAAAATATCGAAAGAAAATAATTGAAACACAACCACAAGTCAAAATAATAAAATATTCTATCTTCAAATAATAACATCAAAGTCACAGTATATGCCAGAAATAAATCCAGTACCAAAATCTGCTAAAAGAAACTAACTAAAATAACTAGTGATCCTGGCTAGACTCCCGGCAATCACACCTTAGCTACAAGGTCCAAGGCTGCAGCTACTCTTCCTGCGGTACGTAATACATCGGACACCAGTCCTCTAAATCGTAGTCTAAAAAATATATCCAATCAGGATTGGAGCAAAGTACAACCCGATAATAGTTCTAACTAATTGACAAGGACTATAAAACAATAAAATAGATGAATGCTATATATGTAGAAGCATAAAAAATACGCTGGAACAATCTGCGCAGCATCTTGATACAGAGCAGCGTAAACAGAGGCCTTCGAAGCCATCCAACGTAAAACAGGGTTCTGCATCGCCTCCATGGCGTAAAACCCAGCCGCTCTCAAAGCAGCGTTAAAAGCGTACGAGGAACGCTTCGTCTTCCCCGAAATGAACCTGTCAAGTCATACGGTGAACCTGGCCTCTGACTCCTGACAAAAAGTACTGCACGGCTACCCAGACGACGGCTGGAAACGATGGCAGACCCCTCGGGACGCACCCCGCAGTATGATGGCGGATCTCTGCATTTAATGCAGAGGATTTGGTTAAATATCACCAAACCGTCGCCTACCAAAATCCCCCCAGCGTAAACCGCTCTTTCGCGTACAAAGGAATACGCTGCCTTGTTTACAAAGGCAAACATGAGCTGTTTCGCGCTCCGCAATAAGGCAAACCGCTGCCACGTCAAAAGCTGCACTTTGTTCGGGGCTCGAGGCACGTCTCTACGTCTAATTGCACAGAGCAGTGACAGTTTCCCTCAAGGCACGTCTTCGCGACGGATGCACAGAAGGGCTGCAGACCTCCAAAAACACGTCTCCGTATTTAATGCACAAGATGATGACAAATCTCTGTAGAAGATTTGATTACATCTTCGAAAGCCGTAATTCCGGCTAAGACGTCCGCATCAGCACTTCGACTTGGTACGCAGTGGCTTCTATGCCCGCTCAGGATCAGTGCTCCCTCGGCTTCCAACGCCCTCTCGGTCTCTACGACCATTCGGCTTCTATGCCCATTCGGCTTCTATGCCTGCTCGGTCTCTACGACCATTCGGCTTCTATGCCTGTTCGGCTTCTATGCCCATTCGGCTTCTATGCCTGCTCGGCTTCTATGCCTATTTTGGCTTCTACGCCAAGGTGACAGTCGCTTGGCTTTTACGCCAACCTCTGCTACACAAGGGATACCTACCTACGTGGCTTCTACGCCGTGATCTTCGTAGCAGATATACGCATTTTGTCCCCCTAGTTGGACACGCGTCACATGCTCACTTAAAAGGTCATTTACACGCAGGCATTGGTTATTTTAAACCGTTGTGTAAAAGGGTGCTGTACTGTCCACTCCTCGGTTGTTACACCGACGGAGTGGTCACTGTCACCAAAACTCTATAAATAGAGACCCCTATCAATGGGAAAAAAGGTCGAAAAATTGGTCAAGAAAACCAGTACAAGATCAAAGGTCAAAAAATTAGAAACTCGAAGATCGGACAAGGTCATCGAACCAGAGATCAAAGAGGAGAGATAGAGAGAGAGAGAGGAGAACCCAGAGCTCGGGCAAGGAACAGGGAGCGACGACCTTCAGCATCGCGCATCCACCCTCCTTTGCAACCTCCGAAGCTGCATCCTGTCTTCTACGGCACTTCTTCAACATCGTGTAGTCCAAGGGCTAAAGTGATCGACCGCAGATCAGACACCTATAGCAATTTATACCCAGATTAAATAAATTGTACTCCCACATCCTCGTATAGGATTAAATTGTACAAGTTTGTTTGTAAACCAAAGGGCGCGGGTCTCTTATAACCCCGTCATTGAAATACACTTTCATTCTTTCGTTTAATACCACAAACAAGATGGCGACTCTGCTGGGGACATCTTTCTCTTCTGACGAGGAAGTAATTGCTCAATACGATGCGGTATCTGTAGGAACCGTGAAGAAGACACTGGTCGTTCAGTTCGACCAGTCTGCCTACGAAGACATGCTTCGGACTGGGGGTAGCTCTCACTCTCTTTTCGTCCAAGACAGCAGGAAGCTACGCAAAGTATGGATGCCCAAGACATCCTCCGCCGTTCCTGTGGACTCTCCGATCTCTCCGATCTCTCCGACCAATGAGGTGGTAGCATCGCTCCCTCCGTGCCCGCACATAAAATTCAGTCTCCCGCTACGCGCGGTACAGACAAAACTTCTGGCAAAGCCTCAGCGCTAACCCAGGAGTATCATCTGCGTTATACGCGCAGAAATCAGTCTCCCGCTACGCGCGGTACAGACAAAGCTTCTGGCAAAGCCTCAGCGCTAACCCAGGAGTATCCTCTGTGCTATACGCGCAGAAATCAGTCTCCCGCTACGCGCGGTACAGACAAAGCTTCTGGCAAAGCCTCAGCGCTAACCCAGGAGTATCCTCTGCGCTATATATACAGAAATCAGTCTCCCGCTACGTGCGGTACAGACAAAGCTTCTGGCAAAGCCTCAGCGCTAACCCAGGAGTATCCACTGCGTTCTACGCACAGAAATCAGTCTCCCGCTACGCGCGGTACAGACAAGACCTCTGATGGCGCCTCAACACCAAATCAGAAGTACAGATCACGCTCTACGCGCAAAATGACATCTGACCTTTACGGTGAACCCGACGAGCGCGGCAATCTCCGCAAAGGAAAGCAGGCGGGTGAATATTCAACTACTGGGCCTTTACGCCAGCAAAAGAATGATCTGCCTACTCTCCGGATTACGCGAGAAGCTAATGGCCAACTGAGGGCCTCTTCAGCCTCACGCCAGACTGAGCGAACCTCCAGATTATGCCAGGCACGGTCCCTCGGCGTAAAACAAACTCAAGCGACGGAAAGAAACCTTCCTGACCTACGCAAATATCTAACCAGGAGGCGTAAAGAAAGAGGACCTTCCAACATAACTATCTCACCTCCTGGCGAACGCTATTGTAATAGTCATAAAGTTGTGATTAATTGCTGCTGCTCCAAGGCGAAACAATCGGTCTTCGACCGATTGAGCTACTCGCTGTCTTTTCCGGAAGGGGAACCCGCGCATGCGTCTGTGAACATGGCTTCACACATACCTAGAGGAGGGTCGAGCTCAAGACGTCAGCCTGCCAGACCTCCGAGCCGAAGGAGGTTTAGCAAGACCCTCAAAGACATTGAAGCCGGGGTGTTCCAAAACACTCGCGCTAGGTCACAACAACCAGCGTCATCCTCTTCTGATTCCAACGCCGAAGGTCGCCAAGTTCCCGAATCAGAGGCAGAAAGTATGGAGTCGACTTCTATAACGACCTATACTAATCCCTCAATGACCCCCAGGGAAATGGGAGCTTACGCCATTGAAGATGAGCGCGAGGAAGCTTCGCCATCAGGGAACGCGGAACGCATCACTATGCCGGAGACGTCTCTGAAACAAATGCAATCCGTAATGGAAAACATGTACCAGATGATGCTCGCTTAGCACGCAACTACCATGGCTCAGACGTCGGTCCCACCAACTCAGATACGCGCGGGGGTGGACTCACAACCATCCAACCCAAGCCAAGTGCCCTCAACTCCCGACTCGCGACGTGGGCGATGCTGCTGACACCATACGACATGGTGTACATCCCACAAAAATCCGTCAAAGGCCAAGCGCTGGCCTACTTCCTAGCAGCTCATCCGATCCCGGAGACCTCCAAACTATACGAGGACATCCCCGATAAAGTTGCAGAATATAACTTCGCAAGGAAAAGCGACGTATGGCAACTGTTCTTTGATGGCGCCTCTAGAACCGGTCCTAAAGGAAACGTCATTTCAGGAGTGGGAGTCGTCCTAGTTACCCCGGATCAACTCGTCATCTACCGAGCATACTCTCTTAGCGAGCCCTGCTCCAACAACGTGGCAGAATATAACGCTCTACTAATTGGGCTCCAAGTTGCTACGGAACTGGGGATAGAATCCCTGGAGGCTTTCGGTGATTCTCTGCTCATCGTCAATCAAGTCAGGGAATATACGAAGTCCGTAATCCAGACCTCATCCCCTATCACCGGGCGACAATCGAGATAGCCATGACGTTCAAAGGGTTCTTCCTAGAGCACGTACCTTGATCTCAGATTCTGGAAGCTGACGCCCTGGCCAGCTTGGCCGCAGACTTAGCCGCTCCTATAAGAAGGCAAGATTCGGTAATCCTTCTTAACAGAGATTTGTTCTGTATGAAGAAGAACTGTCACATAGAACGCAGCTACGTTGTAAACGCCGATCTTCCTACAAAAGATTGGACAAGTCCTTTCATAGATTTCGTGGTATACGGAATCTTACCGGAGAACCCCAAGGAAGCAGTATCCGTCAAGAGACGATCGCTACGCTTCTACTTCGATGCGTCTTCACAATGCCTGTATCGCCGGACCTACGACGGACTACTGTTGAGGTGTCTCTCTGGCACCAAAGCACATCAGATTATCCGTGAAGCTCACGACGGCGTATGCGGAGCGCATCAACCAGGGCCTAAGCTACAGGATCGCATCAGGAGGATGGGCTATTACTGGCTGACCATGATCGCAGATGCAATACAGTATGCAAAGCATTGCAGAGCCTGTCAGGTTCATGCAGACTTCATACATCAACCGTCGAAACATCTACATCCTACGGTCGCATCATGGCCTTTCGAAGCATGGGGAATGGATATCATCGGTCCTATTCACCCGTCGTCTTCCAGGGGTCACCAGTTCATATTGGCCATCACGGATTACTTTTCCAAATGGGCCGAAGCAATCCCCCTCACTGAGGTAAAGGCATCCAACGTGGTCAGCTTCATCAAACATCACGTCATCTATCATTTCGGGGTACCCCGGAGGATAATTCACGACAATGGGCCCCAGTTCATTAGCCAAATGTTTCATCGATTTTGCGACAAAAACCGGATACACAATATTGCCTCCACGGCGTACTATCCAGCTGCTAATGGTCTGGCGGAAGCTTTCAACAAAACCATTATCAAACTCTTGAAGAAGTTTGTCTCTTCAAACAAGAAAGACTGGAACGAAAAGCTGGGCGAATGCCTCTGGGCATACCGCACAATGGTACGAACGCCGACGGGTTGTATCCCATTCTCGCTGGTCTACGGGAGCGAAGCAGTTCTTCCCATTGAAATCTAGATCCTGTCGCTCAGAATAGCCGTGGCTAATGAGCTGACTCAAGAAAAGAATGACCTCTTAAGGCTTCAGGAGCTAGAAGGATTAGACGAGAAACGCCTCCAAGCTCAACAGCGCATCACGCTCTACCAAGCACGTATTTCCAGGGCTTTTAACCATAAAGTAAAGGAAAGGGTGTTCAAAGTCGGTGAGCTGGTTCTAACAGTAAGAAGGCCGATGATTTTAACTCACAGAAGTAAAGGCAAATTCCAGCCCAAGTGGGAAGGCCCTTATGTGATCGAGACAACGTTCTCGAACGGCGCCTACAGGATAGCCCAGCCTAACGGAGACCTATTAATGGCTCCCATCAACGGCAAGTTCCTGAAAAGATACTACGCTTAATTTCCCCCCTGCCCAGGCAGAACATAGCGAGAATCTCAATTCTGACGAAACTACCCCAAGAAGAGAAACTAGTTAGGTCATATCCTATCATGTCTATACGACCTCTGAATAGATATATCCTGCTAAAGAGGTTTATCGAGAGTATGTTAGGTCCATACTACCTCTGATATCCCCCTCACTTAAAAAAAACTGTCATTTACATTCCGAAATAACGGGTCCACCACAGTCAGAAAAGAGTCGCTTTTATTCATTCCCAGAAGGAGGCAAAATTACATAGGGAGAGATACATCAAGATGGCGGAGTAATCAGATCACAAATCTGCCGCCCCAGTACAGCCATCCCCTCCTTCCTAAAGGCCAAGGCATCGGCGCGAGCCCGCTCCAGCTGTGCCTCGGGGATATGCGTAAGGGTCAGGTTAGCCCTTGCCCGAAGACAGCCCGCACGGGCAGCTTCCGCACGGTCCAGATCCCGTCGCGCTTCACTCAGTCGACCAATCGCTACCTCTGAACCTGCCAACGACTGGGAGGCCCGCTCCTCTGCCAGAGGAAGTTTTTCCCTCAGCTTGGAGACCCTCGCTGCATTTCCTTCATGCTCGGATCGACACTTCATCTCGACAGCAAGAGCTTTTTCCACAACAGCCTTTCTTCTATCCATCTCCAGCTTATGCTTCTGGATAGAGTTGTCTAGACTTGCAAGCTTGGTAGCGAGCCGCTCAGCCATGAGGTCGAATCGAGCCTGGACATCAGCATCAAGGCTGGCATCCGCCCGCTGCAAATATTCTTTAACGGGTTGCTCTAAACCATTAACCACCGCCTCCAAAGCGTCAGCTACTCTAGGATTGCCAAGCCCCCTGACAACCTCGATCGAAAGCTGAGAAGTCTTCTTCAGGAGCTCGAAGTCAAGTTTCTTCGCCAACACCATCGGTATCATCGTTTGTAAACCGGTGTAGACAAGGCTGGTATGCTGCTCAGTCAACGCGACTAGACCCGACTGAACGTCCGGAGTAACCGCGATGCTAGTAACTCCCTCTCTAGGGACAATTGCAGACGAGGTAGACACCGCCGCCGCCTCGATGGGCGGCGCGGCCGAAAAAGGTGTGACGGCAACGATCGAGGTCATCGGCATACTCGCGAAAGGCGAGGTCGCGATAACAGGTTCGTCCCCCTCCTGAGACGACGAAACCTCTCCAGGCAAGCTGGCCCCCAAAGATACCTCTGCCTTAGAATTAGGTGCCTCCACATCTTCACTAGGAGCCAATGGCATATACGACGCGTCTGCACCTGATGTGGCTAAACCACGCCTTAAGGACGCAATACGACCTGTCATGCCTGGAGAAGGAGGTGGGCCGACCGACATTGCCAAAAGTTCAGTCAAGCCTTCCCCAAGACGCGGTCGAGGTTCGTCAGCCGGAGTCTCGCCAAGCGCGCTCGCTGACACAGAAGCAACTTCCCCTACTGCTGACCTCGGGAAAGATTCTCCCATCTGCAGCGGACACGTGGGCAATCCCGCTCCGCTGCTTAAAGCAGCCACAGCGACAGCAACCTCTAGCGAGGACTCCCCGACGCCACCAGCCGGAGCTGTAGAAGGTCCCTCTCTAAAAGGCGAGGAACCTCCAGCCAAAGATTCATCCCTGATATAGGGAGGTGCCGACTCACTCACGGGAGCTTCAATACCAGGAATGCGGAGAGGACGAGCCACCGTCTCCTTCCTCCTCTTACGAAGGGAAGCTTCCTTCAGAGCAGAAGCCCGTCGCTTCCCAGAGGAGACTATCAAAGCCCCCGCCGGCGCAGGCACTGCACACCTCGGCAACGACACCAGGAGCTCATCCGGAGTACCAGACTCCTCGCCCTCGTCAGAAGAAACCGAGGGGACTTCGACTCTTCCCCCAGGCTTGGCAGAAGGCACTCTAAAGCTTCCCCGCATGTCAAAATCGCGATGGAAGGTGTTAATCGCCACATAAAACTGGGCGTAAGAGTGAAGGATGTGCAGCTCCGTGGAGGTTGTAACGACCGGCACGATAAAAATTGCCCCCGTACAACCCATGATAAAATATCGCCACCCTCTAGATCCATCAATAAGTCCGCCCCTGGGCCTGAAGCTGGTGACGGCGTTACCCACGTGCAATTGATCGTACCCGAACTGCCTGGCAAATCGACTAGGCAAGTAGGGCTCGAAGAAGCAATAGTCTTCGCTCCTATACAGCAGATGGGATGGTCTGATACAGACCAACCAATTAAAAGCCTCCGAAGAAAGAACGGTCTTCTCTCCACCTGAATCCTCAAGCCACACCCCGGATTGGTTGTGATGTACCGGAGGGGGAGTACAGAGGATCTTCCAGCCGTGGCTGAGGTTCAACACTAACCGACAGTCTAAAACTGTGTTCATATTCCAGGTAGAATCCCTGTAATTCAACAGGAATATGCCCCCTGAGCTGCTGCCGGAATCGGGAGACATCACCCGGGGGTTGTGGAGAATTAACCAACCCATCAGATACAGGTATGGCAATTCCACCATGGGAAAACTCTCACGCCGAGCTTCATCGACGAGCAACCCATCGGTCATGGCCCTTAGGCCAGCCTGAATACGGCACACCATGGCAGGAAGCAGGCCCAGTCTTGCCCCAAACACCAGATGCACTGCGGGCCACAGGATATTCCGGTGAATTCGATCCGCAGACGCGATACCGGGCACTATCACTCGACGCAGCCATATGGAGAGAAAACCAGCCAGCTGGGCTTCCTTAGATAGAGGCCTGCGACAGCGCCTCAAGTAACTGTGGGCCTTGGTGCCTTCGGGGTATTTTCCTACCCCCTCAACGAGAATCTGATCGGGAGCCTTGGCGTCCTCCATAAGAGCCTCGACCACCTGGGCACTAAGGACGCTCAAGCAGTTTACGGGCTCATTCTTACCCCCCGAAGCTTTCTCCGACTTGGCGGCCCTAGCCCGATGGAAGAAGAGGTAAGACATCCACTTAGTGGTATGGGCCAAATCTGAGGGCTCATCATGAAAAGCGGTGCACACGAAGTACTGACACATCAGCTCCTGATATACCTCTGCCACACGAGGGTCCAAATCCCCCAACTCCCGGTTGGTGGGGACATACTCTTCATATGGGGTATCCCCCATCTGCAGTCTCGAGACAACTGCCATCTCATGGAGGGCCAATCCCAATTCCCCCAGTGGAGTGGCGAAGGTCCCGGTGAGCGGAATATACTGCTCCATCAGTGCCAAGAACAAATTAGCATTGGGAGGCAACCCAACACTCGTCGCACTCACAGCTGCGTATAGTCCGATGTCCTCCAGCTCTCTTCGGAAGTGCGACAAGGCCCAATCAACTAGGCATCTCCATCGGGAGTTCGTCGGGGCGATCCACCCATTGCACCGAGGATTCTCCTTGGGGTATACCCCACCTCGACTCATGAAGTCGTTGTAGAAGGTCGGCAACTGAACAGGCTGGATCACCGAGCTAACTTCACTCGGGACATTACCCGGGCACAGCCCCCGGAACAACGTCACAACGCCGGAGGGGCGGCTGACAAACGACCCCTGGTCGGCTCCTTTCAGATGAAAGATCTTTCCAGGCTTCCCGTGAAGATCAGGAGTCAGCTTCCACGACATCTTCCTAGGATGCGTCGCATGGGAGAAAACCGAGATAGGATAATCCTTCGGCATCGTCGGCAGATACAAGACCAAATTCCCGGCAGGGAAGACCCAAGGCTCCCTCTTAGGCTTCGTCTGGGACTGTTTATCGATCATGTCCCCAAAGAGGAAAGCAGACTTTATGTACTGCTCCCCGTCTACATGTGTCAAGGGTTCGCCATTGATCATGCTCAACAACATTCGCTCACCCTGGGCCGATATCAGAAACTCCCTGCCCTCAGGGTACTGGGGTCCAGAGATGGGAAAGGCCACATGGGACAGATCCTCCAGGTAGTTCGAGTGCAGCATCCCGGCAGCGGAGCCCATCACATCAGCCAGCGGTGACTCACCCAAATCAACTACAAAAGTACAAGGAAAATAGGTCATTACAAATCCGGCACAAGTGCGGACCAAAAGAAAACGACAGTCTGTGCTTTACGCCAAGATTGCGCAAATTTGGTCTCTATACGCCGGAAGTCTCCTCTGTAAGCGTAAAATTCAAAATTTACGATATACCCCGATTTTTGTTAGCCAGAGCTTTTACGCTCGAAACTACAAAAATATGGAGTTCTTACGCTGGCACATTAGAAATGTGGGCGTAAAAGATGAAAACGTCTCCGTGCATCATCTTCCTCAAAAGAGGCTATCAGCACATAAGACGACCTAGCGCGGTCACGTTCAACGTGTGCGAAGGATTTTTCATCGTTTGTGTCATCCCAAAAGGCTCTACCTCTAAAGCCGGGTGCGCTGCTCGTCGGCGGGATGCTGCTCTCGGAAGGAGGTTCACCTTGCCCGACCGAAGATTCTCTCTCCGGTACCGAAGAATGAGAAGAAGAACCTACGCTCTTTTCCTTAGCGGAGGGAGTTTATTTCGACGCCATTTCTGAGGACTTGAGGTGCTCGGAGAAGGAACGAAGGAAAACTCGAACAGTCGAAAACTCTCTTTCGCAGAAGACAGATAAAAAGCTTTTTCTCTCAAAAGCTTAGGGTATATATACGGTCCGAGTCGACTCCTCGAATCCTCGGACGGACCCCTCGAGACCCAAACCGGATCTCGCAATTAAGAGTTGGTTCTGATTGGATACTACGTCAGTCCACTACCCTCGAAAAACGGACAGTCAGCGAATTCGAAAGGTTTTTTCGTGCAAGACGGTTCAGCGGGTTCTACGCTAAAAGAGCTTTTTCTACGCTCGACAGCAACAGATCTACGATTTTACGCTCGCAAGCGGCAAGTCTATGGTTTTACGCCCGGATGCCTTTATGCTCCGTAGCTTTTATGCTCGAGAGGCCACAAACCTACGACTTTACGCTCAGCAGATACCAAATCGACGATCTCACGCTCGGTGGCGCTCAGTTTACGCTCAGAAGCAACAGATCCGCAAAACCTTACGCTCGAAGAAATTTTCTTTTCAGGAGTACAGATCTACAGTTCTGCGCTAAAGGAGCTTTTCTACGCTCGACAGCAACAGATCTACGGCTTCATGTTCGACAGCTACAAGTCTACGGTTTATGCCCGGATGTCTTTGTGCTCGGTAGCTTTTATGCTCGAGAGGCAGCAAACCTACGACTTCACGCTCAGGAACCACAAGTCCACAATTTCACGCTCGATGGTGTTCTTACGCTCACAGGCTACAGATCTACAGTTTTGCGCTAAAGGAGCTTTTCTACGCTCGACCGCAACAGATCTACGGCTTCATGTTCGACAGCTACAAGTCTACGGTTTATGCCCGGATGCCTTTGTGCTCGGTAGCTTTTATGCTCGAGAGGCAGCAAACCTACGACTTCACGCTCAGGAACCACAAGTCCACGATTTCACGCTCGATGGTGTTCTTACGCTCACAGACTACAGATCTACAGTTCTGCGCTAAAGGAGCTTTTCTACGCTCGACAGCAACAGATCTACAGCTACACGTTCGACAGCTACAAGTCTACGGTTTATGCCCGGATGCCTTTGTGCTCGGTAGCTTTTATGCTCGAGAGGCAGCAAACCTACGACTTCACGCTCAGGAACCATAAGTCCACGATTTCACGCTCGATAGTGTTCTTACGCTCACAGGCTACAGATCTACAGTTCTGCGCTAAAGGAGCTTTTCTACGCTCGACAGCAACAGATCTACGGCTTCACGTTCGACAGCTACAAGTCTACGGTTTATGCCCGGATGCCTTTGTGCTCTGTAGCTTTTATGCTCGAGAGGCAACAAACCTATGACTTCACGCTCAGGAACCACAAGTCTATGATTTCGCGCTCGGTGGTGTTTTTACGCTCAGAGGCTACAGACTGATAATTTTGCGCTCTACGACTTTTCGCATATCCGAACAGTCCCCAAGGCGGTCAATTGCAAAGAGTTCACACAGAAGATACTCGTTCTTGACCCAGAGCATCCAAAGTACCCGAAGCATACAGAGTTCAAACATTGAGAAATTACTCTTCTCGGGTCCAAAATTGGAGGTTCATCCAGACTCCAGTCTGAACATTCTGTCTATCAAGGTGGCAACTCAATTCGACAGCCAAAAACCTCGACCCTGTTCCAAGGGAGTTTCGAGAGATCATTCTTGAAGACGAAGTCTGAACAAGATCCTGCTCATCAGAGAAGCAACAGTTCAGAATTCTACGCCGTCCCTCAGTCCTAGCAACATGACAGTTCTAAATGTTCAAGGACGCTCAGCAGCAATCTATGGACTATTCAGGGCCTAATACTCATTCTATCAGAGTCGGCGTAAAGATTCAGACGTGTCGAAGCTGCACATATCCAGACTTCACAGCAACGTATGGCAAAGACGATCATATGAAGAAGAAAGACGACTTTATTTAAAAATCACAATTACATATGAGGGAAATCCTGTCTACAGGGGTTTTCTTCATTTTTCGTGATTACATATGAGGGAAATCCCTTCTACAAAGGATTTCCTCATCGTCGTCTGAAGATCGCCCAGAAGCTGTTCTGACAGGTTCTCGCCGGGGCGTCAATTCTTCATCCGTCTTCTCCAGCAGCCAGTCAGTTTCTGCAAACTGGCTGACATGGCAATGATCACCGGCGGCGACGACAGAGTTGGGGCTCGCATAAGCTGTGCAGACCCCATGCTCCACGCGCCATTGAGTTGGGGTTTTTCACCCTACTCAATACGGGAGGACGGCGGTTACAGCTTGTCTTCTCTCTCATCACCAAAGGGCATCGAGGGAAGGCGCAGCTTGCCGAAGCCGCTGTGGTCTAATACGACCCTTCCTCTCTCCTAGTGCAACGCCATACAAAGTTGCTGATTATCCCGAGCAAGGGAGGCTAAGATATCCTTCCATGATCCATCGCTGCAATGGACACTTGCTCGAAAATGCCGTCTTCTTCGGCTCCCTACATGCTGGAAGAACATGATCTCCCTCTTCCTCAAATCGACCCGACGAGCTCCGGCGATCATCTCTGCATGACAATGGGAATGTGGTGAAAAAGGATCACCCCCCAGCCTTTTATAGGCGCAAGAGATCACAGCGGTCCCCAATAAATCCGCCATAAAGTCAGTACCGACCATTTTAACGCTCCATTCAGAAACGTTTCGAGTTACGAGGGGCCGTTCATGCTTCTTTCAAAGCGTTTCAAATTCTGAAGAATTTAAAAGCTTTGAAGGGGGTCTTGTAGAAGCATGAAAAATACGCTGGAACAATCTGCGCAGCATCTTGATACAGAGCAGCGTAAACAGAGGCCTTCGAAGCCATCCAACGTAAAACAGGGTTCTGCATCGCCTCCATGGCGTAAAACCCAGCCGCTCTCAAAGCAGCGTTAAAAGCGTACGAGAAACGCTTCGTCTTCCCCGAAATGAACCTGTCAAGTCACGCGATGAACCTGGCCTCTGACTCCTGAGAAAAAGTACTGCACGGCTACCCAGACGACGGCTGGAAACGATGGCAGACCCCTCGGGACGCACCTCGCAGTATGATGGCGGATCTCTGCATTTAATGCAGAGGATTTGGTTAAATATCACCAAACCGTCGCCTACCAAAATCTCCCCAGCGTAAACCGCTCTTTCGCGTACAAGGAAATACGCTGCCTTGTTTACACAGGCAAACATGAGCTGTTTCGCGCTCCGCAGTAAGGCAAACCGCTGCCACATCAAAAGCTGCACTTCGTACGGGGCTCGAGGCACGTCTCTACGTCTAATTGTACAGAGCAGTGACAGTTTCCCTCAAGGCACGTCTCCGCGACGGATGCATAGAAGGGCTGCAGACCTCCAAAAATACGTCTCCGCATTTAATGCACAAGATGATGACAAATCTCTGTAGAAGATTTGATTACATCTTCGAAAGCCGTAATTCCGGCTAAGACGTCCGCATCAGCACTTCGACTAGGTACGCAGTGGCTTCTACGCCCGCTCAGGATCAGTGCTCCCTCGGCTTCCAACGCCCTCTCGGTCTCTACGACCATTCGGCTTCTATGCCCATTCGGCTTCTATGCCTGCTCGGTCTCTACGACCATTCGGCTTCTATGCCTGTTCGGCTTCTATGCCCATTCGGTTTCTATGTCTGCTCGGCTTCTATGCCTATTTTGGCTTCTACGCCAAGGTGACAGTCGCTTGGCTTTTACGCCAACCTCTGCTACACAAGGGATACCTACCTACGTGGCTTCTACGCCGTGATCTTCGTAGCAGATATACGCATTTTATCCCCCTAGTTGGACACGCGTCACATGCTCACTCAAAAGGTCATTTACACGCAGGCATTGGTTATTTTAAACCGTTGTGTAAAAGGGTGTTGTACTGTCCACTCCTCGGTTGTTACACCGACGGAGTGGTCACTGTCACCAAAACTCTATAAATAGAGACCCCTATCAATGGGGAAAAAGGTCGGAAAATTGGTCAAGAAAACCAGTACAAGATCAAAGGTCAAAAAATTAGAAACTCGAAGATCGGACAAGGTCATCGAACCAGAGATCAAGGAGGAGAGATAGAGAGAGAGAGAGAGGAGAACCCAGAGCTCGGGCAAGGAACAGGGAGCGACGACCTTCAGCATCGCGCATCCACCCTCCTTTGCAACCTCCGAAGCTGCATCCTGTCTTCCACGGCACTTCTTCAACATCGTGTAGTCCAAGGACTAAAGTGATCGACCGCAGATCAGACACCTATAGCAATTTATACCCAGATTAAATAAATTGTACTCCCACATCCTCGTATAGGATTACATTGTACAAGTTTGTTTGTAAACCAAAGGGCGCGGGTCTCTTATAACCCCGTCATTGAAATACACTTTCATTCTTTCGTTTAATACCACAAACAATATACTGAGAGAAAACAATAAACTAAATGCAATGGCAAGTAATAAAGAGAATATGCAATATTAGGAATAAGGTATACCAGTGCAAATACGAAATGAAGAGAAAAGGAACTACAATATCATATACAGGGTAATGTAGTATATGAAACTAAAATAAAGAACTGTAACTATTCTATGTATTTGAAATATTAGTTTCGATATGTGACCGGCTTGGAAAATTGTACGATAGCTATATGGACTGGATAATCATACGTGAGATGTATGATTAACATTAATAATGTTTTATAATTTATAATAGGAATATGATCACATCTCTTACTAACAATTTTCCCCGCCCCCAACTAGTACAGTGGATCCAACCATGGCACGTTACGATACACGATCATTATCTAATAATAATACCATGTACAGTGTCTAATATCAATATTATGTATGGTGTCAATACGATAACCAATGTAACATCCCATGACTGAAGATCCAAGCTATATACTAGTCTATGTACCAAAGTGTCAAGAATCAGATATAATATTTCTAAGTACTTGAGATATAGAAATTATCAAATGATGAAAACTATTAGAGAATGTACTTGCCTGTAGTCCTGAGCAATGAATGTCGAATTGTGTCCGAACTGGTGTCACGCAGACCTATATATGGAATATTATATTAATACAAGGTGTTGGAATGAAATTAAGTTAAACTAGTTCAATTCTAGGTCATGAAGCCATTTCTAAGTCAAACTAGGTTAAGATAGTCAAACTAAGTAAACTCAAAGTCAAACTAGTCAAACTTGGTCAATTCTAGGTCAAACTAGTCAAACTACCTATTTCTAGGTTGTATGAGTCTATCTCTTGGATATTGGGTCCATACGTTATGTATCTAGGCTATACTAGTTATATTAGGATACTAGAGTATCAACACTATTCCGTATCATAAGATACACAAAGTACTATATATGAAAATACTATATAATATATACAAATATAATATATACTAGTATCTTAAAGCTAATACTAACACTAGATGGATACCTTGGCTTTGAGCCAACTTGGTATCATACTACTTAACACCCTCTAGATACCCAAAACTCTTACCTAGAGTGAATACCCAATACCTTAGTGTTACCTTGGTATCACTCAAGGTAATACTAGAACTAACCTTAGTTAATACTATTATCAACTAACTAACTAATGTATACATATAGATACCATCCCATATATATACTAACTTATATATATCATATTATAGATAAAAGATACTAACTTACTTACTTATATATAAATTCTAACTGTTAATAACAACCCAACCACTAACAGTTAACTAATAACCTAACTTACATTGACAACACATTAACATAACTAATTAACTTATGATATTAACTGACTTACAACACTCACCTAACCAAGTTACTAATACACTGAAATATCAGTCACCCTCATGCTATACCAGGTATCCCCTTCCTTTACTGTTGTTATTCCAGTCTTTGTTTCAGTTCCTTATGCAATAGTTGCTGTTTCACAGCTGAAACCAACTTCTCTGCTCAAGTTTCCCCCCTGCAGAAACCTCAACTTCAAGCCAAGTTCACACAATTGGGTACACTAATACTAAATAGTTAACCACTTGACACTCACAAATTCTTATCTATCACAAACCTACATACCTACTATCAATGTAACCCCCTACACCCTATTGTGTTAACAACTGAACACAACAAACCTTATATACTAAATGCCCTTATTTCACTAATACACATTTGACACAACTAACACACACACACTAATACCTCACTTCCTTATCCCTCAATCATGGGTATATATCCTATACCACTAGAATCTAGATAATACTTATTAATACTAACATAATAAACCAACCCCAAAAATCTATGATACACTTGGTACCAAGTCCTAAATGATACAACTACCATACACACTGATACCCATAACACAACTGAACCAAAAACCTGATACCTTAAAAGACATGCTGACATAGGAACTTTGACTGCTACTGATACGGGCACTGTGCACGAGCCGACTACTTCTTGATATGGTTGAGAGCTGCAGCTAGCTGCTGCCCTTTGTTGCTGTGCATCCTACAGTTCTTGCTCCTCTTTGCTACATTGCTCAATCTCTACTGCAGTGCATGCTGCACAGTTATGAAACCGGAGCTCCCTCTTGCTGTACTTCATAGCAGTGCACGAGTCCCCTCGTTGATACCATATTTCACTTACACTTGAACTCCAGTTATCACTAATATATAGTTATATGAAATAACACAACTCTTTACCTATACCTCGGCCTGGCACCTGACAGTAATAACCCTTCAATTATGAACTAACATCACAAACATAGTGAACTAAAACTACTATGAAAGTAACCCATATCAGCCCCCTTCAATACGACTTGACTAATATGTAATCAATCACTGCCCGACTAGTATAACACTTAAAAGACAGTGAACTACAACAAGTCCCCCCTTATCAGTAACTCATACCATCAGCGAACAATTTACATAATCGCTAATACACAGTGAGGAATCACATTGCCTCCCCTATCTCATATAGATACTAAATATGTACACACACCCTTACCATTTACCTGATGCACACTAATTCAAAATACTTGCTGCAACATGGCTATGCAAAGCTTGCATTGCACTGCAAAGCTCCCCCTTGCTGCTTACATGCCACACTCATATGCTCAAGCCCGATTTGCTACCCACTACAAAATACTGCCCCGACCCTCATCCACAGTAGCAGTTGCTACATACCAAGCCAACACCATATACACATGAACCCATACCTCAATCTCCTGTCAATACCTCAGTCCTCACTCCCATTAAATCTGGACCAGTTATATACCAATCAAATTCGAGCGCCAAACCCCCCTCACTGCCAGATAGTGACACTGCTGCTTCAACTCTCTTACTGAACTCCACTGATTTATTATAACTGAGCTCCCAAACCACAGCTCACACAAATATTCAATAGGATTTAGTGAACTTCACTAATACACTAATCCAATAATACCAACATGTATTCTCCACAACCAAAACTGGTTGCTACTGCAACCTCAACACCCTATACCCGAGCCTCCTTGCTGAACATATGTATAATAACAACTTCATACCTGCACACATAGATTACTCCCACTGCTTGCTCTCTGGACACAATTTCCTTACTTTTTCACAGTCCAGACATCCTATAGCCTCTGATTTATGGACTGCAACCAGGGCAGTCCACCCTCTTTGCAACTGAACACACAAAACTCCCAGTCCCTTTGATACTTATATATAGTTCCAACACTAATACCAATCCTCAAGATACTCCAATATCATAATAACCCCAATGGAACATCTCATCAAGCACCTTCTCACAACACATCAACACATTCATGGCACAATGCACACACTAACATACTTTCTAATAACAATACTAAATCCTCACAAGCAATAACACAAACACCTATGATGCACCACATGAGTATCAAACCAATACCTATGATACACCTGTGATACACACTCCAAACACCTATATACTCTCCCCAAGCTCAAGCAACACAACCAAAAAATTAAATATAATATATATAACATATATTATAGCTATTATAATGCAATATAAAGAATTTGGCATGCTAGAGCCCACTATACATGCAAATACCCTTCATACGACTCCGTATCATGGCGTAACATGATACAGACTCTCCGTGTCCATTTGTGGACACGTATACCCTCTCAAATCATGGATCACACTCAACAATCCGCTATAAAATATTTTTACAAACACCTAGTGTTCCAAATTTGGAGTTTTTCCTAAATTAACACAAAACTCAATGTAACTTTCACAATAGATCTCCAAAGAACCTAGTTCTTCTTCCTATAGGTAGTCCTTAGCCATTGGTAGGTTTCTAGTGGTTTATTTCACCATTAAACCTTAAATAATACAGGGAAATGGGGTTCTTACCTATTGGGAGATGGATTCCATTGTCTTCCACCAAGGACATAATCCTCAAGCCAATGCTTCCCTCCTCAAGTGCTTATCTAGCAATGCCAAGGTCTTTAGCCTCCTTGGAATAAGAATGAGAGGGATGGAATTTGAAATAAAAATTAGGGCTTGTTCTCAACTATGGAAATGAATTAATAAGAAAAGGGAATGAGGGTTATTCATGAACAAGAGGCTTATATATACTTCCTCTTAGGGTTAGGGTTAGGGTTAGGGTTAGGTTGAGGAATATTTAAATTGACACGTGCCCCTCTCATTCCTTCATGAATAGGATCTAATCTAAACTATAGGAGAATATTCTATTCATGAGTCTAAATAGGTTAAATAGAATTAATCTAATCATGACTAACTATTTAATTGAGTCAATGGGTGTAATCCTCCTCACCCAAAAAAGGTATTTTGTGTGTATTTTGCATTTCTTATATTTATTTTAGATTATTTTTTAAATCAATTAAAAATTTAATAATTTAGTTAGGACACTTCACCGTGGTTTGGACATTAATATTATAGAATTGCCCCAAAATCTGTATCGCCCTTCATAGGAAGTAGCCTACATAGGAGACACTACCTGTAGGATCTTTTCGTGGCACAGAAATTCGATCCCTTGGTATTAGTATCACCTTAGTTTAATGACCATATATTAATTATTAAATATTTAGATATTATATATATTATTTAATTGTGGTTATTTTGTAATTCCAAGTTTTCTACAATTAGTATGTCATAATTTTTATTGCCAAATTAGGTACATTCCCTTTAATTAGATTTCATATTATTTACTATTAACCTATTTTGTTAGTAACCATTTAGTTAATTACTTAGTTAATTAAATAATATAATTACTTGATTTATTATAACTAAATAAATGTCTAATTATTAATTATAGAATATTTCATAAAATATTTTGGTGAGGTATTTTGTTAAAGCTGTACAAAGTAAATTTTTAGAATTTATTTAGTGTGCAAATATTATTTTTGGATTTTTAGCCTCATCTATATAAATAAATAAATATATGATTATTAAATAATAATAATATTAGTGATAATAATAATAATAATACTAGTGATAATAATAATAATAATATTAGTGATAATAATAATAATATTAATAATAATAATAAAAGTAAAAGAAAATAAATAAAAATAAAATAAAATAAAATAAAATAAAATAAAATAAAATAAAAGGAAAAGAAAATAATTTAATTCCTAAATCCTAATACTAAACCTCCCTAAACTAACAAACCTTAAACCTAAACACTAATTAAAACTATAAAACTAATTCCTAATTATCCCCTCTCCCCCCACGCAGGAAAGCACAACACCCACTCTTCCCATCTCTCTCTCTTCCCTTCTCTCTATATATGTATATATATACATATACTACAATCTAAACCCTAACCTGCACCTCCACCACCGACGACCACCCTGGCCGACCGCCGGCGAACCCGCGCCGCCGACCTCCCGACAATCTAAACCATATATTCATTGCATGTGTGTTTTCTTTCAATCATAATTATATACTATATATATGTTGACACACACTTGACACATAGTATCATAGGAGGGGAGGACAATCAATAGGCGTATGGGCTATAACCACTATGGTAAACCGTAGTAACTAGCACGCACTACGGTAGTTGTGTCACGCTAGTCGCTACCCTCGAGGCATGTCAATTTCTAGTATCGCGCTGGTCGCTACCCTTGAGATATATCGATTTCTGATTAGATAGAGTAGCCTACTATTTGATAATAAACGGAAGAAATAAAACTAGGTTTATACAAAACCCTTTCTTAGGTTTACAAAGAAGAAGTACTATTAATCCTATGCGAGGATGTTAAGTACAAATTTTAATCTGGGTAAATATTGCTATAGGAGTCTGATCTGCAGTCGATCACTTTGTCCCTTGGACCACACGATGATGAAGAAGTACCGTAGAAGAAGGAGATGCTTCACAGATTGCAAGAGGGAGTGGATGCTTGATGCCAAAATCGTCGATCACTACTCTCTGTCTGAGCTCTTCTCTCTCTGTTCTTCAATTTCTTTTAACTCTTTCCGACCATGGAATTTTTGACCCTTCGACCCCAGACCTCTGTCAATAAAGGTTTCTATTTATAGGGTTTTAGTGACAGTAACCGTCTAGTCGGCGTAGAAGCCGGATAGTGGAGAGTATGGCACATTATACGCGGCGGTTATAATAACTGCTACCCACATATAGATAATCTTCTAAATAAGCGTGTGACGCGTGTCCCATTAGGAGATAATACGTATAACTGCTGCGAAGATCACGGCGTGCAAGCCACGTAGGTAACCGCCCCTTGCGTAGAAAAGGTTGGCGTAGAAGCCAATAACTGTCACCATGGCGTAGAAGCCAAATAGTTGTCAGGTTGGCGTAGAAGCCAAATAGTTATCGAATTGGCGTAGAAGCCAAATAGTTGTTGAATTGGCGTAGAAGCCAGGTAGGCGTAGAAGCCAAATAGGCGTAGAAGCCTTGTAGGCGCTGAAGCCTGATGCTGCATGGATAGGTGGCTAGCGTAAAAGATAGCTGATCCTCCTTCCTTGACTGAGGCCTTGAGCGTATTCTGGACGAAATAGCCTTCTCACGTACAAATGCAAATATAGTCTGAGTTGGCATATTTCAACGAGATAGCGTACAGTGTGCTCCTTATAGCTAAAAATAGCCCGATGGCGTATTCCAAGGAGATAGCGTACATCGTGCTCCTATAGCTGAAAATAGCTTGATGGCGTAATGTGCAGGGGTGATGATGTAGACGTATTAGCCATAATTATGGTTTGCCTAGTCTTTGGGGATATAATCAAATCTCGTGCATTAAATATAGAGATCTGCCACCATTTTGAGCATTAAATACAGAGACGTGTCTCGAGCTCTGTACGAAGATCTGCCACCATTTCTGAGCATTAAATGCAGAGACGTGTCTCAAGCTCTGTACGAAGAGCAGCTTTTGACGTGGCAGTTCATTTTATCTTCTGCTGAGCGTAAAAGCTCACATCTGCCTGTGTAAAACTAGGCAGCGTATTCCCTTGTATGCGTAAAAGCACTTTGTATCAGGAAAACGTCACTAAACGACGGTTTGGGTCTCTGTGCCGCACCATCATTACAGCCGTCGTCTGGATAGTCGTGCAGTACTCTTTGTCCAGAGTCAGGTTTACTGCATGATACGACAGGTTCATTCGAGGAATACGAAGCGTTCCTCGTACACTTCCATGCTGCATTAAAAGCGGATGAGTTTTACGCCATAAATGCGGTATAATACCCTTTTTACGCTAAAGTCGCCTGGAAATACTGCATTACGCAGATTGTCCTTGAGCTTATATTTTACGCTATACTTAGCAAAAAAAACTCTGTTGTACGCCGATGGCTCTGAAGTTATATTTTATGCCACACAGCACTGAAATACTCGTATAACTCTGTAGCGTATTTTTCATGCTTCTACAAGACCCCCTTCAAAGTTTTTAAATTCCTCGTAATTTGAAACACTTTGAATAAAGCATAAAACGGTCAAGTCTGACTCGTTCTTCGAGGCTGATTTTTTGGCAGATTTTTGGGAATTTGTTGGGATTCGGTGTGTTCTCTTTTGCCTATATAAAGGCTGAGGAGTTAACCTGTTCTTCCCATATTTTCTTCACCACCCAGAGATATTTACCGGAGTTCGTCAGGTCAACTTGAGAAGAAGAAGATCATATTCTTCCAGCATGTAAGGAGCCGAAAAAGAAGGCGTCTTCGAGCAAATATCCTCTGCAACGATGGATCATGGAAGGATATCATAGCTTCCTTTGCTCGGGATAATCAACAACTTCATATGGCGATTTGTCCAGGAGAGAGGAAGTGTCACATTTGACCATACAGCTTGCAAGCTATATTTTCTTCCGTTGTTCATGGACGAGAGAAGACAAACTAGCCCTGTCTTCCAGTACTGAGTTGGGTCTAAAACCTCAACTCAATCTGTCATGGCGTATGCAGGATGGGCTTGCGTAATTGATACATGCCCAATTTTGTATCCTCCCGTCATTAATCATTTTCTTGTTAATCGGCCACGAAAATCGACTAACTGCTAAAGAAGACGGATAAAGATCTCCAACCATGCGAGAACCTGGCAGAACAAATTCTGGGCGTGATCTTTAAATGAAGATGGAGAATCCTTTGCAGACGGGATTTCCCTCATATGTAATCATGAAGATAAGAAAAAACCCTTTGTAGACTGGATTTCTCTCATATGTAATCATGATTAATAAAATTGTCTTATTTTATGCATCTGATTATTTGCTATATATAATTTGCTATGATGAAGTCTGAATATGTGTAGCTTCGACACGTCTGGATAATTTTACGCCGACTCTGATAGAAAGAGTATTTGGTCCCGTCCTGTCTTTTACGCATAACGAAAGATACATAGAAAGCCGTTTTAGCATTTAAGTCGAATATTTGAACTGTCCTGTTGTTAGGAATGAGGAACTACGTAGAATTCTGAACTGTCACCTCTCTGATAAGGAGAATTTTTGTACAAATCGTCGTTTTCAAGAATGATTTTCTAAAAATCCCTTGAAATAGGTCGAGAAACGGCTGTCAAAACTGAGTCGCCATCTTGAACTGTAGAGGAAATATTCAGACTGGATTCTGGATGAACTTCCAATCGACCCAAGAAGAAGAGTCATTTTCAATGCTGAACTCTGTATGCTTTGGGTACTTGGGATGTTTTTAAGACCAAGAAGGAGCATCTTCTGCGTGAACCCTTGTAATTGGCCATCTTGAGAATGGTTCAGATATACGCATATTCTGGCCTGCGTATTCTCAGATATGCGGAAACTCATAGATCTGTAATGTAGATGAGCATAAAATCATAAGTTTGTAGCCTCTCGAGCGTAAAATCTCCTGAGCATGAGAGCATCCGGGCATAAAACTATAGATTTGTAGCCTCTGACAAGAAAGCTTTCGAGCGTGAAGTCGTAGATTTGTCGTCTCTGTGCGTAAAAAAGCTTCTGAGCGTGAAATCATAGATTTGTAGCTTCAGAGCGTGAAGTCGTAGGTTTGTAGCCTCTCGAGCGTAAAAGCTACCGAGCGTAAAAGTATCCGGGCGTAAAACCATAGACTTATAGCCTCTGAGCGTAAAACCGTAGATTTGTAGCTTCCCGAGCGTAAAAAAGCTCCTTGGCGTAAAATCATGAATCTGCTTTGCACGAAAACTTTTTGAATTCGCCGACTGTCCGCCTTCCCTAAGTAATAGGCTAATGTAGTCCCCAATCATAACCGAATATTAAATATCGGATTTGGTTAGGGATTCGAGGAGTCCATCTGAACTCTATATATACCCCAAGGCCTTCAGAGAGAAAACTCTTCACCTGTCTTTTGCAAAAGAAAAACTCTTCGCCTTTTTGAGCACTTTCCTTCTGAGCATTCTGAGTCTTTAGCAATGGCACCAAAACCAATCTCCTCCTCTAAGGGAAAGAAGGCTGCCTCCTCTTCTCGCTCCTCTGCCCAAGCAAGAGCGACTCCCGTCGGGCAGGACGATCCTCACTCTGAACGAAGTGTCCCACCGACGAGCTGTGCACCGGGCATTATAGGTAAAGCTTTTGGGATGACAAGAATGAAAAATCCTTCGCACACGTTGTACGTGAACGCGCTAGGTCATCTTCTGTGCTGATAGCCTCTTCGAGAAAGATGATGCATAGAGATGTTTCATCTTTTACACCCACATTTCTAATGTGTCAGGGTAAAAAAAAACTCCACATTTTCGCAGTCTGGAGTAAAAAGCTTTTACTGTCGCAAATTGGCGTATACTACAAACTTTGATTGTTACGCTCTGGATGAGAATTTCGGACTAATAACTCAAACTTTGGCAGTCTGGCGTAAAATACCGACTGTCAGATTTTTGTGTATACTGCCAATCTTGAATTTTTTGCCTTGGAATAAGATTCCAGCATAAAAAATCAAGTTTTTACAGTCTTAGCGTAAAAGCACAGACTGTTGCTTTTTGGCATAGGCTGCAAGATTGTGAGTTCTAGTATAGAAACTGAAGTATTTTTCTTGTACTTTGTAGTTAACCTGCATGTATCTCCGTTGGCTGAGGTGATGGGTTCTGCTGCTGGGATGCTGTATTCCAATTAGCTGGAGGAATTGTCCCATGTGACATTTCCTATTTCCGGGCCCCGGTATCCTGAAGGAAGGGGAACCCTGATATCGTCTCAAGGAGAGCGAATGCTGTTGAGCATGATCAACGGAGAGCCCATGACGTCTATAGACGGGGTAAAATACATAAAACCAGCTTTCCTCTTCGAGGATATGATTGACAAACAATCCCAGACGAAACCCAAGAAAGAAAACTGGGTTTTTCCTGCCGGGGGCCTGGTCCTGTATCTGCCCAAGATGCTGAGAGATTACCCTATCTCGGCATTCTTCCATGCCACACATCCGAGGAGGATGTCATGGACTCTGAATCCCAATCTTCACGGCCAGTCGGGGAAGATATTTTACCAGAAGGGATCAGACCAAGGGTCGTTTATGAGCCGCCCTTCTGGTCCAGTCATTCCTTTCAGGGGATTATTTCCGGGCATTGTCCCGGGTGAAGACACTGCACTATTCCAGCTAGTCCAATTACCGACTTTCTGTAATGACTTCATAGGGCATGGAGGAGTATACCCAAAGGTTAATCCTCGGACCAATGGGTGGCCTACCCCTACAAATCTTTGATGGGTTCGTTTAGCTGACTGGGCCCTGAAAAACTTTCAGACGGAGCTGGAGAGCATTGGTCTGTACGCGGCTGTGAGTGCTACCAGTGTTGGGTTACCTCTCAACCCCAACCTATTTCTGTCTTTGATGGAGCGATATATCTCGCTCATCGGGACTTTTGCCACTCCATTGGGGGAGTTGGGATTGGCCCTTCACGAAATGAAAGAGATTTCAAGACTGCCAATGGGGGATACTCCTTCTGAAGAGTATGTTCCCACAAACCGGGAGCTGGAGGATACAGACCCTCGGGTAGTGGCAGTGTAACAGGAGCTGATGTGCCACTATTTAGCGTGCACCGCCTTCTATAATGAGCCCTCTGATTTGGCTCATACTAATAAATGGGCGTCCTACTTCTTCTTCCATCAGGCTAGAAATGCTAAGCCAGACAAAGTCACGGATAGCAGGGATAGGCCTTTGAGCTTTATGAGCATGCTTAGCGCTCAAGTAGTTGATGACCATATTGAAGACGCTGGGGCTTCGGATCAGATTATCGACAAAGGGATAGGGAAATATTCTGCAGGCACTAAAGCCTACAGTTATTTGAGGCATTGCCGCAAGCCTCTGTCCAAGGAAGCTCAACTGGCTGGCTTCATCTCCATATGGCTACGCCGACTGGTAGTACCCGGCATTGCATCTTCGGATCGCATCCACCGTAACACCTTATGGCCTGCAGTGCATTTGGTATTTGGGGCAAGACTGGGCTTACTCCCTGCCATGGTATGTCGAATACAAGCTGGCCTGAGGGCCATGACCGATGGGCTGCTTGCCGATGAAATACGGCATAACAGCTTTCCCAGGGTAGAATTACAGTTCCTATATTTGATGGGATGGTTAATTCTTCATAACCCAGAGTGATGTCTCTTGGCTCTGGCAGTAGTTCGGGGAGTAATTTCTTGTTAAATTATAAGAACTCCACTTGGAACGTGATCACAGTTTTAGACTGTCGACGGGCACTAAATTTTGCTCACAGCTGAAAGCTCTTCTGCACTGTCCCCTCTGTACATCTCAATCAACAGGGGATGCGACTTCAGGATTTAGGTGAAGGAAAGACCGTTCTTTCTCCTGAAGCTTTTTATTGGTTGGTCTGCATTAGACTTTCCTATTTATTGTACGGAAGTGAAGACCATTGCTTCTTGGAGCCCTACCTGCCTAGTCGGTTCGCCAGGCAGTTTGGGTATGACCAATTGTATGTGGGCAATGCCGTCTGTGCCCACGACTTATTGATGGAGCGAGAGGATGGCGATACTTCATAATAGGTTGTACTGAGACAGCTTTTACTGTGCCCGCGAATTTACTCTCCATGGAGTTGCGCATCCTCCATTCGTATGCCCAGTTTTATATGGCAACCAATACCTTCCATCGCGATTTTGATATGCGTGGAAGTTTTAGGATGCTCTCTTCTAAGTCCGCGAAAAAAGACAAAATTCTCTCAGTTTCCTCTGACGAGGGTGAAGATTCTATCAATCCAGATGAGCCTTTGTTGGCAGTACCGAGAGGCAAAATACCTCCGCCTGCAGGACCTCTGGATATCTTTAGTAAGCGAAGGGCTCCTGTTCTGAAGGAGACTTCCTCTCGCAAGAAGAAGAAGACGGTTGGTGGTCCTGTTAGGACTTCCCACCCTGAGGTTCCTAGAAGTGAACCTGCTGTTTCCCCTATTGGGGACGATCCTTTGATTAGAGGTTCCTCGCCTCTTAGAGAGGGAACCTCTACAGTTCCGGCTGGCAGTGCCAGAGAATCCTTGCTTGAGGCTGCTATCGCTGCTACCGCTTCAGGTAGTGGTACGAGTCGCCTTCGAGACCGAGCCAAATAAGGATATCTTTATCCAGATCAGCTACGGGAGAAATCCCTGCCGCGTCTGTAAGTATACCCAGCGAGATTCCACCTGATGAACCTCGATTGGATCTGGGTGAAGACTTGGATGACTACCCTCAGTCGTCATTTGGTGCACCCTCCTCTCCAGGTATGACAACTCGCTTAAAATCATTAAGAAATGATTTAGCTGTACTGGCTGCAGACGCGACATATATACCATCGACCATGGTTAAATGTCATCTTTATGCCTATTTTAAAAAAATTAACATCATGTTGATATTAACTTTCTCTTGTCTTCTTTTCAGGGGAAGACATCTACGGGGACGGCAGTGTTGACGCGCCTTTTGGCTATGTTTCAGCTCCTGCCGATGACATAAAGGTGCCCGACTTCTAAGAGAAAACATTTTCGGGTGCCGGCTTGCCCGAAATGGTTCTGATATCTCGAAAGGAGGAAGAGCCTGTCATTACGACAATGCCTCCTTTGAGTGCGCCGGTTAGTTCATCCGTTGTTGGCGCATCTTCTTTTGTCGCACCATCTGTTGAGGCGACGACTGTGGCAACATCGTCTGTAGTCATTCCGGGAGGGAGATTCACCGATATTACAGCCACTCCCAGCGTCCATTCGGATCTCGCCATAATGATTGAGCAATATACTAGTATTTTCTACACCACTTTGAAAATGCTGATATCAATGGTGCTGGAGAAGAATCTAGGCTTCGAGGCTCTGAGGAGGTCCTCTCAGTTTGCGATAGCGCCGATCAGATATTTCAACGACGTTGGGAGAGCTGACGCTCTGGAGCAAATAGTTAATGGTTTGGAACAACCCATTAACGATTATTTGCAGCTATCTTAAGGCAGCATTGACGGTCTCGTTCAAGCCAGGTATGACTCCTTAACTGTAGAACTTGCTGGGCAAATGGAATCGATGAACAAATCCGTCAAGGAACAGCAGCAGGAGATGGATCGAGAGCGTGCCAAATTGGAGTATGTCATTCCCTAGATGACTCAATGCAAAGCCGAATATGAGGAAAAGACAGCGAGGGTACGCAGATTGAAAGATGAACTCGCTCAGGCAGAGGAGAAGGCTCTCTCTTTGTCGGCATCTCGAGATGTGCTGAAGAATCGAATGAAGACTACTCAGCAGAACCTGACATATGTGGGTGTCATCCACGCAGGTTTTGTACATGCTCGGTCCAAGCTATCTGCTTTGAACAATGATGCAGCAAGGTTGGAGCAGGCTCGCGCCGACGTCTTGAGCACCAGGGATGAGAGGATGGTTACTCTGGCGCAACAGATTCGCGACTTAACTGCTCCTCCTAAATGATGCACCTTTTACTTTTTCATGTAATTTTGCTCTTTCAGGAGAGAATAAAGAAATTTTATCTGACTTTGGTGGACCTATCATTTTGGAATATAAACGATAGGGTAGAGTGAAAGTGATATCCGAGGTAATATGGACGTGATATACTTTCGGTAAGCTTCAGCTGGACATATCTATTCAGAGGTTATATGGACATGATAGAATATGCTCCAACTAAAATTTGGATGCCATTAAGGAATTTGTCGTAGATAGGTGCCATTAACAAGTCTCCTATAGGCTTGGCTAATCTGTAAGGGCCGTTTGAGAACGTCGTCTCGATCACAAAAGGGCCTTTCCATTTGGGTTAGAATTTACCCTTACTCTTGTGAGTAATAATCATTGGCCTTCTCACAGCTAAAACTAGCTTGCCAACTTTGAACACTCTTTCCTTTACTTTTTGATTAAAAGCTCTGGAAATGCGTGCCTGATAGAATGCGATGCGCTATTGAGCTTGGAGGCATTTTTTATCTAATCCTTCTAGCTCTTGAAGCCTTAATAGGTCATTCTTTTCTTGAGTTAACTCATTAGCCACTACTATCCTGAGTGACAAAATTTGGATTTCGATGGGGAGAACTGCTTTACTCCCGTAAACCAATGGGAATAGGGTACAACCCGTCGGTGCTCGTACCGTTGTGCTGTATGCCCAGAGACATTCTCCTAGCTTCTCATTCCAATCTCTTTTGTTCGAAGAGACGAACTTTTTCAAGAGTTTGATAATGGTTTTATTGAAAGCTTTCGTCAAACCATTAGCAGCAGGATTATATGCCGTAGAGGCCACATTTTGTATCCAATTTTTATCATAAAATCGGTAAAATGCTTGGCTGATGAATTGAGGCCCATTGTCATGTATTATCCTTCAAGGTATCCCAAAGCGATAAATAACATGATGCTTGATGAAGCTGATCATGTTAGATGTCTTCACCTCAGCAAGGGGGATTGTCTCTGCCCATTTGGAGAAATAATCCGTGATGGCTAATATGAACCGATGACCTCTGGAAGAAGACGAGTGAATAGGACCAATGATATCCATACCCCATGCTTCGAAAGGCCAGGATGCCACTGTAGGGTGTAAATGTTCAGAAGGTTGATGTATAAAATCTGCATGAACCTGGCAGGCTTTACATTGTCTTGCATATTTTATTGCATCTGTGATCATAGTAGGCCAGTAATAGCCCATCCTCCTGATACGATCCTGTAGCTTAGGACCGGGTTGATGTGCTCCGCATACGTCATCGTGAGCTTCACGGATAATCCGCTGTGCTTTATCACCAGAGAGACATCGTAATAATAGTCCGTCATAAGTCCGGCGATATAGACATTGTGAAGACGCATCGAAGTAGAAGCGTAATGATCGTCTTTTGATGGATATTGCTTCTTTAGGGTCTTCCGGCAAGATTCCATATGCTACAAAATCTATAAAGGGACTTCTCCAGTCTCTCTTAGGAGGATTAGTGTTGACATTGTAGCTGCGTTCTATGTAAAAGTTGTTTTTCACACAGAATAAATCTCTGTTAAGAAGGATCACCGAATTCTGTCTTCTTATAGGAATAGCTAAATCTGCAGCTAGACTGGCCAGGGCATCAGCTTCCAGATTCTGAGATCGAGGCATATGCTCTAAGAAGAACCCTTTGACAGACATGGCTATTTCGATCGTTGCTTGGTGATAATGGATGAGGTCTGGATTCCGGACTTTATATATTCCTCTGACTTGATTGACGATCAGCAGAGAATCACCGAAAGCTTCCAGAGATTCGACGTCCAATTCTTTAGCGACTTGGAGCCTGATTAGTAGAGCGTTATACTCTACCACATTATTAGAATAGGGCTCGCTAAGAGAATGTGCTAGATAGATGACGAGTTTATTGGGAGTGACCAGGACAATTCCTACTCCTGAAACCATATTTCCCCTGGGACCAATCTTGGAGGCACCATCGAAGAATAGTTGCCATGTATCACTTTCCATTGCGGAATTACATTCTGCAACTTCGTTGGGAATGTCCTCGTATAGCTTGGAGGTCTCTGGGATCGGATGAGCAGCTAGAAAATCAACCAATGCTTGGCCTTTGATGGACTTCTGAGGGACATACACCATGTCGTACTGTGTTAATAATATCGCCCAAGTCACGAGTCGGGAATTAAGAACACTTGGCTTGCTCATCAATACCCGAAGAAGATTGATCCTGGAGATGATATGAATAGTCTGGCCTGTGACATAGTGTCATATTTTCGGAATAGCGAACATCAGAGCCAAGCATTCTTTTTTTACTGGACTGTATCGGTGTTCAGCTTCGACCATCATCCTGCTTAGGTAGTAGATAGCCTGTTCATGACCCACATCATTCTTCTGTGTGAGAAGAGCTCCCAGAGAATGATCTATCGCTCGAACATACAGCAAGAATGGTCTTTCTATGACGGGAGGCACCAAACCTGGAGGATTAGTGAGGTAGCATTTGATATCATTAAACGCTTGCTGACAGGCTTCGTCCCATACGAAGGATACACCTTTCTCCATGAGACGAGAAAAAGGCTGACATCTCCCAGAGAGGTTGGATATGAATCTTCGGATATAAGCCAGACGACCTTGAAATCCCCTGAGTTCCCTCATATTATGGGGTGGTCGCATTTCTAAGATGGCCTTGACTTTATCAGGGTCCACTTGAATGCCTTTAGTGGTAATGACAAATCCCAGGAATTTGCCACTGGATACACCCAGAAAGGACTTTGTAGGATTCATTTTGAGTTAATTTTGGCGCATCAACTCAAACACTGTCTTCAGGTCTTAGATATGATTATCCTTGTGGCAACTTTTGACAGCTATATCGTCTACATAATATTCTTCTGTTTTGCGTAAATGCTTATGGAATATGTTACTCATAGCTTGTTGGTATGTAGCCCCGACATTCTTCAATCCGAAGGGCATGACCGTATAATAATATACCCCTAATGGTGTCCGGAAGGCAGTATGCTTCTCGTCTTCAGGATGCATCTTGATTTGATTATATCCTGAAAATCCGTCCATGAAAGACATACGTTCAAAACCGCATGTATTATCGATCATGACGTCTGTGATGGGAAGAGGAAATTCATCCTTGGGGCAGGCTGCATTCAAATCTCGGTAATCTATGCAGAAACATACTTTTCCATTTTTTTTCATGACCGGGACAACATTGGCGACCCAGTCAGGATTTTGTTCTTCCCGGATGAAGCCGCAGGCTATCAACTTCTTGATTTCAGCTTCAATGGCGTCCATCATATCAGGACGGAACCGGCGTTGGTGTTGCTTCACAGGCTTCGAATTGGGCAATATATTGAGCTTATGAGTAGCCACTTTTGGATCAAGACCTGGCATATCCTCATAATTCTACGCAAAGATGTCGATATATTCTCTTATCAGCTGGATCATTTCTTTCCTTTCTTCTTCGAAAATGTTGTTACTGATAAATATCGGCTTTGGCGAAAGTTCATCCCCAACATCAATCTAGATAACTTTATCTTCAGTGGAAGGTTCTCTCTGCTCGAACCGGAGTTCCTACTGTGCATCCATTTGCTGAACCCAAGAGTCATACTCAAACGGTTCAGATTCTTGTTCGTCTGCTTTGAAGGAATCTGCCAATACCGTGTTTACTGATAATTCTCGTTCAAGAGCATCATATGAGCCAGAGGGCGATAAGCCGTTTTGAGAAGAGGAAAAGATATTCTCATTTGACTCAGAAGTTGCAATGGAGGTGGTATACCCTAACCCGAAACGAGTTTGTTGACAGTAGGGATCACCGTGCAACGGCATTTCGTCTGCCTTTCCCGTAGTTGAGACCTGGTTCCAGCTTTAAGTCATAACCCATACTTTGCATAATCTTCAAAGCTTGCGGGCTGTATCTATGAACCTATATTTTACCAGCATCGTCATCGGGAGAATCTTCTTATACAGTCGGTTTATTGCGCATACGACCGAAGACTATTGAATGCTGACTGCTGCAAGTAGGCGGGATAATGAAGATAGAATCCTCATGTGGTCCATATGTCAGGATGATATTAGATGATGACGCTACTTCCCACACATAAGGATGATAGGAATCTATAGCTTCCAAGAATTTTTGTGCTATAGGTTCTATATTGTCATGGGAAAAGGATTCCTGATTTGGAATTTGAGCGTCAATATACTGGAAAAGAGGATCTTTATTATCATCAGAAACCACGTTCCTGGTTATATTTACATCAGCCGGTTGCTTAATACGCCGAAGGTTGATGACCAAGGGTAGAGGCTTCTGGTTTAAAGTGATCACTAGAGGATCACCTCCTTTTCTTGACCTGGTTTTGTTCAGGTGGATAGCCATGGGCTCTATGGCTTTCAGACGAGTAGTTCGCCCTTTCACCTTGATTGACAGAGGTTGCTTGGCAGAGGGTTCTTCTGGCTCCCGGTGGGATTCCTTCTCTGTTTTGCCTCACACCTCCTCCATATAGTCTTGAGTGTACAATGTGGCATCAGAGTAGTATGATTCTACTCCTTTAAACGGGTTAAGGTCAGCAAACTCCATTTGTACTATTCCTTGGGCATCTATATATTTAAAGCATTGATGTAGAGTCGAAGGAACGATGTTGTGGTCGTGGATCCAAGGTCTGCCCAGCAGAATGTTGTAGGACACCTTTGAATCAATAACATAACATGTAGCCACTGATCTGAGGTTGCTAATCTGGATCCTCAGACGAATCTTCCCCAACGGCTTACTTTTCTTGGCGTTGAAACCCACGATTGTAGTGGCGGTGAAAGCCAATTCGTTGGTAGGAATCCTCAGCGGTCTGAGAAGACATAGAGGAATGATGCTGATCGATGATCCCGGATCTATGTAAATCCGGTCAACCTCTATGGAACCGACGTATCCGGTGTAATAGAGGGGTCTGTCATGCCTGTTATGTTTTAACAGCATGTCATCTTGAGTGAAAGTAATATTCGGGACCACCTCCATCACAGTATGGCATTGAGGACATGCCACGAGTTCTTCGTCAGGGGACTTGAGCTAGGTCAAGTATGCATCCGCCTGCATTAATGCTTCACTCAGGGCTTGACGAGTGTCTTTAGAAAGCCTGAGTAATTCAAAAATGGATAATCTGGCTGGTGTATGAGCCAACTGGGCCAGGATGTCGAAGTTATACGGCTTCTCTAAACCGTTGCTTTGAATATTCTTCAAAGGTTTATCAAAGCGCACTTCTTTTTGCTTCCCCTTGTCCGCCGAAGTTGGTCTCGAAGGACCGACCTCCGGTATGGCAGGTTCCGGTTCTGAAGGCTTGGCAGCTGGAGCGTCTGCCGATGCTTCTTCCTGATTTCCTCCATAGTCCTTGAGGTAAGCTTTCTATGAACGGGTTCCAGTAGCAAAAACCTCATCTTCTGATGCCGAGTGTACCGTAACCATGTGACATAGTTTACGCTTTGAGTTTTTCTTAGACTTAGCCTTAGCAGCTTGAGTCTCTTCCTCAATTTCTGACACCAAATCTGGATGAACCGACATAATCTCCCTCCGTTGGGTAGTTAGGGGTACCAGGTCATGATTTTGACCCCTAGCTGGAGGGATATTAACGATGTTCATCATTGTCCAGGAAATAGGTATAACACCATCCGGGACTTCTTGGGGAGGCAAATTGCCAAATTATAGAGAGATCATGTTGGCTGTGACCGTCTTCTCGCTGTTGCGCAGAGTGATAGCCTTAGCATCGATCAGCTCCTGGATCTTCCTCTTCAGTACATAACACGCTTTTGTAGGGTAGTGTATGTATCTATGGAAGATGCAGTACTTGGGGTTACTGGTACTGCCGACTTCATTAGGCTGCTTTACCTCTGGGAGGGTAATCTTGCCGCTTTTGATGAGACACTCTAATATGCTTGGAATGTCGTCGTCATCGAAAAAGTACACTTCAATAGGCCTGGAAGTCCCAGGTTTCGTCTGTGTGGTTGCCGCAGTCTTTTGCTTGGACGTATTGATTGCCAGAGCTTCTTTTCCTTTGGAACCACGGGGATGGTCGCTGTTGGAGGATAACCTTTTGCCTCTATCGGAGGCAGAGATCATGATGCCATTATCACACGCCTTCCGACTGTTGTCCTCAGTGGCTACCGCTGAGATGATGAACGAGGGCCAATCATGGAACTGATATGGACCTGTGAACACCGAGATCACCGGAAGAAGGTTCTTCCTGTAAATGTCCACCAATGCCGAGTCTGGAACTCCGGGAGGCATTTGCAAAGTGGCTTGACGAAAATGTTCGATGAAAGTGCGGACGTTCTCTTTTTCCTTCGGCTTCACTTCGATGAGAGAGGACATAGACATGTCCGTCCCTCCTTCGTAGAATCGTACGAAGAATAAAGTCTTAAAATCTTCAAAGGAAGTAATGCAGTTGTCCGCAAGACTACGGTACCACTGATAAGCCACTCCCGAGAGACAGCCCTTGAAAACCTGAGTGAGGAGGGCGTCATTCCCTTGCAATAACACCGTCATCATACTGAAGTAGTTCATGTACTGGCTCGGTAATGTTTTTCCCTCAAACAAAGCCATAGTCTGTGGTTTATATTTAGGAGGGAAAGGGACCTCATCCCAAATAGCTGGGTACGGTTGGTTGATTCCCAATTTCTTGAGCTGATCTTTGTGCTTCAAGGCATCAAATTGGGATTTCATTTCCCGTACTGCCTGCATTGGATCTTCAGCCGGTAACGGGACCACAGAGTGATGAGGGATCGGTTGTACTGCAACTCCAACAGTAGGTAGTACATTCTCCGAGTTAGGAAGTGGGGGAGCTGCTGATTCTTGATATAGAGCAGGCTCCTGATTCGCGTTGGATGGTGGTAAGTCCACCCCCACACGTATCTGAGTTGAAGGTACCGATGCTTGAACCATAGCAGCTGTGTGTTGAGTTAGCATCATTTGGTGCATATTCTCCATCATGGACTGTATCTCTTTTAGAGATGTCTCCAATACAGCGATGCGTTGCTCGGTACTTCCTGAGGAGGAAGCCTTTTCGTGTTCATCTTCAATGGCATAGACCCCCATTTCTTTGGATGTCATTAAAGGGCTAGTATAGATCTCTGTAGAGAATGACTTTATACTTTCAGCATCGGATTCGGGAAACTGGCGACCCCCAGTATCAGAATCAGAAGAATATGAAGCCGGTTATCGTGACCATGAACTGGTGTTTCTGAACACCCCAGTTTCAATGTTCTCAAGGAGTTTGTTGAATCTCCTTTAGCTTAGAGTTCTAGAGGGATGACGTCTTGAATTAGACCTTCCTCTAAGAACATGTGAAGCCATGTTCACTGATGCATGTACGGGCTCTTCTTCCTGGAAAGACAGAGAATAGTTCAACCGGTCAAAAATTGACAGTTTTGCTTCAAAACAGCAATAATTAACTATAATCCTATGACTATTACAATAGTGCTCCCTAGGAGGCGTAATAGACATGCTGGAAGATCCTCTATCCTTGCGTTTCTGGATCAGATACTTACGCAAGTCAAGAGGTTTTATAGAAGAAGAAGAAGAAGATGGTTTGTTCCTCTTATTTACATCAGTTGGCATACGGATATTGGGAACCATAACTTTTCCCCTGCCACCCGTATACAACAGGTTAGCCATCTGAGTAGCAGATAATCCCCGAGGAATGTGTCTCTCCATAAACCGGGCTTTCTTTATGCTGAGGGGTTTAACCTGGCGTAATTTGGGACTCTGCTCAAGCTGGCGTAAAACTGAGGAAGCCCGCAATCGGCCATCCGCTTCTCGCATAATCTGGAGAGCGGGTAGATTCTTCTTTTGCTGGCGTAAAGACCGAGAAGTTGAGTAGTTCGCCACTTATTTTCCCTTGCGTAGATTGCAGGGACCATCTGCTTTTTCGTGGAGGACAAATGCATTCTTACGCGCAGAGTGCATTTAGAATTTCTGATTTGGCACTGAGGCATTATCAGAAATCTTGTCTGCTACATCACAGACGAGAGACAGAGTTTTACGCGCAGAGCGCAGAGTAGACTTTTGGACTAGCACTGAGGCATTGTCAGAAGTTTTGTCTGCCACGTCACAGACGAGAGACAGAGTTTTACGCGTAGAGTGCGGAGTAGACTTCTGGACTAGCACTGAGGCATTATCAGAAGTTTTGTCTGCCACGTCACAGAAGGGAGATAGAGTTTTATGTGCGGAGTACGAAGGTTGCGCAGCTACAACCTGGCTGGTCAGAGAAACCGAAGAGTCGGCAGGAATGGTAGGGGATATCCTGGGCATCTAGACCTTACGCAGTTTCCTGTTGTCTTGGACAGAGAGAGAGTGAGAGCTACCCCCTGCTCGAAGCATATCTTCGTAGGCAGACTGGTCGAACTAGAAGACCAAGGTCTTCTTCATTGATCCTACTGATACTATATCTTGTTGAGCAATTGCTTTCTCGTCAGATGAGAAAGAGGTCAGCGTAGAAGCCAAATAGTTGTCGAATTGGCGTAGAAGCCAGGTAGGCGTAGAAGCCAAATAGGCATAGAAGCCTTGTAGGCGTAGAAGCTTGATGCTGCATGTATAGGTGGTTAGCGTAAAAGATAGCTGATCCTCCTTCCTTGACTGAGGCCTTAAGCATATTCTGGACCAAATAGCCTTCTCCCGCACAAATGCAAATATTGTCTGAGTTGGTGTATTTTAAGTAGATAGCATACAGCGTGCTCCTTATAGCTAAAAATAGCCCGGTAGGGTATTCCAAGGAGATAGCGTACAGCGTGCTCCTATAGCTAAAAATAGCCCGATGGCGTAATGTGCTGGGGTGATGATGTAGACGTATTAGCCGTAATTATGGCTTGCCCAGTCTTTGGGGATATAATCAAATCTCGTGCATTAAATGTAGAGATCTGCCACCATTCTGAGCATTAAATGCAGAGACGTATCTCGAGCTCTATACGAAGAGCAGCTTTTGACGTGGCAGTTCCTTTTGTCTTCTGCTGAGCGTAAAAGCTCACATCTGCCTGTGTAAAACTAGGCAGCGTATTCCCTTGTATGCGTAAAAGCACTTTGTATCAAGGAAATGTCACTAAATGATGGTTTAGGTCTCTATGTCGCACCATCATTATAGCCGTCGTCTGGATAGTCGTGCAGTACTTTTTGTCCGGAGTCAGGTTCACTGCATGATCTGACAGGTTCATTCGAGGAATTTGAAGCGTTCCTCATATACTTTCATGCTACATTAAAAGCGGATGAGTTTTATGCCATAAAGGCGGTACAATACCCTTTTTACGCTGAAGTCGCTTGGAAATACTGCATTATGCGGATTATCCTTGAGCTTATAGTTTACGCTGTACTTAGCAAAAAAAACTCTGTTATACGCCGATGGCTTTGAAGTTATATTTTACGCCACACAGCACTGAAACACTGTGTATAACTCTGTAGCATATTTTTCATGGAACGAAGTACAAGCACAAGCACTTACAGCAGTTCCATATATATTGACAAAAACTATAAGACAGTATAAAGAAATACAAGACAGATATGAATAACTCACAATAAAAAATAATGGAATGCTGGAATAAAGAAATACTGGAACATCATCATCAATGTACATCTAGCAATAAAATAGAAATACAAGTACACGCAAGAACAATGAACTGGTATCTAAGTGTATACAAGAACAATAGCTAGAACATGTAGAGATGCTGGATCAATATACTAGAGATACATGTCAAGAACATCTAGCTAAGTATGTAAAAAATTAGCATATCATGTGATCGGCTTAGGACTGATCAGGCTCTTTACATATGATTAGCTATCATCCTTGAGGTCAGGCTAACCATCCGGAAAGCTATGATGCGAGTAATAGTCAGGCTAACCATATGTAATAGCTATGAGGCATGTAATGGTAAGGCTGTACAGACGTGAGGTATGGGTGAGCTATGATGCATGTAAAGTTTGGATATGATCACACAAGCTGCTAATATTTCCTAATTTTTCCCCAGTTAGCATGATGGATTCCAATCGCGACTCCTCATGACAGGGCTCGATAATGCCAACTCGTGTAAACAACAGTGTCAAAGTCATGTATGCTATACAACAAGAGTTATAGAGATAATCAACATAATAGAAACTATCAGAGAATGTACTCGCCTGTGGTCCTAAGCTGGCAATACCAATGTCCTGGTTCCAAAGTATCGTCGGAATGATCCAATAGTCCTATAGACATATCATATAATACAATATTGCATCAGACATTACACTAACACACACAAATAAAACACAATAATCTAAGAGACTGCGCTAGGGGTGTCACGTCTGTCATTGCTGTGCATAACAGACAGTTATTGGTACGGTCTTGCCAGTACGTCAGTGTACATATGGCAGTCTGCTATCATGCTCCATGGTCACATGTCGATGTAACTACGGGGTATCCGTGGTCACATTCAAGACATCTAGTACATATAATACATATTACATAATATGAACTATCGTATACATAATATCCATTGGTTACAATTGTAATAGATATATGTATATATATACTTTAAATAGAATTAATACTTAAGGGGGATATATACATACTATATGTCTATATATACACATATATATACTAAGAGAATCTATACTATATATATATATGGCAAATCAATTTTATACATATTACACGTATACTAGGGAATACCCCTACAATTTATATACATAGGTGTATATACTTAAATGAGAATTATACTATACATATATACCATTAGCCATGTACTAATACGTTTGCCAATACATATATACCAATCATATACCAATATACCATTACCTACTAACATTACACGGCTAATTACGTATGCAATATGAAGAGTATGCGTATGCACGTACATATATGTGTACGCAAGGGGAAGAAAACCTAAACCAGTGTACGTACACGACGACGACCGGGATGATGATGAAGGTACTGGTGGTTCAGTCGAGGCGAGGAGGCACTTCGGTCGTGTGCTGTGGAAGGAAAAAGGTGGTCACGTTCAGCGTGGCTGCTGTGCAGTTGGCTGGTGGAGTCGGGGAGAGCGGGAAGGAGATGAAAGGGTATACGAGACTGCGGGGCTGCCGTGGTCCAGCGGGTCCGCCCTGGCTGACAGGCGGGAGGGAAAGAAGGTTATAGGGAGGTCGAACAGGCGGTCGTCCGTTCTGGCATGGTTCGATGCAGACGTTCAGGTGGGTTCGATGTCGACGAGATGGCGGAGGGGGTCGACAGGGAATGAAGGTTCTGGTCTGGCGAGGGCGAGTATGACGCAGGCGTGGTGTCGTCGGCTCTATCGAGAGCAGCGGGATGGACGAGGCAGTGCGACGGGAAATAGGTTCGTCGTATGGAGAACGATGAGGCGGCTCGGGGATAGCAGGATCCGGTGGGATAGGTCAAACTTCGGCGAAGAAAGGGAGGCTGGCGTGAACAGGAAGAAGGAAGGGAGGCAGCCGCCTAGGTTTTAGGGATAGAAATAAAAGAAAAAGTAAGAAAAGGAGTATTTATATGCAATAGGTTTGGGTTGACCTAGGAATAGGTTTGGTCAAAGCCCTCATGGGATTGGGCCTTGCCATGGATGTTTCAATGGCTAGGATTTAAATGAATTCTAAAGAAATTGCTAGAATGCATTGGTTCAATGGTTGGAAACCACGGTTCAAGGAGGTTGATGTTGCAATTGCACACTCCCAAAAATTATAGAAAAATACCCATGAAGGGAACATAGGTTTATTTACGAGTCATGTCCAACGAGGTGGATACCTCAATGCACCTTTGCACAAAAGTGCCCAACAAATAAAAATTTCATAAAATGAGGTTTATGGTTTAATTTATTAAAAAATAATGCAAGTGGTGTTCTAAAATTAATTAGAAGTACAAGAGACTGAATTTAAGTGGGACACAAGTGTCACGAATGAAGTAGACTCAGAATAGAATATTACCCTAATTTGGGTTACTCAAAATGGGTCAAGATGGGTCGAGATTGTGTCTCCAATTTCGATTGGAACACACAAGGATACAAGGTTTGATTTATATTGAATTAGAATATAATCGGTCGCGACGAATGTTGTGCGACTAAAGTGAAGCACATCAAGACATGGTTATGAGTCACACAAGGATCAAAGTAACAGTCTGGCACGTCTAGGACAAGGGTATGAAATCGGTTGGAAGACAATGGCTAGTGTAGTGTTCTAAATATCGAAGCAACGGTAAAGTACAACAATCAAATAAATCACAGCAATTTCAATATAATTAATTATCATGCAATCATTTACACATTAATTAATTAATAAAAAGATGAAAATACCCCTAATCTAAAATGTGGGGGTGACAAGTCTACCCTCCTTAAAAGAATTTTATCCTCGAAATTTAAAATAAACTAGCACAAGAACAAACATTCAAAAAAAATAAATTATACCTCAAGTCTCGGAGAGATACGGATACTGCTCGCGCATTTCGTCCTCTCTTTCCCAGGTTGACTCTCCTAGAGAGTGATTTATCCATGCAACACGAACCAAAGGAATAGTCTGGTTCCGCAATACTTTCTCTCTACGATCCAAGATCTCAACGGGTTGTTCAGGATAGCTGAGTGTCGGTCCAACTTTGATCTCCGAGTGATCTAGTACGTGACTAGGATCTGCCATATACCTTCTCAGCTGTGACACATGGAACACGTCATGCACTCCATCTAGAGCAGACGACAAATCAAGTCTATAAGCCACTGTACCGACCCTTGCAAGAATATTGAAGGGCCCGATGCATCATGGACTAAGTTTTCTGCCTCTACCAAAATGAATCGTGCCCCGTGTCGGACAAATTTGTAGGAACACCAACTCGCCAACCTGAAACTCTAGGGGTCTATGGTGGCTATCGGCCCAATGCCGCTATCTGTCCTACGCCACTCGCAGTCTGTCTCTGATAAGTTTCAACTTTTTTGCTGCATCCACGACCATTTCTGGTCCTAACAAAGCTCTCTCTCCAACATCATCCCAAGATAATGGTGTACGACAACTTCGTTCGTATAAAGTCTCGAATGATGACATCTCAATGCTGGCCTAACAGCTGTTGTTGTAAGCAAACTCTACCAAGTATAGATGATCCTCCCAAGAACCTCCGAGATCCAATAAGCAAGTGCATATCATATCTTCAAGAGTCCGAATAGTCCTTTCAGACTGCCCATCTGTCTGGGGGTGATACGCTGTACTGAACTTGAGCTGAGTGCCCAAGATAGACTGCAGACTCCTCTAAAAATAGAAAGTGAAATGACTATCCTGATATGAGATAATACTCACAGGAACTCCATGTAATCTGATAATTTGCTATACGTATATCTCTGCTAGCTTCTACGTCGATGTACCCACTTTGAAAGGTAAGAAGTGGGTTGATTTGGTCAACCTGTCTACGATGACCCAAATCGCGTCATTTTCTCCTGGGGAACGAGGAAGTCCCGAAACGAAATCTATAGTCACGTGATCCCACTTCCATTCTGGAATGGGTAAAGGTTGAAGCAATCCTCCTGGCCTCTGTCGATCTGCTTTTACCTGTTAGCACACTAGACATCGGGATACAAAGCGTGCTACTTTGCGCTTCATACCATACCACCATACATGCTCCCTCAAATCTCAATACATCTTGTTGGCTCCGGGATGCATCGAGTACTGAGAGCGGTGTGCCTCTTATAAAACCTCTTCACGCATCTCTCCACTTGGAACACACATTCTCGTGCCATGCCATAGAGAACCATCATCTGCAATAGTGAAGTCGTCTATCAATCCTGTCCGAACATATGCTCTAATATTCCTTAGAGTCTCATCATCATATTGTATAGCTCTAATTATGTCCATCAACTCTGATTGTATCTGTAATCCCCATATCTGAATCTCAACTCCTGGAACTAGTACTTCAATTCCCAAGCTCTCAAGATTAGCTAATAAATGTCTATCCGAAGTCAAGCATGTAGCCATCGGATACCTGCTCAAGGCATCGGCGACTACGTTGGCCTTCGCTGGATGGTACAATAATGAGATAGCAAAATCTTTCATCAATTCTAACCACCTTCTCTGGCGATCTCGAACTCTGGCACTCTTGGTGGTCGAAATACTACTCTACCTCCATGACAATCTATAGAAATATGGTGTTTACTCAGCCAGTCCATTTTGAGTACAATGTTGTATCCCGGAAGTGGCATAACGAGTAAACTCACGCTTAACTCTCGGCCTTCCAATGACACTCTCCGATCCCTGCAATAATTACGGACTAGGATAATGCCTCCTCCAGTCGTGATCTTGTAATTTCTATCTAATGGTTCTATTTCTAAACGATGCTTAAGGGCATAAGATACAGATACAAAACTATGGGAAGCGCCAGAATCAAATAATGCAAGTGCTTGAATAGAATCGAGAGAAACTGAACCTGAAATCACGTCTCCTACTGGCTTGGCCTCCTCAGTAGTCAAGGCATAAGCTTGTCCCTGTGGTGATCCTCTCTGCTGCTGCTGGTGCTGAGCAAACCTCTTCTACTGTGGGGGAAGTGGAGGTCCCCTCTGCTGGCCTCCTGGTACAATAGGTGCTCTGGCTGGTCCTCTTTGAGCTGCTGCTCCTCCCTGGCGAGTCTGAACAGCTGGACAGTCCCTCAGCTAGTGTGCTGATGATCCACATGACAAACAAGTACCCAACCTCTTTCTGCAGATGTCTCAATTATGTCCCATCTTTCTGCAATACGCGCACTGGGCAACGGGCTAATTCTGTCTCTGTGGTTGCTGCTGATGGATGTGTCCTCGAACTGGTGCCTATTGCTGGTGTTGCTGCTGGTATGACCTCTGTTGTTGTTGTTGTTGTTGCAGAAAGTATGGGTGCTTGGCTGGTCCTGTGTTACCACCTGTTGCTCCAGAATTGTCGCGTTCTCTCTTGGGCCTGAGGTCCAAGTCATCTTCGGCAATCTGGGCATCCATCAGAATACCCTCAAATGTAGCAGTATGTCATCCCGAAGTACGAGACTTTATCTCCCTATTCAATCCCTTTCTGAATTTTCGTGCTCTATCTCCTGGGTCTCGAATCATCGATGGCGCGAATCGACTCAATCGACAAAACTCTGTGGCGTATTCGTCGACTGACATGCCTCCTTGGACTAAGTCAGGGAACTGACTTTCCAATGCTCCCAAAGCCATGTCAGGAAAGAATTTCTCCTTGAAGAGCTCCTTGAAGTCCTCCCAAGTAAGTCCTTCAATAGCGAGTCTCGGCTTTGTACGATACCACGTCAGCGCGCTATCAAATATCTGACTGCCAGCGGCCTCCATCTGAAGAATCTCCTGAATCTGTGCTAAGCGTAAGTTCCTCTTTATGTCCTCTAACCAATCGTCAGCATAGACTATTCCTTCTGTGCCCTTGAACTCTCGAGGCATCATCCTCTTTAAGTCTACTATGGTACCTGGCCTCTGTTGTTGCTGGCCAGGATGTTACTGTTGTCGTGATACTCTCTCCACAGCCTGGAGAGCCACCTGATGAGCATTCTCCATGCTCTCTCTCATCAGCTCTTTCTGCGCCTGGTGTACTTCTGCTTGCACTCTCTGAGCCTCAGCTTGAACACGTTGAGCTTCTGCTATTACTCTATGGGCCTCTAACATGCCCTGCATCAGTACGAACATCTGTGCCCCGTTAGTGGGCACTCCTCCGGGAATCGGTGTCGGTGGTGGTGGAAGGTTGTTCGTCATACCTGGGGCAAACCTCTGAATAGGCGGAGGAGAAATCCCGTTAGCTGCAGATACTCCCACATGAACAGGAGATATAGGAGGAACTCCAGGTGTATGTTCGTCGGGTTGAGAGGTGGCAGACCTTTCTGAAATTGCTGCTCCTACTCTTAAAGATCTAGTATTCAAAGGCATCCTGAATATAGATCAAAAGAATCAATTTAAGGTGATAGATACGATATTATCAAGGAAGGACAGTAAAATACTAAAGGAAATAAACGATTAGAATAGCATTGTGAAGATCAGAATTTCCTAGTGTGATTGAGCATACTCTCATCCTAGATCATATTTCCTATATCATATTGCAAGCTCGTAGCAGTACAACTAAGTTGTTGCACTACCACGATATGTCACCATTTGCGAAACTAGACCTGCATGGGCCACCACTAAAAATGTGTCACGACCCGCACCCGGTATAGGGGCACGAGTGCGCCAGTACGTCCAGCCTACGTCGCAGCATCGGCGATAGAACGCTGTCTAGGTCACAATAAGTACTATCTAACTAAATACCTGTCAATGATATCAATCTCCATAAGGAGGACAATATACATCTCATAATATCTCATAATGTAAACTCAATCACAACAATTACAAAAGTATAAGGCACGATAAGAGATAAGAAGAATGACATAGTTAAACACTATGTCTCACATATAGATAAATCACAGTCTAGTTGTCCAACATAAGTCTCCACAAGTCTCAATTTAAACTTAACATAAGTCTCTAAAATAAACCTTAAAATAAGTCTCAAAGCATAAAATAAATACTGTCTAGATAGCTGCAGGTAATGTCTCATCTAAAGGAATAGTCTCCTCTAAGATCTCTGGTGTATAGTCTGCATCTATACCCGGTCCATAGTGTGTAGTACAGAACTCCTCAAGATCCTCTGGAAAAATTATCCAGTCAGGATTGGAACGAAGTACAAGCACTAACAGCAGTTGTCACTACCACATTCTAAAAATAGGGGTATTTTTGACTTTTTGTATATTATTAATATTGTGGTAATTATTTATAAATGATTGCATGTAATTAATTTAAATAATTGTATGAGATGTGTATTTATATATATATTATATTATGTGCAGTATTCTTAATGTTGAGCTAGTAGATTTGACCTAGAAGTCCACTAGATGAACACCTGACCTAATTATAGGATTATATATTTAATTATTTTATTTAGAATTTAATTAATTGAGGTAGTAATTGATTACCGTAATTTTATTTAATTGTTGCGCCTTACCGTTGCTTCGATATTTGAAGTGCTACCCTAGCTTTTGCCTTCCAACAAATTTTACACCCTTGCCCTAGACGTGCCCGCCTTCCATTCTGATCCTTTTGTAACTCGTAATTATGCTCTCTTGTGCTTCATTTTAGCCGCACAATATTCTTCGCGGATGTTTATTTAATTTCTAAATAAAATCCGACTTTGTATCATTGTGTGTTCCAATCGAAATCGGAGACAATCTCGACCCATTTTCGTGCAACCCAAATTAGGATAATATTCTGTTCTGAGTCCACTAATGATATTTGTGTCTCAACCTAATTTTGGCCCCATGTACTCCTAATTAATTTTAGAACACCGCTTGTATTTATTTCTAATTAAATTGGTGATACTAACTTTGACTTCCCATTTTAACCCAATTTAATCTAAATACCCTATTCATTAAGCCCATACAAAACACACAACACCCCCTAACCCGACAAAACACCAAACACCAAATCGCCCACCAATTTTTTATTATTTCATGTGTCTATACAAATACCCAAATTTAAAGGGGCTTATTTATAAATATTGCATTAGTTGTTAATACCCCATTGGTTCAAACCAATGGAAAAGTCCTAATATTTGACTAGTCAACCCAACCCTCTCCTTACATGAATGAATTCCCCATGTCAAATCTGAGCCACCTATTCCAATGGGAGCGTCATCACCACACATTCCCACTTCACACCCTCTATTTAATGTCTCTTCAATGCACTCTTCCCAACCATGCCCTAATCTCCAAACCTAGAAAAGCCCCCACCTCTCTCTCACCTCACTCCTCCCTCAACCATAGCCTCCTTCTCAATTTTTCCTTTTCTCTTCTTCTTCTCTTTTTCTTCTTCTTCTTCTTCTTCTTCTTCTTCTCCTCATTTTAAAAGAAAAAGAAGGAAAATAAATATCACTGTTCACCCGGCTGAGCTCCGGTCAGTACCCGACTGCTACCGCGGTGTTTACTCGGCCTTCTCCACCCGCTCCTCCTCCGTCGACCACCCCTACACAGTGCTCTCCCTCCGCCATCACCAGTACAACCCCCTTCCCTGGCCCATCCAGCCCGGCCAAGCCCCGACCCAGCTCTAACTCGTTCGAGCCGTCCTTTTTCCTACTCCGGTCGACATCACCTCAGCCGGAGTTCCCTGCCACGACCAATCTCTTCTTCTCTGGCGCTGCCAGACCCGTCGACCTGTCCTCCAACTCCGGCCACTGCTTCTAGCTCCTTCCCCAGCTGCATCTCCTTCACCACCGAGCTCCCTCCTCCCTGCATTCACTCGGCCTCGTCCCTCCGGCCACAAGCACCACCACTCTCCACCAGTGCCACCCGCTCCTCTTTCTTGAGTCCAACCCGAGCTCCACCCCGAGCCTCCTCCACCCTTCACCACCATCAGAACTATCACCACCACCATCATCATCAGAGTTACCATCACCATTAACTCCGTCGCTGCCTCGACCCGCTGCTAGACCCGACTTCGGCGAGCCATCCCTGAATCCCCTCCACGCCGAGCTGACCACCCCGCCTGGACTCTCCACCACCAGGACCACCACCTCGTCGTCGTCGTCTTTGTCATCCTTGTCATCGTCTTCGTCGTCTTCACCGTCGTCGTACACGCGCACAGGTACGGTTTCTCCCCCTCGCGTACACATACGCGTGTACATATTCGTTTGGTGCATGTATGTACGTAGTATTTTGGTATGTGTAGGATTCGTATATGTATACGCATATACGTATATATAGTGTATTCTCTATTAATACATACATGTATTCAACTTACATATTACTATATACGTATATGGTATATGTATAGGTTTGAACGTATTTTGGTATATAAATATATATACATATATATATATATAGTACAGGTTTAGTAAAATATATTTTTGGTATATATATATATATGTAGCATAATATATATATGTATTGGTATATATATATGTACATATATAAGTATATGGTATAAGTATTAAATTGGTATATATATATATATAAATAAAATATATATATATATACATTCAGTATATATATATTCCTTGTATACGTATAAATATTGGTTGTATATATATAAATACATGGTACGTATATATAAACGTATATATATATATATATATATATATATAGTATAAAAATTCTATTTAGTGTATATACACTTATACATATTTTAGTATGTAATTATTGGTATACACATATATATGTATTATATTTAATTAATGATATATGCTAATTGATGAATGTATTAGACAACCCAAGTGTAATTATGGATACCCCGTATTTACAAGGACTTGTAACCCTGTTAATTATTAGAAGGCTGCCATATGTACACTGACATACTGAGAAGCCCCGTATCATTTTGATCGTCTATCTTGCACAGCAATCACAGACGCAACACCCAAGAAATCAGACGCACATTTGACCATAGTTGACTAGTGTAATACCTAGCGTAGCCCTGAGTTCATTATGTTTTGATCGTGTATGTTAGTGTAATGTCTGATGCAATATTGTATTGTATGATATGTCTATAGGACTGTTGGATCATCCAGACGATACTCTGGGACAGGACATTGGTATTACCAGCTAAGGAACCAGGGCGAGTATATTCTCTGATAGTTTCTTATTTATGATATCTCCTATGTTCATTGTATCTAGTATAAATATCCATTTTCTTGACAAGATGGTTACAGAGATTGGTATATCTGGATCTCGTTATGAGATATTATTCCTTGTTTATGGTGTATCTTGTACAAGTCTTGTTTTCTTGTTTATCTTGTGCATGTACAGACACTAATTTCCGGGGAGACTTGCTACCTTCCTAGGGAATCCCATGCCATAGCGTACCATGGTTGGATCTACTATACCAGTCGGGAGTGGGGAGTATTTTAGTATAGATATGTGATCATACCCTTCAGGTCCAAGTCTTGTTCACATGTTAGTGTTGGTCATACACCGCACGTATGACTAGCTAGGCCATTATTCCTGTACAAGTTCCCAAGCCGATCACATGTTAAAGTTAGTACTCACACATTTAGTCATAGTATTCTTGCTCATTGACATATTGGTTCTTTTCCATATTTATTTACAGTATTTCTAGTATTTCCTTTATTGTATATCTCTCGTACTTGTATATGCATCTTGTATATTTCTACCTATTTACTGCTACATAGTTTATATCATTGATATAGAACTGCTATTAGAAATGTACTTTGCTCCTTCCTGACTGAAAATATTTTTCCAGACTATGCCTTAGAGGACCGGTGTCCGATATTTTAAGGACCACAGGGAGAGTAGCTGCAGACTTGGACCTGGTAGTTCAGTTGTGATTCCGGGAGGTCTATCCTGAATCACTAGTTATCTAGTTAGTTTTTTAGTAGATTATTTGGTACCGGATTTGTCTCCGGCATACTTGTTAAGACATGGATTTATTGTTGAGTTAGATTATTTCTATTTAGACTTGTGTTGTATTTTATTTTATTTCTTCGATATCTTATCATGCTGTAGTTATGTGATTGAGTATGTTGTTCATATTATATTGAGTTATCCGTGTCTCCTTATGGAGTTGGATACCATACGAGATTATTTAGATAGTATCATGACCTAGACAGTGTTCCACCGCCGATGCTGCGGCGTAGGCTGGACGTACCGACGTACTCGTGCCCAAATTCCGGGTGCGGGTCATGACACATTTTTAGTGGCGGCCCATGCAGGTATGACTTCGCAAGTTGTGCGATGTCGTGGTAGTGCGACAACTTAGTTGTACTACTGCGTGCCTGCGATAGGATCTAGGATGTAGCTTACTAGGATGAGAGCGAATACTCAATCATAAAATTCCTTGAGAGATTCCTGTGATGACCCCTGAGAATCTTATTATAATTTCCAATTTAAATCATTTTCCTTGTTTTCGTTCGTTCTCACTTGTTGATATTGAATTTGATTCTTGTTAATCAGTTATTAAATTAAGATCTTGGTGTCATTATCGAGTTTGATTTCATATCGAGATGAATTTTACGGACTAAGTTAAGGTATCATCTGATGACATATGTTGATGAGGACAGTGAGAAAGATTAACACTAGAGCTATTGGACTACAAGATATGGATCTAAATTATAATTTGAAGATTGAACAATAAATTTCAATTTTTTAGAATTTTGAGGAGTTGAGATATTATGTTATTAAAAATTTTGAGGATTCAGATTCAATTCAATAAACATAGACAAAGCTGTAAGGATTTTTGGAAGTGATTAAAATTTTATTTCAATATTTAAATATTTGACTTTAAGGAAAGAATATGCATTTTAATTTAAATTGTTCGAGAAGTTAAAATTTGAGGATTTTTATTTGAGGAGAAAATTTTATGGTATATCAATATATGAGTGGATGTAGTGCATGTGTAAGGTCCTGTTGGCTTGATCATGCTTGAGATGGCACTGCAAACTGACTTGGGTGTCCATCTAGAGTTGTATTAGAGGGAGTAATACTTAGTGTGCTGTGTTTCACTTGATATGCACTTGAGTGATAAGAATAACTAGTGTAAGCAATTGCAGTAGGTAAGAGAGTTAGCAGTGGTATGCTTGTAGTAGAAACAGTGGTACCAAGGGATAGAGGTATCAAACTTGGGATGCATTATTAAACCATGGTTATGTTAGAGATTCTTGGTATCAGATTTAGGTATCAATAGACAGGTGTATGCAATGAGGATGTATTCATGGATGTCTTATGGACTAATGATTAGTTGATATGGGTATCAGTGTACAAGGATAGGAATTAGTTTACAAGGATAGGAATTAGTTAGTGAATGTGCCAGAGTTATGTGTATGTTAGAAATAGAAGATACTGCAGGTGACGTGTTAGCAGGTTTTGTTCTTTTCTTTCCTCATGTTCTTTCTATTTGATTGATTGATTGATTCCTTAGTACCGTAGTTGTATTCATGATTTTCTGATTAGGATGTAGTTAGTAGTACACCTTGATAGGGACTGCAATACCATGACAAAGGACACCATAACCGTACATGTTTCTCTTAGATTGCATATTGAATAACTGTAGGTAGAATTTTCTTAAACTGTGATTATTTGTGTTTTGACCGTAGTTGAGTTAATGTAGAGGTATGATTTGACAGAGAAAGATGAGATGCTTAAATTTTGAGGATAAATATTATTTTAAATAAAGAGTTAAGGATTTAATATAGCAGAATTGATGAATCACTGATTTTATGAAGATTGAGATATGAATGAAATTATCATTAAAATTTAAGGATAAACATTAATTTAAATGAAAAGTTAAGAATTTAATATGGTAGAATTGATAATTTATTGATTATGATATAATTTATCATTAAAAACTTGAGAAAATTAAGGAGATTATCATTATATCTATTTGATTGCAAGATATGAATTTAAAATTTATATTATGAATGCTGCATTGAAGATTAAATAAGTATCGCATTGTTTGAGTATTTTGTGGAAAAAAAATCGAGGAATAAGATCATTAACGGATTAGTGTTGAAGTCAAATTTTGGGATAAGGATTTAAATTTTTATACGCATCGATTGGACTTAAATTAGATGAGTAAGATGATTAATGGATTATAGTTTGAATTCACATTTTTGGGATGAGGATTTAGATTTTATAAATATGCATCGATTGGATTTATGGATTTGTATTTTTAGATGGAATTTCTAAATTTATAAAAATGTGCATTAATTAAATTTAAATTAGAGGATTGGGTATTAAATTTTGAGTATTTAATTATTAACTTAAAATTTTGGAGGAAATTGTGAAAAAAAATAAAAAAATTTGAATTTGTTTTTAAAATTTGAGGATTTTTAGGAATATGATATTCATAGAATTTTGAGAAATTTTGAGAAATGACAATGTGGATTTACTTTATGTTTATAGGTTTGATGAATTTAACTTTTGAGGAAAAATAATATAATAAGTAAATACTACTATTGAGGATCTTAAATTTCGAGGACGAAATTCTTTTAAGGAGGGTAGACTTGTCACTACCATATTCTAAAAATAAAGGTATTTTTAACTTTTTGTATATTATTAATATTATGGTAGTTATTTATAAATGATTCCATGTATTTAATTCAAATAATTGTATGAGATGTGTATTTATATATATATTATATTATGTGTAGTGTTCTTAATGTTGAGCTAGTAGATTTGACCTAGAAGTCCACTAGATGAACACCTGATCGAATTATAGGATTATGTATTTAATTGTTTTATTTAGAATTTAATTAATTGAGGTAGTAATTGATTACCGTAATTTTATTTAATTATTGCGCCTTACCGTTGCTTCGATATTTGGAGCGTTACCCTAGCTTTTGCCTTCCAATAAATTTCACAACCTTGTCCTATACGTGCCCGCCTTCCATTCTGACCTTCTTGTAACTCGTAATTATGCTCTCTTGTGTTTTATTTTAGCCGCACAATATTCGTTACGGACGTTTATTTAATTTTTAAATAAATCCGACTTTGTATCGTTGTGCGTTCCAATCAAAATCGGAGACAATCTCGACCCATTTTCGTGCAAGCCAAATTAGGGTAATATTCTGTTCTGAGTCTTTTCACTAATGATATTTGTGTCCCAACATAATTTTTGCACCATGTACTCCTAATTAATTTTAGAACACCGCATCATCACCCCACATTCCTACTTCACACCCTCTATTTAATGTTTCTTCAATGCACTCTTCCCAACCATGCCCTAATCCCCAAACCTAGGAAAGCCCCCACCTCTCTCTCACCTCACTCCTCCCTCAACCGTAGCCTCCTTCTCAATTTTTCCTTTTCTCTTCTTCTTCTCTTTTTCTTCTTCTTCTCCTTCTTCTTATTCTCCTCCTTTTAAAAGAAAAAGAGGGAAAATAAATATCACTGTTCACCCGGCCGAGCTTCGGTCAGTACCCGGTTGCTACCGCGGTGTTTACTCTGCCTTCTTCACCCTCTCCTCCTCCGTCGACCACCCCTCCGCCATCACCAGTACACCCCCCTTCCCCGGCCCATTCAGCCTGGCCAAGCCTCGACACCGCTCCACCTCGTTCGAGCCGACCTCTTCCCTACTCCGGTCGACATCACCTCAGCCGGAGTTCCCTGCCCCGGCCAATCTCTTCTTCTCCGGCGCTGCCAGACCCGTCGACCTATCCTCCAACTCCGGCCACTGCTCCTAGCTCCTTCCCCGGTCGCATCTCCTTCACCACTGAGCTCCCTCCTCCCTGCATTCACTCGACCTCGTCCCTCCGGCCACGAGCACCACCACTCTCCACCAGTGTCACCCGCTCCTCTTTCCTGAGTCCAACTCGAGCTCCACCCCGAGCCTCCTCCACCCTTCACCACCATCAGAACTATCACCACCACCATCATCATCAGAGTCACCATCACCATTAACTCTGGCGCTGCCTTGACCCGCTGCCAGACCCGACTTCGGCGAGCCGTTCCTGCATCCCCTTCACGCCGAGCCGACCACCCCGCCTGGACTCTCCACCACCAGGACCACCACCTCGTCGTCGTCATCTTCGTCATCCTCATCATCGTCTTCGCCGTTGTCGTGCACGCGTACATGTATGGTTTCTCCTCCTCTCGTACACGTACGCGTGTACGTATTCATTTGGTGCATGTATGTACGTAGTATTTTGGTATGTGTAGGATTCGTATATGTATATGCATATACGTATATATAGTGTATTCTCTATTAATACATACATGTATTCAACTTATATATTACTATATACGTATATGGTATATGTATAGGTTTGAACGTATTTTGGTATATATATATACATATATATATATATAGTATATGTTTAGTAAAATATACTTTTGGTATATATATATGTAGCATAATATATATATGTATTGGTATATATATATGTACATATATACGTATATGGTATAAGTATTAAATTGGTATATATATATATATAAATATAATATATATATACGTTCAGTATATATATATTCCTTGTATACATATAAATATTGGTTGTATATATAAATACGTGGTACGTATATATAAATGTATATATATATAATATACAAATTCTATTTAGTGTATATATACTTATACATATTTTTGTATGTAATTATTGGTATACATATATATATGTATTATATTTAATTAATAATATATGTTAATTGATGAATGTATTAGGCAACCCTAGTGTAATTGCGGATACCCCGTATTTACATGGACCTGTAACCCTGTTAATTATTAGAAGGCTGCCATATGTACACTAACGTACTGGAAAGCCCCATATCATTTTGACCGTATGTCTTGTACAGCAATTACAAATGCGACACCCGTGAAATCAGACGCACACTTGACCATAGTTGACCAGTGTAATACCTAGCGTAGCCCTGAGTTCATTATGTTTTGATCGTGTGTGTTAGTGTAATGTCTGATGCAATATTGTATTGTATGATATGTCTATAGGACTGTTGGATCATCCAGACGATACTCTGGGATAGGACATTGGTATTACCAGCTAAGGACCCAAGGTGAGTACATTCTCTGATAGTTTCATATTTATGATATCCCCTATGTTCATTGTATCTAGTATAAATATCCATATTCTTGACATGATGGTTACACAGATTGGTATATCCGGATCTCGTCATAAGATGTTATTCCTTGTTCATGGTGTATCTTGTACAAGTCTTGTTTTCTTGTTTATCTTGTGCATGTACAGACACTGATTTCTGGGGAGACTTGCTACCTTCCTAGGAAATCCCGTGCCATAGCGTACCATGGTTGGATCTACTATACCAGTTGGCGGTAGGGAGTATTTTAGTGTAGATATGTGATCATACCCTTCATGTCCAAGTCTTGTTCACATGTTAGTGTTGGTCATACTCCGCACTTATGACTTGCCAGGCCATTATTCCTGTACAAGTTCCCAAGCCGATCACATATTAAAGCTAGTACTCACACACTTACTCATAGTATTCTTGCTCATTGACATATTGGTTCTTTTCCGCATTTATTTACAGTATTTCCAGTATTTTCTTTATTGTATATCTCTCGTACTTGTATATGCATCTTGTATATTTCCATCTATTTACTGCTACATAGTTTATATCATTGATATAGAACTGCTATTAGAAATGTACTTTGCTCCTTCCTGACTGGAAATATTTTTCCAGACTATGCCTTAGAGGACCGGTGTCCGACATTTTATGGACCACAGGGAGAGTAGCTGCAGACTTGGACCTGGTAGTTCAGTTATGATTCCGGGAGGTCTAGCCGGAATTACTAGTTATCTAGTTAGTTTTTTTAGTAGATTATTTGGTACCAGATTTGTCTCCGGCATACTTAATGAGACTTGGATTTATTGTTGAGTTAGTTTATTTCAATTTTGACTTGTGTTGCATTTTATTTTATTTCTTCGATATCTTATTGTGCTGTAGTTATGTGATTGAGTATGTTGTTCATATTATATTGAGTTATCCGTGTATCCTTATGGAGTTGGATACCATGCGAGATTATTTAGATAGTATCATGACCTAGACAGCGTTCTACCGCCGATGCTGCGGCGTAGGCTGGATGTACCAACGTACTCGTGTCCAAATTCCGGGTGCGGGTCATGACAGCAGTTCCACATATAATAAAAAAAACTATAACACAGTGTAAAGAAATACAAGACATATATAAATAACTGGCAATAAGAAATACTGGAATAAGCGAATGCTGGAATAAAGAAATACTGGAACATCATCATCAATGTACATCTAGCAATGAAATAGAAATACAAGTACACGCAAGAACAATAAACTGGTATGTAAGTGTGTACAAGAACAATAGCTAGAACATGTAAAGATGCTAGATCAATATACTAGAGATACATGTCAAGAACATCTAGCTAAGTGTGTGAAACATTAACATATCATGTGATCGGCTTGGGACTGATCAGGCTCATTACATATGATTAGCTATCATCCTTGAGGTCAGGCTAACCATCCGAAAAGCTATGATGTGAGTAATAGTCAGGCTAACCACATGTAACAGCTATAAGGAATGTAATGGTAAGGCTGTACCGACGTGAGGTATGGGTGAGCTATGATGCATGTAAAGTTTAGATATGATCACACAAGCTGCTAATATTTATCCATTTTTTCCCCACTTAGCATGATGGATTCCAATCATGACTTCTTATGACAGGTCTCGATAATGCCAACTCGTATAAAAAACAGTGTCAGAGTCATGTATGCTATACAACAAGAGTTATAGAGATAATCAACATAATAGAAAATATCAGAGAATGTACTTGCCTGTGGTCCTTAGTTGGCAATACCAATTTCCTGCTTCCAAAGTATCGTTGGAATGATCCAATAGTCCTATAGACATATCATATAATATAATATTGCATCAGACTTTACACTAACATACACAATTAAAATACAATGATCTAAGAGACTGCGCTAGGGGTGTCACGTCTGTCGTTGTTGTGCACAATAGACAGTCAATGGTACGGTCTTGCCAGTACGTCAGTGTACATATGGCAGTCTGCTATCATGCTACATGGTCATAGGTCGATGTAACTACGGGGTATCCGTGGTCACATTCAAGACATCTAGTACATATAATACATAGTACATAATATGAACTATCGTATACATAATATCCATTGGTTACAATTGTAATAGATATATGTATATATATACTTTAAATAGAATTATTACTTAAGGGGGATATATACATACAATATGTCTATATATATACATATATATACTAAGAGAATCTATACTATATATATATATATGCCAAATCAATTTATACATATTACACGTATACTAGGGAATACCCCTACAATTTATATACATAGGTGTATATACTTAAATGAGAATTATACTATACATATATACCATTAGCCATGTACTAATACGTTTGCCAATATGTATATACCAATCATATACCAATATACCATTACCTACTAACATTCCATGACTAATTACGTATACAATACAAAGAGTATGCGTATGCACGTACATATATGTGTACGCAAGGGGAAGAAAACCTGAACCTGTGTACATATACGACGACGACGGAGATGATGATGAAGGTGCTGGTGGTTCAGTCGAGGGGAGGAGGCACTCCGGTCGTGTGCTGTGGAAGGAAGAAGGTGGTCGCGTTCAGCGTGGCTGCTGTGCAGTTGGACAGTGGAGTCGGGGAGAGCAGGAAGGAGATGAAGGGGTGCACGAGACTGCGGGGCTGCCGTGGTCCAGCGGATCAGCTTCAGCTGACAGGCGGGAGGGGAAGAAGGTCGTAGGGAGGTCTAACAGGCGGTCGTCCATTCCGGCAGGGTTCGATGCAGACGTTCAGGTGGGTTCAAAGTCGACAAGATGGTGGAGGGGGTTGATAGGTTACGAAGGTTCTGGTCAGGCGAGGGCGAGTTCGACGCAGGCGTGGCGTCGTCGGCTCTGTCGAGAGCAGCAGGATGGGCGAGGCAGTGCGGCGAAAATAGGTTTGTCGTATGGAGAACGATGAGGCGGCTCGGGGACAGTAGGATCCGGCAGGATAGGTCGAACTCCGAAGAAGGAAGGGAGGGTGGCGTGAACATGAAGAAGGAGCGGGTTTATCAGCTGCCTAGGTTTTAGGGATAGAAATAAAAGAAAAAGTAAGGAAAGGAGTATTTATATACAATGGGTTTGGGTTGACCTAGGAATAGGTTTGGTCAAAGCCCTCTTGGGATTGGGCCTTGACATGGATGTTTAAATTGCTAGGATTTAAATAAATTCTAAAGAAATTGCTAGAATGCATTGGTTCAATGGTTGGAAACCATGGTTCAAGGAGGTTGATGTTGCAATTGCACACTCCCAAAAATTAAGGAAAAATACACATGAAGGTAACATAGGTTTATTTATGAGTCGTGTCCAACGGGGTGGATACCTCAATGCACCTTTTCACAAAAGTGCCCAATAAATGGAAATTTCATAAAATGAGGTTTATGGTTTAATTTATTAAAAAATAATGCAAGTGGTGTTCTAAAATTAATTAGAAGTACAAGGGACTGAATTTAAGTGGGACACAAGTGTCATGAATGAAGTAGACTCAGAATAGAATATTATCCTAATTTGGGTTGCTCAAAATGGGTCGATATTGTATCTCCAATTTCGATTGGAGCATACAAGGATACAAGGTTTGATTTATATTAAATTAGAATATAATCGGTCGCGACGAATGCTATGCGACTAAAGTGAAGCACATCAAGACATGGTTATAAGTCACATAAGGATCAAAGTAACAGTCTGGCACGTCTTGGACAAGGGTGTAGAATCAGTTGGAAGACAATGGTTAGTATAGTATTCTAAATATCGAAGCAACGGTAAAGTGCAACAATCAAATAAATCGTAGTAATTTCGATGTAATTAATTATCATGCAATCATTTACACATTAACTAATTAATGAAAAGACAAAAATATCCCTAATCTGAAATATGGGGGTGACACTTATATATATTTTTTATATTATGCATATTTACTGTATTCAATTGGCATGCTTCTATGTATCTTGTTACGTCCCTCTGAGGACCTGGTCCCTTTCCAGGTGTAGACGATCATGACTATTTGCTGGAGCACGGATCAGGACTTGCTACTCCATTCTCTTTCGATGAGGTCTCTCTTCGAGTCTTATGGTTTAGATGTTCTTATGTGGTTTCTCTTATATTCTAGTTTGGCAGTGGATTTGTTTCCACCCGACTATCATTCTTTGATACTTTATATTAAGATTCAAGTATATAATAGATTGGTTATTTATTTCTATTTGATTCTATAGATAATATTTAGTTAAGGCCTGTAACTTGTGATAATATATATAACACATATGAGTTATTATTCATATTACAGCGTACGTGTGTATTATGGTATCCATATATTGGAGTTGCCATATACATATGGCTGGCATGCTTACGTATTCCTAGTCCTACGTATTTTAGGACTAGGGGGTGACATATTTTTGTGGTGGCCCATGTAGGTCGAGAGCATATTATCTCGGTTACATTACTGTACCGAGCAAGCCTGCGCATAGGATTAGAGTATAGGATCTCATCCACTTATTCGCATTGCATCTTGCTTTATTCATTCACAACGTTAATCTTATCTTTTCTTTTGTGCTTGATAGAGGTTAGGAAGGTGACTTGTACTAGGTATATACACTCTATGTTTAATAACACTATTAGTTAAATTCTTGTAAGTTTGGTAGTATGCCTCATAACCTAGTATCACATAGCCTTTTTGACCCATTAATGAAGTATAATTGAATGACACCAATTATAGACTTGCATAAGAAGATAGTGTTTATCCAGACTGTAGAACTTAGAGGCCTATACCCCCATTTGGTCGACCAGAGACTTAGATAAGGAGTTAGTATAGCAACTGTAGAGGCACAATACCGATCTTCTTGGTGAACTTAAATTATTTTTGTATATTCTTTCATCATAATCTAGCGTACTTATATTTTCTGAACTACCTCGACTTATGTTGCTATTATAGCATAGTTTTGCAAGCTTATTCTTTTATCGAGCTTGTTCATGACATATGTATTATTGGGTGCACACACTAATATATTGTCTAAAATCAGAATCAGTGTATTATGGTTTGATCAACCTTAGTGCGCTTGGTTCGCTCTTCGCATGACTACCTTACGTGGATTGAGATATATAGTTGACTCAACTTGTTAGATGAATATAATTGCCCTCTAGACAAGTCAGAGCATATCATATCAGGTACATAACTGTTATGATATGAGCATGGGAAAAAAAATTTACCAAAATAAGATTTTAATCCACAACTACCTTGATAACTCTCTTTTGAATTCTTAAAATTGCCTTGAACCCCGTACTTGTATTCTATCACCTTCTTTTTGAATTCTTTATTATTTTCCTCCGTCTTTCCCTATTTTAGAAAGACAAACGCTCGTGCTTGGTATAAGTTCGATACACGTAGAGTACTAGATATACCCCATAGGCCAAACACATTACTTGGTGACTAATTTCGTAATTAAGGGCATATCATAGATATACCCCTATTTCGGAAAGACGAAAGATGAACGCTCGTGCTTATGCTTGTATTCTATCAACTAACAATATACTAATAGTAACTATATATATAACATGCACATTAATAATAAATAAAATATACACAATATTTATAATAATAAAAAATAACAAAAATACTCCAATTCTGGAAATGTGGTACTGACAATTCTACCCCCTACAAAAATTTTGTCCCCAAAATTTAAGATACCTCGTCTCTCTCTGACCTGTCATAACCTATTCATTAATCTTCACTACGGTCAAACCCCCAACAATCAAGGTCTAAGGAAGTCCTACTACAATCATACAACATACAATCTTAAAAAAAAATATGCATAGTTATGGTCTATTTTTGTCATGGTATTGCAGTCTTTGTCCGGTCACTACTAATTATATTCTAGTAAGAAAATCAACGATACAAGCTACGGTACTAAGGAATCAATCAATCAAATAGATGGAAAGGAATAGAAAAGAATAGAACAGAACCTTCTAACCCATCACCTGCAATATCAGTCTCCACGACCATCATCGCAAATGCCCTACCCTGCTGGGGTGGCTCCCTCCGTGGGTGGTGAGAAATCTACAATTCCACATGTGACCTAACTGGACCTGTATGATTTGGAGCTGCGCGCTGGACGGGAAGATAAGGAGCTAGAAGATAATCCCTCGCTCGATGTCCCACAATGCCATAGTGCAAACAAAGTCCTAGTCTCACTCTACAGCTCTCCCAAAGGTAACCTGGTTTCTTACAAAAATGACAAGCCTACTGGGTCTGCCTCGGAGGCTGCTGCTGATCCTGCTGAACACGAATCGGTGCCTGGTGCTTCTGGTGGTGATGCTGAAACATCCTCGACTGTTGCTAAAAATGGGGATGCTTGGCCGGTCCCGAGCTGCCACTCATATCCCTAGAAACATCGTGACTCCTCTTGAGCCTGAGATCCAGATCCTTCTCTGTAATCTGGGCATCTATCAAGATATCCTCAAAGGTAGCAGTGCGATGACCATAAGTGCGCGACCTAATCTCTCTTGTCAACCCCTTTCTAAACTTTTGGCCTCGATCTCCTGGGTCCCGAATCATAGACGATGCAAAATGGCTCAATCGACAGAATTTTGCAGCGTACTCGTCGACCGACATGTTCCCTTGGACCAAGTCATAAAACTGACTCTCCAAAACTCCCAAGGCTACGTCGGGAAAGAACTTCTCCTTGAAACGCTCATTGAAAGTCTTCCAAGTAAGTCCTTGAGCAGTAAGTCTTGGCTCCGTGCGATATCAATCTGGGCCAATCGTAGGTTAATCTCCATTTCCTCTAACCAGTCATCAGCGTAGAGTATCCCCTCGATACCCTTAAACTCTCAAGGTGCCATCCTCTTGAAGTCAACTATAGTGCCTGGCCTCTACTGCTGTTGGCCAGGATGCTGCTGGGCAACTCTCTCAACTGCCTGTAGGAACATCTGGTGAGCATTCTCTACGCTCTCTCTCATCAGCTCTGTCTGTGCTTGGTGTGCCTCTGCTTGTACCCTCTGAGCCTCAGCTTGAACACGTTTGGCCTCCGCTATCACCCCCTGGGCATCTAGCATGTCCTTTAAAGTAAAAAACCTATGCCCCGTCAGCAGGCACACCTCCAGGAAAAGGAATCTGCGGCGGGAGAGGAAGGTCCTCCGCAAAAGATGGAAGAACCCTCAGGAATGGTGGGGTAGGAGGACCCCCAAAAGCTGCTAAAACTCTTATACGGACATAAGATGAAGGAACAGTCCCTGCCACTCCCTGTGTAGGAGGTCGAGAAGTCGCTGACATTTCCAACACGGCAGCTGCTCCTGATCGCTGCGATATGGTCTTCGGCGTCATCCTAAAGACGGATCAAAACAAGAAGAAGTCATTTAGGCACAAGAATACGATATCAACAAAGAAGGACAAAAATATTCAAAGAAGCAATACTAAAAAAGAATAAGGATAACAAGATCAATAGATTGAAAATATTCCTAGTTGTGATTGAGTATTCGCTCTCATCCTAGTATGCTATATCCTAGATCTGTCATAGGCTCGTAGTAGTACAACTAAGTCGTTACACTACCACGACATCACTCTAATTGCGAAGCTCGACCTGCATAGGCCACCAATAAAAAGTGTCACGATCCGCACCCGATATAGGGGTATGAGTACGTGGGTACGTCCATCCTACGCTGCAGCATCGGCGGTAGAATGTTGTCTAGGTTACAATACTATATAATCAATCTCAGACGAATATCCAACTCCATAAGGAGGCACATATATAGCAATATAATATGAATTACTCAACCACAGAACTAAAGTACGATAAGTTATCGAAAAAAAATAATCGAAACATAACCACAAGTCCAAACAACAAAATATTCTATCTTCAAACAATAACATCAAAGTCACAATATATGCCAGAAATAAATTTGGTACCAAAATCTGCTAAATAAAACTAACTAAAATAACTTGTAATCCCGGCTAGACTCCCGACAATCGTACCTTAGCTACAAGGTCCAAGGTTGCAGCTACTCTCCCTGTGGTCTGTAATACGCCGGACATGAATCCTCTAAGTCACAGTCTGAAAAATATATCTAGTCAGGATTCGAGAGAAGTACAACTCGATAATAGTTCCAACTAATTGACAAGGACTATACAATAATAGAATAGATGAATGCTATATACCAAGAGAAAATAATAAACTGAATGCAATGGCAAATAATAAAGAGAATATGCAATGTAAGCAATAAGGTATAGCCAGTGCATATATAAATAAAGAGAAATGGAACTATAATATCATATACAGGGTAATATAGTATATGAAACTGAAATGAAGAACTGTAACTATTTTAAGTGTTTGAAATACTAGTTTCGATATGTGATCGACTTGGAAACTTCTACAATAGCTATATGGCCAGGCTAATCATACGTGAGATGTATGATTAACACTAACAATATTTTATAATTTATAATAGAAATATGATCACATCTCTTACTAGCAATTTCTTTCGCCCTCAACTAGTACAGTGGATCTAACCATGATACGTTACGATACACGATCATTGTCCAATAATAATACCATGTATAATGTCTAATATCAATGTCGTGTACGGTGTCAATACAATAAGCAATATAACATCCTATAACTGAAGATCCAAGCTATATACTAGTCCGTGTACCAAAGTGTCAAGAATCAGATGTAACTTTTCTAAGTACTTAAAATATAAAAATTATCAAATAATAAAAAATATTAGAGAATGTACTCGCATGTACTCCTGAGCAATGAATGTCCAACTGTGTTCGAACTAGTGTCACGCAGACCTATATATGGAAAATTACATCAATACAAGGTGTTGAAATAAAATTAAGTTAAACTAGTTCAATTTTAGGTCATAAAACTATTTTTAAGTCAAACTAGGTCAATATAGTCAAACTAAGTCAACTCAAAGTCAAACTAGTCAAACTTTGTCAATTCTATGTCAAACTAGTCAAACTAGTTTTTTTTAGGTTGTATGAGTCCGTCTCTAGGATATTGGGTCCATACCCTATGTATCTAGGCTATACTAGTTATATTAGGATACTAGAGTATCAACACTATTCCGTATCATAAGATACACAAAGTATTATATATGAAAATACTATATAATATATACTAATATAATATATACTAGTATCTTAAAGCTAATACTAACACTAGATGGATACCTTAGTTTTGATCCACTTGGTATCATACTACTTAACACCATCTAGATACCTATAACTCTTACCTAGAGTGAATACCCAATACCTTAGTGTTACCTTGATATCACTCAAGGTAACACTAGAACTAACGTTAGTTAATACTATTATGAACTAACTAACTAATGTATACGTATAGATACCATCCCATATATATACTAACTCATATATATCATATTATAGATAAAAAAATACTAACTTACTTACTTATATATAACTTCTAACTGTTAATAACAACCCAACCACTAACAGTTAACTAATAACCTATATTACATTGACAACAAACTAATATAACTAATTAACTTATGATATTAACTGACTTATAACACTCACCTAACCAAGTTACTGAGATATCAGTTACCCTAATGCTATAACAACTATCCCCTTACCTTACTGCTGTTATTCCAGTCTTTGTTTCAGTTGCTTATGCAATAGTTGCTGTTTCACAGCTGAACCCAACTTCTCAGCTCAAGTTTCCCCACCCCCTTTAGAAACCTTAACTTCAATCCAAGTTCACATACTTGGGTACACTAATACTAAATGGTTAACCACTTGACACTCATAAATTCTTTCTATCACATACTCACATACCTAATATCAATGTTTCCCCCTGCACCATATTATTTTAACAACTGAACACAACAGACCTTATATACTAAATGCCCTTGTTTCACTAATACACACTTGACACAACTAACACACACACAGTAATACCTCACTTCCTTATCCCTCAATCATGGGTATATAACCTATACCACTAGAATCTAGATAATACTTATTAATAATGACATAATAAACCAACCCTAAAACTCTATGATACACTTGGTACCAAGTCCTAATTGATACTGTTTTGGATGTAATATAAACGAGAAAAGATTTGATGAATGCGGGAAAAATAAGGTCATGTACGAAGACCCGCCCCTTCTTTTATTGTTTATAAACAAGATTGTACAAATTCGATCCTACTCGAGGATATCTAAGTACAATTTTTTTAATTTGGGTGAATATTGCTATAGGTGTCTAATCTGCAGTCGATCACTTGAGCCCTTGGACCACACGATGTTTGAAGAAGTGTCGTGGAAGACAGGTAGCAGCTTCGAGGGTTGCTAAAGAGGGTGGATGCCCGATGCCAAAGTCGTCGATCCCTTCTCTTTGCCTGAGCTCCGGATTCTCCTCTCTCTCTCTCTCTCTCGACCGTCTGACATTCGATCTTTGCGACCGTTGGATCTGATCCTGGATTTCTTGATCAGTTTTCAGACCTAATTTCTTCCCCTTTTTCCTCTGTTGATAGAGGTCTCTATTTATAGAGTTTTAGTGACAGTGACCACTCAATCGGTGTAAAATCCAAGTAGTGGAAAGTACAATACCCTTTTACACAACGGTTAAAATAACCAATGCCTGCGTATAGATGATCCTTTGAATGAGCGTGTGACGCGGGTCCAACTAAGGGACAAAACGCTTATAATCGCTACAAAGATCATAGCCAAGAAGCCACGTAGGTAGGTATCCATCGAGTAGAAGAGGTTGGCATAGAAGCCAAATATCTTTCACCATGGCATAGAAGCCAAATAGTTATCAAACCGGCATAGAAGCCGAATAGGCGTAGAAGCCGAGTAGGTGTAGAAGCCGAGTGGTCATAGAGGCTGAGTAGGCGTAGAGGCCGAGTAGGCATAGAAGCCGAGCAGGCACCGAAGCTGAATAGGCGTAGAAGCCGAGCGGGCGCCGAAGCTGAATAGGCGTAGAAGCCGCCGCGTAACGTGCTGGAGTGATGATGTGGACGTCTTTAGCCAGAATTACGGCTTTTGGAGATAATCAGATCTCTTCATTAAATGCAGAGATCTGCCCCCATCCTGTGCATTAAATACGGATGCTTGTATTTAAGATTTGCCATCATTCCACGTATTAAATGCAGATACGCACCTTGAACCCTGTGCGAAGAGTAACCGCAGTCGTGGCAGTCTGTTCGTCTTCTGCGGAGCGTAATGAGCTCATGTTTGCCTGTGTAAAACCAGGCAGCGTATTACCTTGTATGTGTAGGAGCAGCTCTCGCAAAGGGGATGTCACTAAAAGGCGGTTCGGTGACATTTATTCAAATCTCCTGCATTAAATGTGGAGATCCGCCATCATCCTGCGCATTAAATACAGAGGTGTGTTTTGAAGGTCTTCCATCCTTCTGTGCATCAAACGCAGAGACGTGCCTCAGGCATCTGTCAGTATTCGGCGCATTAATTGCAGAGACGTGTCTTGAGAACCTGTCACCGCCCTGTGCATAAAAATGCAAAGACGTGCCTCGAATCTCGTACGAGGTACAGCTTTTGACGTGGCAGGCGGTTTGTCTTCCGCGGAGCGTAAGGGGCTCATGTTTGCCTGTGTAAAACTAGGCAGCGTATTCCTCTGTGTACGTAAAAGCAGTTTACGCAAGGAAAATGGCAGTAAATGATAGCCTGGGTTGCAGTACCTCGCCATCATTATAGCCGTCGCTTGGGTAGTCGAGCAGTATCCTTTTGTCAGAAGTCGAGATGTCAGGTTCATTGCAGGATCTGACAGGTTCATTGCAGGCTCTGACAGGTTCATTTGCAGGCTCTGACAGGTTCTTTTCGGAGAATATGAAGCGTCCCTCATACACTTCAATGCTGCATGAAAAGAGGATGAGTTTTACGCCATAAAGGCGATGAAGCACCCTGTTTACGCTAAAGCAGCCTGGACATACTGCCTTACGCAGATGGTCCTCGAGCCTATATTTCAAGCTACGCTTGGCGGAGAAGCTCTGTTTGCACGTTGAAGGCTCTGAATTCCTCTGTTTACGCTGCTTTGCATCAATATGCTGCGTAGAGCTTTCCAGCACATTTTTCATGCTTCTACAAGACCCCCTTCAAAGCTTTTAAATTCCTCGTAATTTGAAACGCTTTGAATGAAGCATGAACCGCTCCTCGTAACTCAAAACGTTTCTGAATGGAGTTTTGAAACGGTCGAAGCTGACTTTATGGCGGATTTATTGGGGATCGGTGCTCTCTTTCGCCTATAAAAAGGCTGAGGAGTTCTCCTGTTCTTCCCATACTTCCTTCATCATACAAAGATGATGGCCGGAGTTCGTCGGGTCGACTTGAGGAAGAAGGAGATCATGCTCTTCCAGCATGTAAGGAGCCGAAAAGGACAGCGTCTTCGAGCAAATGTCCTCTGCAACGATGGATCATGGAAGGATATCATAGCCTCCTTTGCTCGGGATAATCAGCAACTTTGTATGCTGGTTCTTCGGGAGAGACGAAGAATCATATTTCACCACGCTGCTTGCAAGTGGCACCTTCTCCTGTTACCTCTGGTGACGAGAGGCAGACAGACTAGCTCTGTCCCAGCTTGAGTGGCGGTGGTCTGTAGGAAAGCAGATTTACCCTGCTTTCCTTCTGTTGGAGGATGGGTCTATGCCCATTTTTGTATCCTCCCGCCACTGATCATCTTCTTGTTCATCGACTGTGGATGTCGACAAACCGTCTCGGAAGAAGAGGAAGACCTTCACCAATGTGAGAACCTGTCAAAACAGCTTCTCGGTGCGATCTTCAGACGATGATGAGGAAGCCCTTTGTAGACGGGGTTTCCCTCATATGTAATCATGAAAAATGAAGAAAAACCCTTATAGATTGGATTTCCCTCATATGTAATCATGACTTTAATTTTAATAAAATTGTCTTTCTTTTTTTATATGATCATCTTGCCATACTTTGCTGTGAAGTCTGAATATGTGTAGCTTCGACATGTCTGATTCTTTACGCCGACTCTGCTTAGAAAGATTGCTAGGTCCTGTCCTGTCTTTTACGCACAACTTAGGGATACGTAGAAAGCCGCTTTAGCATTCGAGTGTTCGAACTGTCCTGTCGTTTAGGAGTGAGGAATCGCGTAGAATCCTGAACTGTTACTTCTGATAAACAAAGTTTCTTTGTTCAGACATCAAGAATGATTTCTCGAAAATCCCTTGGAACTGGACGAGAAATGGCTGTCAAACTGATTTGCCATCTTGGTAGATAAAATATTCAGACTGGAGTCTGGATGAACTTCGAATCGACCCGTGAAGAAGAGTAATAATTTTTTTTTAGCGTTGAACTCTGTATGCTTCGGGTACTTGGGATATCTTGAGGTCAAGAAGGAGTATCTTCTGTGTGAACTCCTGTAATTGACCGCCTTGAGGATCATTCAGATGTACGCATACTTCTGGCCTGTATATCTTTCAGATGTGCGGGAAGTCATGGAGCACGAAATCATAAGTTGGCAGCCTCTGAGCATAAACTAAACACCATCGAGCGTGAAGTCGTAGGTTTATGGCCTCTCGAGCATAAAAGCTATCGAGCACAAAGTCATCTGGGCGTAAAACCCGACTTATAGCTGTCGAACGTAAAGTCGTAGATCTGTAGCTGTCGAGCGTAGAAAGCTCCTTAGCGTAGAACTGTAGATTTGTTGCTTCTGAAAAGAAAATTTTTCGAGCGTAAAGTCGTGGATCCGTCGCCTCCGAGCGTAAACTAAGCGCCACCGAGCGTGAGATCATCGATTTGGTATCTGCTGAGCGTGAAGTCGTAGGTTTGTAGCCTCTCGAGCATAAAAGCTACCGAGAACAAAGGCATCCGGGCGTAAAACCATAGACTTATAGCTTGCGAGCGTAAAACCGTAGATCTATAGCTGTCGAGCGTAGAAAGCTCCTTAGCGTAGAAACCATGAACATGCTTTGCGCGAAAAACTTTTCGAATTCGTCGACTGTCCGCCTTCTCTGAATAAATAGGCTGACGTAGGACCCAATCATAACCGAATATTAATTAGGAGATTTGGTTCGGGGTCCGAGGAGTCCATCCGAACTCTATATATATCCCAAGTTTCTGAGGGAAAAAACTTTCCATCCGTCTTCTGCGAGAGAAAGCTTTCGACTGTTCAAGTTCTGTTTCTTCTTCGAGTCTTCAAAGTCTCCAGTAATGGCTTCGAAACAAACCTCCTCCGCTAAGGGAAACAAGGTTGATTCCTCTTCTCGTTCTTCGGCCCAAGCGAGAGAGTCTCTGGTTGGACAAGGCGAACTTTATTCTGAGCGGAGCATCCCGCCGACGAGTAGTGCACTCGGCCTGGAAGGTAGAGCTTTTGGGAAAGAAGAGAATGACTGAAAATCCTTCGCACACGTTGAACGTGACCGCGCTAGATCGTCTTCTGTGCTGATAGCCTCTTTGAGGAAGATGATGCACGGAGACGTTTGATCTTTTTATGCCCACATTCCTAATGTGTCAGCGTAAAAACTCCATTTTTCCGTAGTCGAGCCTAAAACCCTTGACCGCCAAAAACTTGGTGTTTTTAAAATTTGAGTTTTATGCTCGTGGATGGAAATCCTGGCGTAATAATTCAATTTAATCAATCTGGCGTAAAGCATAGACCGTATACTGGCAATCTTGACTTTTACGTTAAGGAAATGAATTCCAGCGTAAAGGTTCAAGTTTCACAGTCTCGACGTAGAGCACGAACTGTTGATTGGATGCTGCAAGTCCAAAATATCTAGTTTAGGAACTGACGTGTTTCTTCTGTACTTTTGCAGTTAACTTGCATGAGTCTCCGCTAGCTGAAGTGATGGGCTCTGCCGCCGGGATGCTGCACTCCAACTATTTGGAGTATCTGTCATACGTGACATTTCCTATCTCCGGACGCCAATATCCCGAAGGAAGGGCAATTCTGATATCGGCTCAGGACGAGCGAATGTTGCTGAGCATGATCAACGGGGAGCCCCTAACGTACGTAGACGGGGAGCAATACCTGAAGCCGGCTTTCCTTTTCGGAGACATGATTGACAAGCAGTCCCAGACAAAGCCCAAGAGAGAACTCTGGGTTTTCCCTGCCGTGGATTTGGTCTTGTATCTTCCCAATATGCCGAGAGACTACCCCATCTCGGCCTTCTTCCATGCTATGCATCCTAGGAAGATGTCGTGGACGCTGACCCCCGATCTTCACGGCAAGCTAGGGAAGATCTTTCATCTGAGAGGAGCTGACCAGGGGTCGTTTATCAGCCACCCTTCTGGCTCTGTGATACTTTTTAGGGGGCTGTACCCGGGTAGTGTCCCGAGTGAAGACAGTTTGGTGATCCAGCCGGTCCAGTTGCCGACTTTCTGTAATGATTTTATGGGGCATGGGGGAGTATACCCTAAGGTGAACCCTCGGTGTGACGGGTGGATCACCCCTTCAAACCTTCGATGGGCTCGCTTGGTTGATTAGGCCCTGAAGCATTTTCAGACCGAGTTGGAGAACATCGGTCTGTTTGTAGCTGTGAGTGCGACCTGTGTTGGGTTACCTCCTAACCCTAACCTGTTCCTGGCACTGATGGAGCGATATATTTCGCTCACCGGGACCTTCGCCACTCCACTGGGGGAGTTGGGATTGGCCCTGCATGAGATGGCAGAGATCTCAAGACTGCCGATGGGGGATACTCCCTACGAAGATTATGTTCCACGAACCGGGAGCTGGGGGGTTCAGACCCTTGGGTAGTGGAGGTCTATCAGGAGCTGATGTGCCATTACCTCGCCTGTACCGCTTTTTATGATGAGCCCTCAGATTTGGCTCACATCAGCAAATGGACGTCCTATCTTTTCTTCCACCGGTCCAGGACTGCTAAGCCGGAGAATGTATTGGAGGGCAAGGATCTGCCTGTGAATCCCCTGAGTGCGCTTAATACACAGATAGTTGACGATCTCATAGTGGATGCTGGTGCTCCGGATCGATTCCTCGACGAAGGGACGGGAAAGTATCCTGAAGGCACTAAGGCCTATAGCTATTTGAGGCGCTGTCGTAGGCCTCTGTCCAGGGACGCTCAACTGGCTGGCTTCCTCTCCATATGGCTGCGCCGATTAGTAGTGCCTGGCGTCGCATCTGCGGACCGCATTCACCGCAACACGCTCTGGTCTGCAGTGCGTCTGGTGTTCGGGGCAAGACTGGGCTTGCTCCCTGCCATGGTGTACCGTATACAAGCTGGCCTGAGGGCCATGACTGACGGGCTGCTCGTCGATGAAGTTCGTCGTGATAGCTTTCCCAGGATAAAATTACCATACATGTATTTGATGGGGTGGTTAATTCTCCATAACCCCCGGGTAATGTCTCCCGGTTCCGGCAGTAGTTCAGGGGGTAGTTTCTTGTTGAACTACCGGAAGTCTTCCTGGAACGTGAGCACGATTATAGATTATCGGCGGGCGCTAGGCTTCAGTCATAGTTGGAAGCTTTTTTGCACCGCCCCTCCTGTACATCGCAATCAGTCGGGGATTAGGCTCGAGGATTCGGGTAGAGAGAAGACCATTCTTTCTCCCGAAGCTTTTAATTGGTTGGTCTGTATTAGACCATCCCATCTGCTGTACAGAAGCGAAGATTATTGCTTCCTGGAGCCCTACTTGCCCAGTCGGTTTGCCCGGCAGTTTGGGTATGATCAATTGTACGTGGGCAACGCCATCACCAGCTTCAGGTCCAGAGGTGGACTCTTTGATGGAGAGAGGGGATGGCGATATTTTATCATGGGCTGTACTGGGGCAATTTTTATTGTGCCCGTCATTACACTCTCAACGGAGCTGAGCGTCCTGCATTCGTATGCCCAGTTCTATGTGGCAACGAATACCTTCCATCGTGATTTTGATATGCATGGATGCTTTAGGGTGCCCTCTTCCAAGCCTGGGGGAAGAGTTGAAGTCCCCTCGGTTTCTTTCGACGAGGGTGAATTCGTTACCCCAGATGAGCCTCTGGTGTCGGTCCCTAGGGGTGAAGTACCTCCGCCTGCAGGGGCTTTGGTAGTTTCTGGGAAGCGAAGGGCTCCTGCTTCCAAGGAAGCTTCCCCTCGTAAAAGGAAGAAGAAGATGGTAAATCGTTCTCTCCGAATTCTTGGCATTGATGCTCCCGGAGGTGAGCTCGTGTCTCCCCGTGTTGGCGACGATTCTTTTATTGGATGTTCCTCGCCTTTTAGAGAGGGACCTTCTATAGTTTCGGCTGGTGGTGCCAGAGAATCTCAGCTGGACACTGGTGTCGCGGCTATTGCTTAAGGTAGTGGAGCGAGGTCGCCTTCGGGGCTGAGTATAATAAAGTTCCTTATACCTCTAGCCGGATCGGCATCGGGAGGGACTTCTGCCGTGCCTGCGAGTACACCTAGCGCAATTCCATCCAATGAGCCTCGGTTGGATTTGGAGGAGGACTTGGAAGACTATCTGTCAGCTTCTGTTAGCAGACCCCCTTCTCCAAGTATGACAGCTTGCCTAACATCATTAAGAAATGATTTAGCTGTACAGGCTGCGGATGCGACATATATGCCGTCGGTCCCGGGTAAATGTCGTCTTCACGCCTTTTTTTAGGAAAGTTAACATTATGCTGATATTAACTTCCTTTCGTCCTTCTTTTAGGGGAAGACCTCTTTGGAGAGGGCAGTATAGATGCGTCCTTTGGCTCTGGCGGCGACACAGAGGTACCCGATTTTAAAGAGGAGACATCTTCGGGCGCTGGCTTGTCTGTCGAGGAGACTCCGATATCTCAAGAGGAGGACGAGCCTGTTCTTGCGATAGTGCCTCCTTTGAGCACGCCGGTCGCTTCGTCCGGTATTGGCGCTTCTTCTTTCGTCGCACCACCTGTTGAGGCGACGGCCGTGGCGATATCGTCTGTGGTTATTCCTGAAGGGGAAGTCGCCACGATCGCGGACACTCCCCGCGTTCATGCGGACCTAGCTGCGCTGACCGAGCAGTACACCGGCATCTTCTACACCACTTTGAGAACGCTAATGTCAATGGTGTTGGCGAAGAAGCTGGACATTGCATTGCTGAAGAGATCCTCTCGGTTCTCGATAGAGGCGATCCGAGAATTTGACGATACCGGGGTAGCTGACGCGCTGGAGGCGATAGTTAATGGTTTGGAGCAACCCATTAACGAATACCTGTAGCTAGCTCGAGACAACATTGAAGCTCTGGTCCAGGCCAGATACGACTCCTTTACTGCGCATCTTGTTGAAAAGAAGGAAAGTCTAAATAAATTCATCGAGACCAACCAGCAGGAGATGGACAAAGGAAAAGCCATTTTGGAGGAGAGTTGTCCCTTCGGGCTAGAGCTGAGTTGTCCCTCCTGATAGATGACGAGGCACGGTTGGAGCGGGTCCGCGCTGATGTCTTGGATTTCGGGGCTGAGAGGATGGCCGTACTGGCGCAGCAGCTTCACGACCTGACCGTTTCTCCCTCATGATGTACTTTTGCTTTTGCTTTTCAAATGTACTTTCGCTCTTTTATGGGAATAATAAAGAGGCTTTTTATCTGACTTTGTGGACCCATTATTTTGGAATGTAAATGACAGGTTTGGGTGAAAGTGATATCAGAGGTAGTATGGACGTGATATTCTTTCGGTAAGTTTTAGCAGAGCATATCTATTCAGAGGTCATATGGACATGATAGAAATATGATCCAACTAGTTTCGTTTTGGAAGTATTTTTGTCAGAATGAGATCACCTTATTCCACTTGAGCCGAGGAGGTTTAAGCATAGTACCTTTTCAGGAATTTACCATTGATAGGAGCCATTAGTAGGTCTCCATTAGGCTGGGCTAACCTGTAAGCGTCGTTTGAGAACGTTGTCTCGATCACGTAAGGGCCTTCCCACTTGGGCTGGAATTTGCCTTTACTTCTGTGAGTAAGAATCATCGGCCTTCTTATAGCCAAGACTAGCTCACCGACTTTGAACACTCTTTCCTTTACTTTTTGATTAAAAGTTCTGAAAATGCGTGCTTGGTAGAGCGCGATGCGCTGCTGAGCTTGGAGGCATTTCTCGTCTAATCCTTCTAGCTCTTGAAGCCTTAACAGGTCATTCTTTTCTTGAGTTAACTCGTTAGCCACGGCTATCCTGAGTAACGGAATTTGAATCTCGATGGGGAGAACTGCTTCACTCCCGTAGACCAATGAGAATGGCGTGCAACTTGTCGACGCTCGTACCATTGTGCGGTATGCCCAGAGACATTCTCCCAGCTTTTTATTCCAACTCTTTTGTTCGAAGAGACGAACTTCTTCAAGAGCTTGATAATGGTTTTGTTGAAGGCTTCTGCCAACCCATTAGCAGCTGGATAATACGCCGTGGAGGCCATATTTTCTATCCGATTTTTATCGCAGAATCGGTGAAACGCATGGGTGATGAACTGAGGCCCATTGTCATGTATTATCCTTCGAGGAACCCCGAAGCGGTAAATGACGTGATGCTTGATGAAGCTGGTCACATTAGTTGTCTTTGCCTCAGCAAGAGGGATCGCCTCTGCCTATTTAGAGAAGTAATCCGTGATGGCCAGTATGAACCGGTGACCTCTGAAAGAAGACGGGTGAATAGGACCAATTATATCCATACCCCATGCTTTGAAATGCCAGGATGCAACCGTAGGATGTAGATGTTTGGACGGTCGATGTATGAAGTCCGCATGAACCTAACAGGCTCTGCATCGTCTGGTATACTGGATTGCGTCTGCGATCATAGTGGGCCAGTAATAGCCCATTCTCCTGATACATTCCTGTAGCTTGGGACCGGGTTGATGCACCCCGCACACGCCATCGTGAGCTTCACGAATAATCCACTGTGCTTCATCACCAGAGAGACATCGTAATAAGAGCCCGTCGTAAGACCGGCGATATAGGCATTGTGATGATGCATCAAAATAGAAGTGTAATGATCGTCTTTTGACAGATATTGCCTTTTTAGGATCTTCCGGCAAGATTCCGTATGCTACGAAATCTATATAGGGACTTTTCCAGTCTCTCCTGGGCGGATCTGCGTTCACCGCATAGCTATGTTTTATGTGAAAGTTGTTTTTCGCACAGAATAAATCTCTGCTAAGAAGGATTACCGAATTCTGCCTTCTTATAGGGGTGGCTAAATCTGCAGCTAGACTGGCTAGGGCATCAGCTTCCAGATTCTGAGATCGAGGTACATGCTCAAGGAAGAAACCTTTGAACGTTATGGCTATCTCGACTGTTGCTCGGTGATAGGGGATGAGGTCAGGATTTCGGACTTCATATATTCCTCTGACTTGGTTGACGATCAGCAAAGAAATACCGAATGCTTCCAGAGATTCGACCCCCAGCTCTTTAGTGACTTGGAGCCCGATTAGTAGAGCGTTGTATTCTGCCATATTGTTAGAACAGGGCTCGCTAAGAGAATATGCTCGATAGATAACGAGTTTATCAGGAGTGACTAGGACGATCCCTACTCCTGAAACCACGTTTCCCCTGGGACCGGTCCTGGAGGCGCCATCGAAGAACATTTTCCATGCATCGCCTTCTGTTGCAGAGTTACACTCTACAACTTTGTCGGGAATGTCCTCGTACAGTTTGGAGGCTTCCGGGATCGGATGAGCAGCTAGAAAGTCGGCCAATGCTTGGCCTTTCATGGACTTCTGAGGGACGTACACCATGTCATATGGCGTTAATAATATTGCCCAAGTCGCGAGTCAGGAATTAAGGACACTTGGCTTGCTCATCAGTACCCAAAGATGTCACGACCCGCACCCGGAAATTCGGGCACGAGTGCGTGGGTACGTCCAGCCTACGCCGCAGTGTCGGCGATAGTACGCTGTCTAGGGCATGATCACAGGAGATAAATCTAGCTCATTCACAATAATTAAATAGGCAAGGAAAATAGCAGGAAAAGAATGCTAAGGAATTAAGGACACTTGGCTTGCTCATCAGTACCCAAAGAGGATTGATCCTGGAGATGATATGAATGGTTTGGCCAGTGATATAGTATCGCGTTTTCTGGATAGCGAACATCAGGGCCAAGCATTCTTTCTCCACTGGGTTATACCGGTGTTCGGCTTCGACCATCATCCTGCTGAGGTAGTAAATAGCCTGCTCGTGGCCTATATCGTTCTTTTGTGCGAGAAGAGCTCCAAGAGAATGATCCATCGCTCGAACATATAGCACGAATGGTCTTTCTATGACGGGAGGTACCAGAACTGGCGGACTAGTGAGGTAGCATTTGATATCCCCGAACGCTTGCTGACAAGCTTCATCCCATACGAAGGATACACCTTTCTTCATGAGGCACGAAAAGGGGTGGCATCTCCCGGAGAGGTTGGATATGAATCTTCAAATATAAGCCAGACGACCTTGAAATCCCCTGAGTTCCCTCAGATTGTGGGGCGGTCGCATCTCTAGGATGGCCTTGACTTTATCAGGGTCCAATTGAATGCCTTTGGCGGTGATGACAAATCCCAGGAATTTGCCGCTAGATACCCCCAGAAAGGACTTGGTAGGGTTCATTTTGAGTTGATGTTGGCACATCAATTCAAATACTGTCTTCAAGTCTTGGATGTGATTATCCCTGAGGCAGCTTTTGACAGCTACATCGTCCACGTAATACTCCACTGTCTTGCGTAAATGCTTATGGAATATGTCACTCATAGCTCGTTGGTACGTAGCCCCGACGTTCTTTAATCCGAAGGGCATAACCGTATAGCAGTATACCCCCAGTGGTGTCCGGAAGGCGGCATGCTTCTCGTCTTCAGGATGCATATTGATCTGATTGTATCCGGAGAATCCATCCATGAAAGACATGTGTTCAAAATTGCATGTATTATCGATCATGACGTCTGTAATGGGAAGAGGGAACTCATCCTTGGGGCAGGCTGCGTTCAGATCTCGGTAATCGATGCAGATCCATACTTTCCCATTCTTCTTCATGACCGGAACAATATTGGCTACCCAGTCGGGATGTTGTTCTTCACGGATGAAGCCGCAGGCTATCAACTTCTTGACTTCAGCTTCAATAGCATCCATCATGTCCGGGCGGAATCGGCGTTGGTGCTGCTTCACAGGCTTTGAATCGGGCAGTATATTGAGTTTATGAGTAGCCACCTTTGGATCAAGACCTAGCATATCCTTATAATTCTACGCAAAGACGTCGATATATTCTTTTATCAGGTGGGTAATTTCTTCCCTTTCTTCTTCGAAAAGGTCGTTACTGATAAATATCGGCTTTGGTGAAAGTTCATCCCCTACGTCAATCTGGATAACTTCATCTTTAGTGGGAGGTTCTCTCTGCTCGAAGCGAAACTCCCATTGGGTATCCATCTGCTGAGCCCAAGCGTTATTCTTGAATGGTTCGGATTCTCGTTCATCTGATTCGAAGGAATCCGTTGCTACTATATTTGCTGATAATGTTTGTTCGAGGGCATGAGATAAGTCGGAGGGCGATGAGCCGTCTTGAAAAGAGGAAGAGACATCCTCGTTCGACTTGGAAGTGGGGATTGCCGAGCAGCGGTGTTCGTCTGCCTTTCCCGTAGTTGAGACCTGGTTCCATCCTTAAGTTGTAACCCATATTTTGCATGATCTTCAAGGCTTGCGGGCTGTACCTGTGAACTTACATTTTACTAGAGTCGTCATCGAAGGAATCCTCTTGTATAGTCTGTTCGTTGCGCATGCCGCCGAAGACTATTGAACGCTGACCGTTTCGGGCAGGTGGGACAATGAAGATAGAATCCTCATGTGGTCGATACGTCGTGGTGACATTGGATGATGATGTCACTTCCCATATGTACGGATGATAGGAATCTATAGCTGCCAAGAATTTTTGTGCTATAGGCTCTATATCGTCATGGGGAGAGGATTCCTGATTTGGAATCCGAGCGTCGATATACTGGGAAATAGGTCCTTTATTATTATCAGAAACTGCACTTCTGGTTGCATTTACATCACTCGGCTGCTTATTGTGCCGTAGGTTGATGATTTAGGGCGGAGGCTTCTGTCTTAGAGTGACCACTAGAGGATCACCCCCTTTTCCTGACCTAGTCTTGTTCAGGTGGATAGCCATAGGCTCTGTAGCTTTTGGACGGGTAGTCCGTCCTTTCACCTTGATTGACAGAGGTTGCTTGGCAGAAGGTTCTTCAGGCTCCTGGTGGGATTCCTTCTCTGCTTGGGCTGACACCTCTTCCGTGTAGTCTTGAGAGTATAACACGGCGTCGGAGTAGTAGGATTCTACTCCTTTAAACGGGTTTAGGTCGGCAACCTCCGTTTGTACTGTCCCTTGGTCGTCTACATATTTGAAGCATTGATGTAGAGTCGAAGGAACGATGTTGTGGTCGTGGATCCACGGTCTTCCTAGCAGGATGTTGTAGGATACCTCTGAATCGATGACGTAGTATGTAGCCACCGATCTGAGGTTGCCAATCTGGATCCTCAGGAAAATTTTTCCCAACGACTTACTTCTTCCGGCGTTGAAACCCACAATAGTAGTGGTGGTGTAAGCCAGTTCGCTGATAGGAATCCTCAGCGGTCTAAGCAGACTATGAGGAATAATGCTGATTGAGGATCCCGGATCTATGTGAATCCGGTCGACCTCCATGGAACCGACGTACCCGGTGTGGTTGAGAGGCCTGTCATGCCTGTTATATTTTAACAACATGTCGTCTTGAGTGAAAGTGATGTTTGGGACCACCTCCATCACACTGTGGCATCGGGGACATGCTGCAGGTTCTTCGTCGGGGGACTTGAGTTGGGTCAAGTATATTTTTGCCTGCATCAATGCCTCACTCAGGGCTAGACGAGTGTCTTGGAGAGCCTGAGTAGCTCGAAGATGGACAACCTGGCCGGTGTATTAGCTAGTTGGGCCAAGATGTCGAAGTTGTACGGCTTCTCTAAATCTTTGTTTTGAATGTTTTTGACAGGTTTATCGAAGCGCACTTCTTTCTGCTTCCCCTTGTCCGCCGAAGTTGGTCTCGAAGGACCGGTCTCTGGTATGACGGGCTCTGGTTCCGGAGGCTTGGCAGCTGAAGCATCTGCAGGTGCTTCTTCCTGACTCGCTCCGTAGTCCTTGAGGTAAGCCTTCCCTGAACGGGTTGCTGTGGCAAAAACCTCATCTTCGTCTGATGTCGAAGAAGTTGCAACCATATGGCAGGGTTTGCATTTGGAGTTTTTCCTGGACTTAGCTTTAGTAGCATTAGTCTCTTCTTCGAGCTCCGACACCAAGTCTGGGTGAACCCACATAATCTCGCCTCTCTGGGTAGTTAGGGGTAACAGGTCATAATTTTGACCCCTAGCCAGAGGGAGATTAACGATGTTCATCGTTGTTCGAAAAATAGGTGTAACACCGTCCGGTACTTCTTGGGGAGGCAGATTGCCAAATTGCAGAGAGATCATGTTAGCCGTGACCGTCTTCTCGCTATTGCGCAGAGTGATGGCTTTAGCATCGATCAGCTCTTGGATCTTCCTTTTTCAGTATGTAACATGTCGTTGTTGGGTGTTGTACGTATCTGTGGAAGATGCAGTACTTGGGGTTGTTGGCGCTGCCGGCCTCACTAGGCCGCCTCTCCTCCGGAAGGGTAATTTTGCCACTTTTGACGAGACACTCGAATATACTCGGAATATCATCATCGTCGAAAGAGTATACCTCTACGGGCCTGGAAATCCCCGGTTTTGTCTGCGTGGTTGCCTCAGTCTTCTGTCTGGACGTATTGATCGCCAGAGCTTCTTTTCCTTTGGAACTGCGAGGATGGTCGCCGTTGGGGGATGACCTCTTGCCTCTGTCAGAGGTAGAGATCATGATGCCGTTGTCACGCGCCTTGCGACTGTTGTCCTCGGCGGCTACCGCTGAGATGATGAACGAGGGCCAATCATGGAACTGATATGGTCCTGTGAACACCGAGATCACGGGAAGAAGGTTCTTCCTGCAAATATCTACCAATGCTGAGTTTGGAACTCCTGGAGGCATCTGTAAAGTGGCTTGGCGAAAACGTTCGACGAAGGTGCGAACGTCCTCCTTTTCCCTCTGCTTGACTTCGATCAGAGAGGACATAGACATGTCCAATCCTCCCTCGTAGAATCGTGTGAAGAATAAAGTCTTGAAGTCTTCGAAGGAAGTAATGCAGTTGTCCGCCAGGCTGCGGTACCACTGGTAAGCTACTCCTGAGAGACAGCCTTTGAACACCCGGGTGAGGAGGGCGTCATTACCTTGTAGTAACACCGTCATCATACTAAAATAGTTCATGTACTGACTTGGTGATGTTTTTCCCTCGAACAGGGCCATAATCTGAGGTTTGTACCTTGGAGGAAAAGGGACCTCTTCCCAGATAGCTGGGTACGGCTGGTTGTTTCCCAACTTCTTGAGCTGATCTTTGTGCTTCAAGGCATCGAATTGGGCTTTCAACTCCCGCACTGCTTGTATCGGATTTTCAGCTGGTAGCGAGGCCACGGAATGGTGCCGAGGCGGTTGTATCATGACTTTCGCAGGAGGTAGTACATTCTCCGAGTGAGGAAGTGAAGGACCAGCTGACTCTTTTTCAAGAGCAGGCTCTTAGAACATGTTGGATGGTGGTAGGTCCACCGCCACGCGTATCTGGGTAGGCGGGACCGATGTTTGAGCCATAGTAGCCGCCTGTTGAGTTAGCATCATTTGGTGCATATTCTCCATCATGGATTGTATTTGTTTTAGAGATGTCTCTAGTGTAGTAATGCGTTGCTCAGCGTTCCCTGATGGCGAGGCTTCCTCGTGTTCATCTTCAATGGCATAAACTCCCATCTCCCTAGGCGTCATTGAAGGATGAGTATAGGTCGCTGCGGAAGTTGACTCTATACTCTCAGTATCTGATTCTGGAGACTAGCAACCCCCAGCATCGGAATCAGAAGGGCACGAAGTCAGTCGTCGTGACCTTGAACGAGTGTTCTGGAACACCCCAGCTTCGGTGTCCCTAAGGAGCATGTTGAATCTTCTTCGGCTTGGAGTTCTAGAGGACGGACGTCTTGAGTCTGAGCTTCCCCCAGGTACATGTGAAGCCATGTTCACAGATGCATGCGCAGGCTCTTCTTCTAGGAAAGATGGAGAGTAGCTCAGTCGGTCAAAAACTGGCCATTTTGCTTTAGAACAGCAATAATTAATTATAATCCTATGACTATTACAGCAGTGCTCGCTGGGAGGCGTAATATCCATGCTGGAAGATCCCCTCTCCTTGCATTTCCGGATTAGATATTTGTGTAGGTCAGGAGGAGTTGTAGAAGAAGAAGATGATGGCTTGTTCCTTTTGTTCCCATTGGTGGGCATACGGATGACGGGAGCCATAGTCTTCCCTGTGCCACCCGTATACAACAGGTTAGCCATCTGGGTGGCGGATAATCCCCGAGGAGGGTGTCTTTCCGCAACTGGAGCCTTCTTTACGCCTAGGGACTTCGCCTGGTGTAATTTGGAGCTTCGCTCTGGTTGGCGTAAAGCTGAGGATGTCCTTAGTCGGGCATCAGCGTTTCGCGTAACTCGGAGGGCGTGTAGATTTCCTAACTTGCTATCATAAAGGCCGAGAAGTTGAGTAGTACGCCGCTCGCTTTCCCTTGTGGAGATCACAGGGATCATCTGGTTCTCCGTAGAGGTCAGATATTGTTTTACGCGAGGAGCATGCTTTGTACTTCTGATTTGGCGCTGAGGCTCTACCAGAAGTTTTGTCTATTCCGCCAGGGATGGAAGATTAAATTTCATGCGCAGAGCGCGGAGTATACTTCTGGGTTAGCGCTGAGGCATTGCCAGAAGTTTTGCCGGTCCTGTCAGAGATAGGCGACTGAATTTTATGCGCAGGGCGCGGAATATACTTCTGGGTTAGCGCTGAGGCATTGCCAGAAGTTTTGTCGGTTCTGTCAGAGACAGGCGACTAAATTTTACGCACAGGGCACGGAGGGAGCAACGCTACAACCTCATTGGTCGGAGAGATCGGAGAGTCCACAGGAATGGTAGAGGATGTCTTGGGCATCCAGGTCTTTCGCAGCTTCCTGTTGTTTTGGACAGAGAGAGAGTGAGAGCTGCCCTTTGTTCAGAGCATATCTTCGCAGGCAGACTGGTCGATGGACGACCAGTATCATCTTCACGGATCCCACGGATACCGTATCGTATTGAGCAATAGCTTCCTCATTAGAAGAGAAAGATGTCCCCAGCAGAGTCGCCATCTTATTTTGGATGTAATATAAACGAGAAAAGATTTGATGAGTGCGGGAAAAACGAGGTCTTGTGCGAAGACCCGCCCTTTCTTTTATTGTTTACAAACAAGATTGTACAAATTCGATCCTACATGAGGATGTCTATGTACAATTTATTTAATCTGGCTGAATATTGCTATAGGTGTCTGATCTGCAGTCGATCACTTTAGCCCTTGGACCACACGTTGTATGAAGAAGTACCGTGGAAGACAGGTAGCAGCTTCGAGGGTTGCTAAAGAGGGTGGATGCCCGATGCCAAAGTCGTCGATCCCTTCTCTTTTCCTGAGCTCCGAATTCTCCACTCTCTCTCTCTCTCTCTCTCTCGATCGTCTGACCTTCGATCATTGCGACCGTTGGATCTGATCCTGGATTTCTTGATCAGTTTTCAGACCAAATTTCTTCCCCCTTTTCCTTTGTTGATAGAGGTCTCTATTTATAGAGTTTTAGTGATAGTGACCACTTAATCGGTGTAAAAACTGAGTAGTGGATAGTACATAATCCTTTTACACAACGGTTAGAATAACCAATGCCTGCGAATAGATCATCCTTTGAATGAGCATGTGACACGGGTCCAACTAAGGGACAAAATGCGTATAATCGCTACGAAGATCACGGCGTAGAAGCCACGTAGGTAGGTATCCATCGTGTAGAAGAGGTTGGCATAGAAGCCAATTGTCTATCACCATGGCATAGAAGCCAAATAGTTATCAAACCGGCATAGAAGCCGAATAGGCGTAGAAGCCGAGTAGGCGTAGAAGCCGAGTAGGCGTAGAAGCCGAGTGGTCATAGAAGCCGAGCAGGCACCGAAGCTGAATCGGCGTAGAAGCCGAGTGGGCGCCGAAGCTGAATAGGCGTAGAAGCCGTCGCGTAACGTGCCAAAGTGATGATGTGGACGTCGTTAGCCAGAATTACAGCTTTTGGAGATAATCAGATCTCTTGCATTAAATGCAGAGATCTGCCCCCATCCTGTGCATTAAATGCGGATGCTTGTCTTTAAGATTTGTTATCATTCCGCGCATTAAATGCAGATACGCACCTTGAACCCTGTGCGAAGAGTAACCGCAGTCGTGGCAGTCTGTTCGTCTTCTGCGGAGCGTAAGGAGCTCATGTTTGCCTGTGTAAAAGTAGGCAGCGTATTCCCTTGTATGCGTAGGAGCAGCTCTCGCAAAGGGGATGTCACTAAACGACGGTTCGGTGACATTTAATCAAATCTCCTATATTAAATATGGAGATCCGCCATCATCCTGCGCATTAAATGCAGAGGCGTGTTTTAAAGGTCTGCCATCCTTCTGTGCATCAAACGCAGAGACGTGCCTCAGGCATCTGTCAGTATTCGGCGCATTAATTGCAGAGACGTGCCTTGAGAACCTGTTACCGCTCTGTGCATAAAATGCAGAGACGTACCTCGAATCTTGTACGTGGTGCAGCTTTTGACGTGGCAGGCGGTTTGTCTTTCGTGGAGCGTAAGGAGCTCATGTTTTCCTGTGTAAAACTAGGCAGCGTATTCCTCTGTGTACGTAAAAGCGGTTTACGTAAGGAAAATGGCAGTAAATGACAGCCTGGGTTGCAGTGCCTCACCATCATTATAGCCGTCGCCTGGGTAGTCGAGCAGTATCCTTTTGTTAGAAGTCGAGACATCAGGTTCATTGCAGGATCTGACAGGTTCATTGCAGGCTCTTACAGGTTCATTTGCAGGCTCTGACAGGTTCTCTTCGGAGAATACGAAGCGTCCCTCGTACACTTCAATGTTGCATGAAAAAATGATGATTTTTACGCCATAAAGGCGATGAAGCACCCTGTTTACGCTGAAGCAGCCTGGACATACTGCCTTACGCGGATGGTCCTGGAGCCTATATTTCATACTACGCTTGGCGGAGAAGATCTATTTGCACGTTGAAGGCTCTGAATTCCTCTGTTTACGCTGCTTTGCATCAATATGCTGCGTAGAGCTTTCCAGCGCATTTTTCATGCTTCTACAGATACAACTACCATAAACACTGATACCCAGAACACAACTGAATCAAAAACCTGATACCTTAAAATACATGCAGACACAGGAACTTTGACTGCCACTAATACGGGTACTTTGCACGAGCCCTCTACTTCTTGCAGTGGTCGAAAGCTGTAGCTAGCCCCCTTCAATACGACTTGACTAATATGTAATCAGTTACTGCCTGACAAGTATAACACTTAAAAGACAGTGAACTACAATAAGTCCCCCCCTTATCAGTAACTTATACGATCATTGAACTATTCATATAATCGCCAATACAAAGTGAGCAATCACATTGCCTCCCCCATCTCATATAGATACTAAATATGTACACACACACCCTTACCATTTACCTGATGCATACTGATCTGAAATTCTTGCTGCAATATGGCTATACAGAGCTTGCATTGCACTACAAAGCTCCCCCTTTGCTGCCTACCTGCAATACTCATATGCTCTAGCCCGATTTGCTACCCACTTTAAAATACTGCCCCGACCCTCATCCACGGCAACAGTTCTACATACCAAGCCAACACCATACACACATGAACCCACACCTCAATCTACTGTCAATACCTCAGTCCTCACTCCCCTCAATTCTAAACCAGTTACATACCAATCAAACCCGAGCGCCTAACCCCCCTCACTGCCAGGCAGTGACACTGTTGCTTCAACTCTCTTACTGAACTCTACTAATTTATCATCACTGAGCTCCCAAACCTCAGCTCACACAAACATTCAATAGGATTTAGTAAACTTCACTGATACACTAATCAAATAATACCAACATGTATTCTCCACAACCAAAACTGGTTGCTACTGCAACCTCAACACTCTACACCCGAGCCTCCTTGCTGAACATATGTATAATAACAACTTCATACATGCACACATAGATTACTCCCACTGCTTGATCTCTGGACACAATTTCCTTACTTTTTCACAGTCCAGACTTCTTATAGCCTCTGATTTATGGACTGCAACCAGGGCAGTCCACCCTCTTCGCAACTGAACACACAAAACTCCCAGTCCCTTTGATACTTATATGTAGTTCCAACACTAATACCAATCCTCAAGATACTCCAATATCATAATAACCCCAATGGAACATCTCATCAAGCAGCTTCTCACAACATATCAACACATTCATGGCACAATGCACACACTAACACACTTTCTAACAACCATACTAAATCCTCACAAGCAATAACATAAACACCTATGATGTACCACATGAGTATCACACCAATACCTATGATACACCTGTGATACACACTCAAAACACCTACATACTTTCCTCAAGCTCAAGCAACACAACCAAAATACTATATATAATATATATAACATATACTATAACTATTATAATGCAATATGAAGAATCTAGTATGCTAGAGCCTATTATATATATATGCAAATACCCTTCCTATGACTACGTATCATGGCGTAAGATGATACGGACTCTCTGTGTCTATTTGTGGACATGTATAACCTCACAAATCATGCATCATAGTCAACAATCCCCTATCAAACATTTCTACAAACACCTATTGGTCCAAATTTGGAGTTTTCCCTAAATTAGCACAAAACTCAATGTAACTTTCACAATAGATCTCCAAAGAACCTAGTTCTTCTTTCTATAGGTAGTACATAGCCATGGGTAGGTTTCTAGGGTTTTATTTCACCATTAAAAATTAAAATCATAAAGGAAAATATATTTTTACCTATTGGGAGGTAGATTCCTAATGTCTTCCACCAAGAACACAATCCTCAAGCCAATGCTTCCCGCCTCATGTGCTCCTCTAGCAATGCCATGCTCCTTAGCCTCCTAGGAATAAGAATGAAAGAGATGGGATTTAAAATAAGAAATAAGGGCTTGCTCTCAACTATGGAAATAAAATAACGAGAAAAGAGAATGAGGGTTATTCATGAATAGGAGGCTTATATAGACTTCCTCTTAGGGTTAGAGTTAGGTTGAGGAATATTTAAATTGACACAAGTGCCCCTCTTATTCCTTCATGAATATGATCTAATCTAAACTATAGGAGAATATTCTATTCATGGGTCTAAATAGGTTAAATTGAATTAATCTAATCATGACTAACTATTTAATTAAGTTAATGGGTCAAGTCAACTCTAGTGTGATCCACTAATATCAATTCCAAATAAAATAGGCTAATCAACTAATAATATAATAATAGTAACAATATATATAAAATGCACATTAATAATAAATAAAATATACGCGATATTAATAATAATAATAAAAATAACAAAAATACCCTAATTCTTGAAATGTGGCAGTGACAACTATTAATGTTAGTTAGTATTGGTTAATGATTAGTCATTAAAACTTTAGTCTAGTTGACATAGATAGAATATTCTTTCATTAATTAGTTATAATATTCTCCTATTTATTATAATTAGATTCTCTCCTAATCAAAGATTATATTTATGTAAATGATTACAACTTATTAGAGAGTAGAGAGGGGCTTTTTTGACATATCATATTCCCCAAACCTTAAATTTTTGTCTGGCCCTAAAATTAGGGGATTGGCCTATAATATTTCATCATCATTAGCCTCCGTCTTCCCTAAATTTCTCTCTTTCCAAATTAACTGTAAATCCCTACCAAATCCACTCCAAATCAATCCCAAATCAATTCATTCTCATTCTCATAGAGGCCTTCGAGCTTTAGAGCAAGAAGAACCATTAGAGATGAGCTAGCTAGGAGGATCATGTCCATTTTAGCCCCTTCATGTCCATTTAGTGGAGTTTTATTGGAATTTGACTCCCAATAGGTATAAATCTCTATTCCTATGAATTCGAATCCCAATAGGAATTCGACTCCCAATAGGTATAAATATCTAAGAACCTATCCATAGGGATACACAACCCCATAAGTGGAGATTTTGGTGATAACATGCCTATTCCTAGTAGTTACATAGGTTTTTCTAAGCTATTTAGTAGAAGTACGAATTTGTGTCCACCAAGTATTTGTTCTTGGTTCCAATAAGTGTTTGGTAGCCTATTATAGTATATGTTGGTGTCCTTGTGTCCACAATTGTATACATAGAGTCCGTATCATGATACACCATGATACGGATAGGTAGAATTGATAATTTTTATGTATTAGTTCCTTATTTTGTCATTTGCCTGTATTGTATAGGAATGACTGATTCTAACTATATTCATGCTATATTTTTTATATAATTTATGTTTGATATATTTTTTGTGAAGTATCATGGTGTTTGAGGGGTGTATAACTTGAGTATTTTAGTGTATCTTGGTGCATATTAGATGTTTATGTTTATGTGTAGTGGTGTATGGTGCTCGAGTGTATTAGTATGAATGATGTTTGTATGTGAGTATTGGTGTTGGTTTTAGTATGGTATCATGTAGCTATTGTTTGGGCTTGTGTGTTTGTATATTAAGACTCATTAGAGCAATAGAGTATGAGTTTGTCATGAGAATCATATGGTTATCTCTGTGTGCAAAGAAAAATCTGAGCGTGTTGTATTAGGGGGTAGTTTATCAGGTAGTGTGTTGGTGAGGACATATCAGACAGAGTGTATATCCTAGAATGTGTGAAGTGGTTCAATAGGTAGTAGAGAACTTGGGTTGTACTTATAGGCCATTGTAGAGGGGGCTAAGGTTGCATACTTTAGCACTGCAACTGTAGGGCAAGGACTTGAGTGCAGGTAGGTGGTTCAGACCTGTGTCTGAATGTTGGTAGTTTATAGTAGGGTAGTACAAGTATAGCAAGAACATGTAGTACAACAATAACGATAATAATAACAATAACAATAACAGAGATTACTGCAACAACAGCTATGAGAGTTAGTTTTGGTGCTTCTATAGTTTGTTAGAATCATGTGTGTCTATGTATATTCTAGAAAAGGTGTTTCAAATTTGGTTGGTGTAGCAATGCATTATAGTTAGGTAGAGGAGGCTCGGTTTGGTGCAGTGCTTAGGATCTCACTTTCACGTTTTATGTGGGGTGCAGCAGTTGCTTGAAAGGGGTAGTATGGGTCTGCAGGGAGCTTGTGGGGAGAACTGGGCAGGCCACAGTATAGAATTGCACATATGTGGTTTGCAGGCACAATGCCTCACCGTGTGTTTACTGTGTATAGTTGTGCACTGGGATGTGCACAAGATAATGCACAGTGTCTGTGAGCTTATGGGGTTTGTGCGTGTGAGTAATGATGGTTGAAGGGTTTAGTGTTCTATATGAGAAAGTAAATATATATGGTTGATTGTGCATGTGTAATAGTGTATCCCTGATACATAAGTTTAGTATGAGGAATAGGGGTGTGTGTGTGTGTGTATCACCTAGTATCTAGTTTATCTAGTGAGGGAGTATCCAGGAAATCAGTAGGTATAGTATACCATGAGGGATACCATGGTGCCAACCAGCTCTTGTATAGGTAAGTGATGTATGTGTCTAGTCTACGTGTAGTAAATATCCTAGGTATCCATGTATAGTGTGAACCTAGCATCAAGGTAAGTTGAGGGTAAGTGTTATAGTCAAGGTATTGGGTAAGGTTAAGGTTATGACTTAGGATACCAGTATTAGGTAATAGTTATGGGCTAAGGTAATAAGTAATAGGCAATAGGTTAAAGTATTATGATACTAGTATGGGTATTTGAGTCTCTCTCTCTCTCTCTCTCTCTCTCTCTCTCTCTATATATATATATATATATATATATATATATATATATATATATATATATATAAACTAACGAGTATGACTTAGAAAACCTAGTATTAACATGGTTAGCTAAATATAACTATATAGACTAATTAGATAAGTATATTGGTGTCATGCCCAGCGTCTGCAATAATGGGTATGGATTATAAGCGCGCCTAGCCTTCGTTGTTGTTAACAACGGTAGTCAGTTGTCCATACCTCATATTTTATCAATTTGTAATTATCAATCTCACTCATCACAATGTGTAATACGTGCCCCATATCCATCATCATATCATCATATTTTACTATATTTTTAGTGCATCATACAATCAATTCTGTAAAGAAAAATTCGGTAAATCACCAAAAATAACTAATACAATTATACATCATCTTATTACAAAATTATACCTACGTCCTTCGGTATTTGCTACAATCTCATATTGTGGTCAATAATAGTTAAAAAAAGAGCAAAGTACAACCCCGACAAGAAATATTATTTAGCATGTGACCAGCTATAGTGTACAATAATAATAAGGTACGGCTTAATCACACGTGTTGTGTGTGATTAGGCTATCAACAATTCCAAGCTACGGCTTGGGTGTGGCCACATACAAAATTACTATTTTCCCCATTCCTGTAATACAATCAATGACAATCAATGGGCAATACAATTAAGGTAGAATATACTCGTGTTGATCACGTGTTCAATATGGAAATAATGAACAATGTAGTAAATATAAAGAAACGAGTTCAAGTCGGTGTACTTGCCGGAATCCATAGAGGTGGTCATGGTCAAGTCCCAGTCCCCGTTAGCTGGGCCAAAAGACAAAAATACCCTTAGTTATTTACTTATAAATTCTAAATTATTTCCTAAATTACATTTTTATCCTTTTTATAGCAATATATGAAGTAAAATTATTTTTAGAAATTTATTTTTAAAAAATACTAATAAAATCTATTTATTGAAAATTGAAAATTGAAAAGAGGAGTTACACTTGGAACCCAAAGATTAGGTAATTGACAAGCTTAACCCAAACGGCCGAGAATTGACCTTAAAATCTAAAATAAGACAAATTAAGCTTGTTTATGATTCCAAATCACCTAATTGATACGAAAATTTATGTATAGGTTTTTGAGGCTCCGATACAAATATTGTTTGGTATTTCCATCACAGTACCACATGCAATTACATTCTCTAATAGTTTTATTTATTTGATGATTACTAAGATACATGTTTTAGTGGTGTTGTACTTTATTCCTGACATGATGGTACACGGATTGGTATATCATGGATCCTCGTCAAGAGTTATTGCGTTCATGTTATCCTTGTGTATGATTATCCATGTGCTGGTATTTAGGCTTGTCATGTGATTCATGTGTGGTGACGTGTCATGGATTGGATCCACAATGCTAGTCGGGGAAGAAAAATTATTAGTTAGATATGTGATCATACCCTATACCCTGTGTATGTACCTAGTGAGAGCTAATCATACACCTCACGTATGATTAGCTAGGCCATAAATCCCATTATAAGTTTTCAAGCCGATCACATATCGAAACTAGTAATTCAAACACTTAGTTAGTACAATTATTTTTTTGTTCAGTTCATATTCATGATTTATGCTCTATTACTGTTCTTTTACATACTCTCAGTATCACTATGCCATGTTTCCTGCTTTTACTCTTCCTTTATGTATTATATTAACAATTTACTGTTTCATAGCTTTTATCATAAAAATGGAACTACTGTTAAAAATGTGCTTTGCTCCAATCTTGACCGGATAATATTTTTAGGGGACTATCATGAGGACTGGTATCCCACCTTCTATCAACCTCATGATGTTATGGGAGCAGAGTTTGAGACTGTGGCTTAGGAAGAGCAGATGCCTGATGAGGGAGATGACCAGTTAGAGATGGCCTACTTTTGATAGCTTGCCCTTTATTTGCTACTGGATTTGTCTCCAGAGACTTCTTTATATTATGGTATATTATATTTGAGATTTAGACTTGTTGCTGTTTGTCATGACTTGTTTAGACTTGTAACTTAGAATTTTCTCTCTTTATTTCATTATCGTGCTTTATTTTCCTTCTAGATATTCTGATTGAGTACCATCATTATTTATCATTGTCCTCCTGTAAACCCCCTTAATTAATTCTATAGATAGTCTGGTATGGGATGGAAAATTGTGCTTTAGCAGCATATGTTTGAGGTTTAGAGTAAGGTTGCATATGTCTGATTATTTTAATTAAACCCTTGCCGTGCCCTACCATTGTTGAATTATTCGGAGCCCAACAACAGCCCATAAATTCTAACAGACTGTTGTACTTTTGACTTGACCCGCCAATTTAGGCACTGGACTTTTCTGTCACTCAAAAATCAAATCTGTTGTGCCCTAAATTAATTGCATAACTTCCCGTATCCAAATCCCATATTTAAATCCTGTGTCGGACACCTGTGTTATTACCTTCAATTTTGAGGCACCAACTTAACCCGTTGAGCCGCACCAACTAAATGGTCCAAGACTGACACCAAGCCTACACCATTTTTGACCTTTGTGTGACTCCCAAATTGAGACCCCAAGTGCCCCCATTTAATTTAAAAGTGCGGGACATATTTATTATAATTAAATCGGGGATACCAACTTTGACTAATCCTTTTTTAATCCCCATTTAATTCTAATACCCATTTAATTAAGCCCATGCCAAACACACAACACACCCTCACCCTACAAATCACCAAACACCAATTCCCCCATATTTTTCCATCATTTCATGTGTTTGTGCAATTATCCAAACTTAAGGGGCTAAATTGCAAATGTTGTGACTTGTGGCACACCCTTATTGGTCAAGGCCAATGAAGAGGCCAACCCTTTACTTTGACCGTAGTCAACATCTCTCCCACTCTCTTTCTCAAGTAGAAATGAATTCACTCATGTGAAATCTCAACCCCATATTTGAAATGGGTCAATCTCTACCATCCAATCCTCACACACCATCCTATAAAATGTCTCCATCACATCCCTCTTCCCCATGCTGGCCCAAATCCCAAGGAAGCCTTGGAAACCTCACCCCCCTCTCTCTCTCCTCCTTTTTTCTCTATGCAAACCGAGATCACTCCTCCCCTTTTCTTTTTCTTCTTCTTCTTCTTCATCTCTTCTTTTTCTCCTTCACACCACATCCGGCCGGCCACCAATACTCCGGCCAACTCCCTCCCCTTTTCCTTCCGGCCACCCGCTGAACCTAACTCTGACTGACCGTTCCATCACCACGACCACTCCCCACCATCCCGACCGCCTCTGCCCCGCTGTCCGGAACAGGCACCCGGCTACCCACGATGACCCGTCGGCTCTCTCTACTCCGATCGAGCTGCAGTGCCGGCCTGCTGTCTTTCTGCCGACCGCAGATCTCGAGCCCCGGCGACCAAGCCCGGAGCTCCTACACATCCGGCCATCTTTCCTCCCTCATCTCCAGTCGAGCCGCAGCGCCGGACACTGCTCCGGTCGAGCTGCAGCGTCGGCCACCTGCTGCATTCCCGAGGTTTTGACATTCCCTTCGGCTTGCTGTATTCCCGCCACAACTCCACTGCTCCGGCGAGCACGAGCTCCGGCATCCTCCTCCTGTGCGACCTCGGGGAAGACGTGTAGGCAGCACTCGCTGTCGGCAATCCACCTCCCAGTTCGGCAATACGTTATTCTCCTTCGTGGAACATTCGAAAGTCTGACTCTGTGAGCCCTCCATAACCCTCTTGTCTCTCCTCCCCTTACATTTTCTGTCAACTAGCATGTGTATTCATTCATGTGTGTTTTCCCACTATTTTATTTTGAACTCTCTTTGAAGTTCCTGCAACTGTGTAGTGGTATATAAATGAGGTTGTGTGCCAAAGAAAAGTTGTTGTTGTGGTTAGATGCTTGTGTGTAGAATAATAGTGAAGTGCATGGTTAATTTAGGTTGGAACTTGATCCCTACACAGGTATTATTTTTGCTACACAGGTATTATTTTTACAGGATGTTGATATGAAGGTTTAACATTGAAAGTAGAGAACTTATGTTAAACGGATGCTTAGGAGGTAGTTATTTATACACAAGAAAAAATGAATCTGGAAGTAACATACGTAGAGACATCATATACGGCAATCAGTACATTAATAACGGTGGTAAGCTTGTGGAATAAACGAATCCTTATTAGTGTTAAATAATACTATTAGTGTGCTCATGGATGTTTTAGTAGATGGTATCCTTATAGGAATGAACAAGACTATGTAGATGAGCAAGAGTGTCTACATGTTTAGAAGAGTAGAATTTCATGGGACTATAGATGGAATATTTAATGGCTGCTGTATTTTATTTTTATTAGAAAGAAATTATTGGGTATGTGTGTGGCATGATAACTATAAGGTGTGTTCTAAATATTTATATTGGAGTAACCACACTAATGGACATTGGGAGCAGGTGCTCGATCGTGAAATAGACATAATATCAAATCATGAGACCGTGATTGAGGATTGAGATTAATAATTATTTATTTGAGCTTGAGACGTCAATGTGTATGATAATATCTGTGATCACTAAGGTGAAACGGAGGATGGGATCATGTGTTGGACCACGGAATATCGTGATGAACATAGTAAAATTGAGGTTTGGATTGATGACATTGTACATATGTTTAATTCGATTAGATGTATCATGCTCCAAGTCAACCTTGGACAACCCTCTAACTTCGTGTCACTGTGAGTGTAGCTGAGTCCGAGCTTATGTTTAGACGTGTGTCACATCCCTGTTTGCCACATTGTATTTCAAATTACAGATATTTATTGTTTCATTATGTACATTTTGCGCGTATTTTGTTTACGATCGATACTTTGCGTCCGGATCACAACAGGGTGTAGACGATCGTTGTAACATCTTAGAATGAATATTAGATGTTCGTAACACCTCGATGTACGTACCTAAGTATATCGATACCCCAGGACACACTCATACACTTTGATCATGCCAGATTCCTGTATCCTGATACTGACATCATGACCAAAGACTGGGACAACCTTAGGGTCGCGTCTGTTGAGTTTTTCTGTGTGTCGAGTCTGTTAGATAGAGGTTCAGGTTCAGCGCACCATTGTTGACCGCTTGGGAAGGGGAAGACAGTTACTAGACGTTTGGGCTCCTCTACACGCGCTTATATATGTATATATAGTAATCCTGTATTCTAGCGTAGTTGTGTCACCCGTGTGACTCTGTGCTCGGAACTATGGTATGCCCCGTGTGTCTCTATGTTCGGAGCTACAGTTTTATTTTGGATAGCCCACGCATCGAACATTATCTTTAAACTGTGTCATACTTATTTGGTTATGATAGAGTACCCTGTCGTTGCACTTGTACTTTCTGTTATACTTGGCATGCTATATTTTGTACCTTGTTACGTCCCTCTGAGGACCTGGTTCCCTGCCAGTTTTGCAGCATAGACGATTACGGAGCATTTGGAGTTGCTGATGGAGTTGCACGTCTTGCGGGCATTATACCAGGTACTCATATCATTTCTACCAGTATTATGGTTACAGTATTCTTATTGATTATTCATCTGCTGTTGTAGCCTAGTTTTTATAGACTCATCTCTTCTCGAGTCTATTCGAGCTTGTGTGTTATTGAGAGGCCGACTTTAGCACATATAGCTCTTTCTTGTATATTGCTGCATATTGTGGATTGAGACATAGAGGTTTATATTTATGGGATGCCTAGATAGTGCCCTTTATATTGTACAGCTTATACATATTCGAGTCAGACCAGAGTCTGGTCGAATGCGTAGCTGGCGTGTCGCGTATTCCTGGTCCTACGTATTTTGGGACTAGGGCGTGACAAATTTTTGTGGTGGCCCATGCAGGTCTGATTTAAATCGCCTTGGTCACCTGACTGTGCCAAGCGAGCCTGCAAATTAGGAATATATATTATGATTGTTAAATAGGATCTCAATCCATAATCGATTTTAAAACTCACTTTGTATGTGATTATCGCCCTTGGACCTCCAATTTGTATTCGTTCAATTTTCGTCAATATCGTTATTATTGTTTCTTATCCCCTATTATTCGGGAAGGCAAACGCTTGTGCCTGATTGTTCCCTCCAAAAGAAGATCGAAGACCAGACGACAGAAGACAGAATTCGTGTAATATTCCATGAGAAGATTGTTACCTTATTAAGATAGATTGATAGGTTCTTTTAGATGCTAGGACTAGTTTGGAAGGATAGCAAGAGAATTGGACCCAGTAGTACCCTACCCGTGCTTGAGATAGCAGTGATCTTGGAAGTACTGGGAGTAGGAAAGATTGTTGATCATGACCTAGAATAATTTATGGAAGTGCATAACCCGATGCTAGAAATTAATTATTGTAAAAGATAGCGATACCAGGAATGATATTTTGGACTAGAGGAGATAAAATTTTAGGCTCTTACTTGGAAGATAATAATCTGATTCCAGGAATTCTAGTATGTGCTTGAGTGATACCATTATTGTACTATGTGATTTGGAGAGGTAAATAACGAAAAGAAGAAATCTGAGGAACAAAATTTTAGGGAAAACCATGAGGAGAAGAGAAATTATACATTACGCAAGAAAGAATTTTTCTTTTGGAGGATTCGTGTGGTAAACAGAACAGAAGAATTTATTTTGTGGTTAAGTCTGGACGATGACACTGTCCTAGCATTAGTTGATTGAGCCAATACCATACGACACTAGATTGTCGACGTAGTTGCATTATATTTTTAGACCACTAGGTTACCCTGAGTTGAGTTTCTTCCGGGAGCCCGAGAGTATGGTGCCCATCTACCTTAGAGGCACACATTTCAGGAGTGAACCAGTGTACCCCCGCATTATAACAGAGTTTGAGGATGTGATTCTAGAAAACCTTCAGGGCCAGCCACCTGACAGAGAGATAGAGAGTGCTATAAAGTTGACTCCAAGAGCCGAGTCAGTTATTTTCTCGTCTTCAGACTAGCACCGATAAAGTTGGTTGAGTTGAGGTCCATAGTAGAGGATCTCTTAGACGAGGGTTTCAGTCGGGCTAGTGGTTCTCCATGGGGAGAACCCATCTTATTGTACCAAAGAAGGACGGGACGGTATGCTGCATAACGATTACAGGGCGTTAAGGGCAGTAACGATAAAGAACAAGTATCCTATGCCGCGCGTTGATGATTTATTTGATTAGCTTAGCGGCGCATATGTATTCTCGAAGATCGATCTCAGATCAAGCTATCATCAGATCAAGGTACGGAGAGAAAACATTCTGAAGATGGCTTTTCGGACGAAGTATGGATGCTATAAGTTTCTAGTCATGCCGTTTGGTTTAACCAACGTGCCAACAGTATTTATGAGCTTGAGGAACAATGTTTTCTATCAGTACTTGGATAAGTTTGTGGTGGTAGTTATCGATGATATCGTGGTATATTCTAAGAGCCAGGAGGAGCACGAGAGACATCTCAGGATCGTGTTGGAGACGTTGAGGCAGGAGAGGCTGTACGCCAAGTTTCGTAAATGTGAGTTATGTTTGGATAGAGTACCCTTCCTGGGACACAAAATCACCGGAGATGGACTAACAGTTGACCCGGAGAAGATAGATGCAGTTGAGACATGGCCAACCCCTGCACCTGTTACAGAGATTAGGAGCTTCCTCGGACTTGCCGGATATTATTGGAGGTTCATAGAAAATTCCTGAGGATTATTGCGCCTATAACGCGACTAACGCGTAAAGGCGAGGAGTTTATTTGGACCGAAGAGTGTCAGACGGCTTTCGATGAGCTAAAAAAGCGTCTGACATCAGCACCGATTTTGACACTACCTTTATGGAGAACGTGTTGAGATTTATATATATCACAAAAGTCTAAAGTATGTCTATACGCAGAAGGAGCTCAACATAGGACAGAAGCGCTGGCTAGAATTTATGACAGATTATAATATCGAGTTGCAGTACCACCCTGACGAGGCGAATGTAGTAGCAGATGCCTTAAGCAAAGCCTATGGCATATTTTTATGACTCATCGCCAGTTGTTAGAGGATTTTTAAAGAACTCAGGATTGAGATTGTATTGCCAGGCATGGATGGACAGATGGCCAGTCTCGAGGATTCAGTCCACATTTATTGAGAGGATCAAGGCAGTCTTGCCTACAGATACGAGATTTAGACCACTGCGAGAAAAGACAGAGGCCGACATGCAGACGGGACTCAGGATTCATGAAGACGGAATATTGAGGTGTGGAGATCGCCTATATGTTCTGAGTGGTGAGCTACACCAAAAGTTGAGGACCGAGGCTTATAGCTCGATTCATTCTATTCATCCCGGGGGTACGAACATGTACCGAGATTTGAGGCAACATTATTGGTAGCATGGGATGAGGAGAGAGATTGCAAGATTCTGGGCGAGATGCTTGGTATGTCAGCAAGACAAGGTTGAATAACAGAGAACTGTAGGACTATTGTAGCCGCTTTCCATTCCCGAGTGGAAGTGGAAACACATTACCATGGACTTCGTCACAGGATTCTCGCGGAGCCCTAGCGGGAAGGATGCAGTTTGGGTTATCGTAAACAGACTCACCAAGTCTGCATATTTCTTGCCTTTCAGCGTTGGGCAGTCCACGGAGATATAAGCTGACATATATATGAGGCAGATAGTACGACTACATATAGTGCCTGTCAGCAACGTATCGGATCGTGATTCCATATTTACGTCATATTTTTGGTGGAGTATGCAAGAGAGTCTAGAAACTCGTCTCAAGTTTAGCACTGCATATTATCCACAGACTGAAGGTCAGAAAGAGCGCACGATACAAATATTAGAGGATATGTTGAGAGCGTGCATGATCGATTGTGGAGGATCTTGGGAGGACCATCTACACTTGGTGGAATTCTCCTACAATAATAGCTACGAGGAAAGCATCCAGATGATACCTTATGAGGCACTGTACAGCAGGAAGTATAAGTCACCAGTATATTGGAGTGACATGGGAGAGCGTCGGATACTTGGTCCAGAGTCAGTGACACAGACAATGGAGAAAGTCAAGCAGATTCAAAGCCACCTGCGTGCAGCACATGATAGACATAAACATTGTGAAGAAGCGCACCACAGACCTTTGGAGTTCAAGGAAGGTGACCATATATTTTTAAAGATATCGCCTACTCGTGGTACCATCAGATTCGTAGGCAGAGGCAAGCTGAGTCCGAGGTACATCGGACCTTTTGACATCTTGGAACGAGTTGGCGAAGTGGCTTATCGTCTTGTATTGCCTCCATCATTAGAAGGAGTTCATGAAATATTTTACGTATCGTAGTTGAGGAGATATGTGGCAGACCCTAGCCACGTGCTTGATCATTCGGAGATTACAGTCGGGCCTAGTCTATCTTACGTAGAGCAGCCAGTGGAGATACTCGATCACAGTGAGAAGACTATGAGAGGTCAGACTAATCGACTGGTCAGAGTTGCATGGAAGCATCATTCGCCAGGCGAGTCTACCTGGGAGTGTGAGGATTCTATTCGATAATGGTTTTCGTATTTATTTGAGGAGCAAGGTACGAATTTACGTACCACATTTGATTACTAGTTTTTTTTTGAATTCTCTTAGCTATTTTCATGCTTTACTTTTAATTTCGGGAAGAAAATTTTTCTAAGTTGGGAAGGATGTAAACCCCCTCAATTAATTCTATAGATAGTCTAGTATGGTATGGAAAATTGTGGTTTAGCAGCAGATATTTGAGGTTTAGAGTAAGGTTGCATATATCTGATTATTTTAATTAAACCCTTGGCGCGTCCTACCATTGTTGAATTATTCGGAGCCCAACATCAGCCCATAAATTCCAACAGACTGTTGTACTTTTGACTTGACCCGCCAATTTAGGCACTGGACTTTTCTGTCACTCAAAAATCAAATCCGTTGTGCCCTAAATTAATTGCACAACTTCCCGTATCCAAATCCTATATTTAAATCCCATGTCGGACACCTGTGTCATTACCTTTAATTTTGAGGCACCAACTTAACCCGTTGAGCCGGACCAACTAAACGGTCCAAGACTGGCACCAAGCCTACACCATTTTTTACCTTTGTGTCACTCCCAAATTGAGACCCCAAGTGCCCCCATTTAATTTAAAAGCGCGGGACATATTTATTCTAATTAAATCGGGGATACCAACTTTGACTACTCCTATTTTAATCCCCATTTAATTCCAATGCCCATTTAATTAAGCCCATGCCAAACACACAATACTCCCTCACCCTACAAATCACCAAACACCAATTCCCCCATAATTTTTCTATTATTTTATGTGTTTGTGCAATTACCCAAACTTAAGGGGCTAAATTACAAATGTTGTGACATGTGGCACACCCTCATTAGTCAAGGCCAATGAAGAGGCCAACTCTTTACTTTGACCGTAGTCAGCATCTCTCCCACTCTCTTCTCATGTAGAAATGAATTCACTCATGTGAAATCTCAACCCCACATTTGAAATAGGTCAATCTCCACCATCCAATCCTCACACACCATCCTATAAAATGTCTCCATCACATCCCTCTTCCCCATGCCGGCCCTAAACCCAAGGAAGCCTTGGAAACCTCATCCCCCTCTCTCTCTCTCCTCCCTCTTTCTCCATGCAAACCGAGATCACTCCTCCCCTTTTATTTTTCTTCTTCTTCTTTATTTCTTCTTCTTCTCCTCCACACCACATCCGGCCGGCCACCCATACTCCGGCCAACTCCCTCCCCTTTTCCCTCCGGCCACCCGCTGAACCTGACTCCGACTGACCGTTCCATCATCACGACCACTCCCCACCAGCCCGACTGCCTCCGCCCCACTATTCGGAACAGGCACCCGGCTACCCACGACGACCCGTCGGCTTTCTCTACTCCGGTCGAGCTGCAGCGCCGGCCTGCTGTCTTTCCACCGATCGTAGATCTCAAGCCCCGGCGACCAACCCCGGAGCTCCTCCATATCCGGCCATCTATCCTCCCTCATCTCCGGTCGAGCCGTAGCGCCGGACACTGCTCCGATCAAGCTGCAGCACCGACCACCTGCTGTATTCCCGCGGTTTCGACATTCCTCCCGGCCTGCTGTATTCCCGCCACCACTCTACTACTCCAGCGAGTATGAGCTCCGGCATCCTCCTCCTGCGCGACCTCGTGGAAGACGTGTAGGCAGCGCTCGCTGTCGGCAATCTAACTCCCAGTTCGGCAACACATCATTCTCCTTCGCGGAATATTCAAAAGTTTGACTCTGTGAGCCCTCCATAACCCTCTTGTCTCTCCTTTCCTTACATTTTCTGTCAACTAGCATTTGTATTCATTCATGTATGTTTTCCCACTATTTTATTTTGAACTCTCTTTAAAGTTCCTGCAACTGCGTACTGGTATATAAATGAGGTTGTGTGCCAAAGAAAAGTTGTTGTTGTGGTTAGATTCTTGTGTGTAGAATAAGAGTGATGTGCATGGTTAATTTAGGTTGGAACTTGATCCCTACACGGGTATTATTTTTGCAGGATGTTGATATGAAGGTTTAACATTGAAAGTGGAGAACATATGTTAAATGGATGCTTAGGAAGTAGTTATTTATACACAAGAAAAAAATGAATCTGGAAGTAACGTATGTAGAGACAGCATAGAGGGGAATCAGTACATTAATAACGGTGGTAAGCTTGTGGAATAAACAAATCCTTATTAGTGTTAAATAATACTATTAGTGTGCTCATGGATGTTTTAGTAGATGGTATCCTTATGGGAATGAACAAGAATGTGTAGATGAGCAAGAGTGTCTACATGTTTAGAAGAGTAGAATTTCACGGGACTATAGATGGAAGATTTAATGGCTGTTGCATTTTGTTTTTATTAGAAAGGAATTATTGTGTATGTGTATGGCATGATAACTATAAGGTGTGTTATAAATATTTATATTGAAGTTACCACACTAATGGATATTGGGAGCAGGTGCTCGATAGTGAAATAGACATAATATCAAATCTTAAGACCGTGATTGAGGATTGAGAATAATAATTATTTATTTGAGCTTGAGACGTCAAAGTGTATGATAATATCTGTGAACACTGAGGTAAAACGGGGGATGGGATCATGTTTTGGACCACGGAATATCGTGATGAACATAGCAAGATTGAGGTTTGGATTGATGACATTGTACAGATATTTAATTTGATTAGATGTATCGTGCTCCAAGTCAACCTTGGACAACCCTCTAGCGTCGTGTCACTGTGAGTGTAGCTGAGTCTGAGCATATGTTTAGACATGTGTCACATCCGTATTTGCCATATGATAGTTTATTGATTGAGTTTGTATCTCGTCTCTAGGTACTAAAGGACCCGCGGACTTGGATGTTGTACCGGATCCTCGTCATCAGCAGCCGGACGCAGGCAAGTGTACCTTGCCACCCTGTATTTCAGATTACAGATATTTATTATTTCTTTATGTATATTGTGCACGTATTTTGTTTACGATCGATACTTCGTGTCCGGATCACAACCGGGTGCAGACGATCATCGTAACATCTTAGAATAAATATTAGATGTTCGTAGCACCTCGATGTACGTACCTGAGTATATCGATACCCCAGGACACACTCATACACTGTGATCGTGCCAGATTCGTGTATCCTGATACTGACATTATGACCAGAGACTGGGACGACCTTAGGGTCGCGTTTGGTGAGTTTTTCTGTGTATCGAGACTGTTAGATAGTGGTTCAGATTCAGCGCACCATCGTTGACCGCTTGGGAAGGGGAAGATAGTTACTAGACGTTTGTGCTCCTCTGCACGCGCTTATATATGTATATGTAGTGATCCTGTATTCTAGAGTAGTTGTATCACCCGTGTGACTCTGTGCTCGGAGCTACGGTACGCCCCGTGTGTCTCTGTGTTCGGAGCTACAGTTTTATTTTGGATAGCCCACGCGTCGATCATTGTCTTTAAACTGTGTCACACTTGTTTGGTTATGATAGAGTACCCTGTCATTGCACTTGTACTTTCTATTATACTTGGCATGCTATATTTTGTACCTTGTTACGTCCCTCTGAGGACCTGGTTCCCTGCCAGTTTTGCAGCATAGACGATTACGGAGCATTTGGAGTTGTTGATGGAGTTGCACGTCTTACGGGCATTGTACCAGGTACTCATATCATTTCCACTGACATTATGGTTACAATATTCTTATTGATTATTCATCTATTGTTGTAGCCTAGTTTTTGTAGACTCATCTCTTCTCGAGTCTATATGAGTTTGTGTGTTATTGGGCGGCCGACTTTAGTACATATAGCTCTTTCTTGTATATTGTTGTACGTTGTGGAGCGAGACATAGAGGTTTATATTTATGGGATGTCTAGATAGTGCCCTTTATATTATACAGTTTATACATATTCGATCAGACCCGAGTCTGGTCGAATGCGTAGCTGGCGTCTCGCGTATTCCTGGTCCTACGTATTTTGGAACTGGGGCGTGACACCTCCTTATGGAGTTTAGATATTATTACAGGTATTGTGATTTAGTTATGGTTTTACCTACACAATGTTTTACCATCGATGTTACGATGTAGGCAGGACGTACCCACCACTCATGGCCAAATTTTTGGTATGTGTCGTACACAGTGGCCCATGCAGGTCCATGATTCGTAATTAGTGCAATATTGTAGTAGTAACTAGGCTTAGAGTACTATTATGAGCCTGCAATAGGATATATGATATTAGGATAAGAGAATACTCAATAACAACTAGTAATTCCAATATGATTTGATTTTACTAATCATGTTCATTCTGAAAGCTTGTTATCTTGGATAATTGTTGTCCTTCTTCAATAATATCTTATTTTGTGTCATATTAACTTTTTTGTCTTCAATCTATCTTACATCATGGCTTCGAAGATGAGGGCCCATAACTCGGGAGTTGTATAAGCTACTGAGAGGTTAGCTACTTCCTGACCTGCTACTCGGGCACTGGTGGATGTTGTTCCTTCGGAGTACAGAAGACTGCTCGAGCTGCCTCAAAGGGTATTCCACCTCATCCACCATTTCCTCTCCCAGCTCAAGGAGGTGTGCCCGTTGATGGGGCACAGTTGTTTGAGCTATTTTGTGGGATAATATAGGACCAGAGAGTTCAGGTAGAGGCTCAGTAGCAGCAGACTAAGGTGATGAGACAGGGCATAGAGAATTCCTATCGAGTTGCATTGGCGATTGATGCACATCGAACCTAATATTTCACATAGTCTATCTCGTCGAACCAATTTTATAGCGTTCCTCTGAATCATAAGTCAAGATTATCTAAGTCATCAATCTCAAACACAACATCTAAGTCATCTGATATTAACTATATATTCGCTCATAAAATCTACCAAATATAACTTGATTCAAATTTTGACTAAATGTCAAACCCCCCATCTCCTGGGAGTTCGATCATACGTGCTGGACGTGAAATCATCACGCCAACGCTACTGTGGGATAATCGTCCTCATCCGGCATGACACTGTCATCTAAATTTTCCAAGGCAAATCATCTAAAACTTTGATATTATTATTTTGATCAATTCATTGTCTACATCTTGCATTCCTTACAACAACCAAGTTACAAGATCAATTATTATAATCTACTCATCGATCGTCCTGTCCAACTAGGAAATAGTCTAGCCAAAGTCAATTCACCTTCGTTACGTTCTATTTTATCGACTTTGCCTACATAATCATCGAGATCAATTTTTGTATTTAGTTATTAACTTAAAATTTTGGAGGAGATTGTGATAAGAATGTAATTAATTTTAAATTTGAAGATTTTCAGGAAATATGATATTTATAGAAATTTGAAAATTTTATGAAATAATAATATGGATTTACTTCGTGATTATATGGTTTAATAAAATTAAATTTTTATGGTAAAAAAAAAAATACAACTATTGAGGATCTTAAATTTTGAGGACAAAATTTTTCTAAGGAGGGTAGACTTGTCACTACCACAATCTAAAATAGGGGTAATTTTGTCATTTTATTTATTATAAGTATTGTGTGTATTTATTTTAAATAATTTCATGATATGTGTATATATATATATATATATATATATATATATATATATATATATATTATATAGTGTTCTTTAATGCATGAGTTAGTGGACTAGACCTAGAAGCCCACTAGATGAACCCTGACCGAATTATAGGGTTATAGATTATAATTAGTAATTTTTGGGATTAAATATTGGGTGTATAAATTATAATTATGATTTTATTTGATTGTTGTACCTTACCGTTGCTTCGATATTGGAGTGCTACACTAGCTTTTGCCTTTCAACTAATTTTACACCCTTCTCCTAGACGTGCCAGTCTTCCATTCTGACCTTTCTGTAACTCATAAATATGCACTTTTGTGATTTATTTTAGTCACACAATATTCGTCACGGACGTTTATTTTTAATTCGAAATAAATCCAACTTTTTATCTTTGTGCATTCCAATCAAAATTGGAGACACAATCTCGACACTTTTTGTGCAACCCAAATTATGACAATATTTTATTATGAGTCTTCTACGTCCATGAAACTTATGCCCTACCTAATTTTAGCCCCATGTACTTCCAATTAATTTTAGAACACCATTTATATTATTTTTAATTAAATTGGTGTAAGGACCCAACTTAACCCAAAGCTAGACCCAACACCAAACCAAACCCCCATTCACACCCTTAAGACTCATACTAAACATCACAAATCCTTTTTGGCCACTACATCACACTAAACATGGTGTTTTCCCTCATCCAATCCCAATTATTACCTTTTATGCAAATACCCAAAAGTTAAGGAGCTTATTTGCAAAATTGGTGATAGGTGTCACCACCTCATTGGTCCAAGCCAATGATGAAACCCCTCCCCTCTTCTTTGACCGCTCCAACTCTCTCCCTCTCTCTCCTTTTTGTTTGTACACTTCCCTTTATGTTTAATCTTGGCCATTCATTCAAATGGAGCAACATCCTCACCACACACACTTTCCTATATATATCATACATCCTAACCCTTTTCCCAAAGCCATCCCCCATCACAATGAGTACTTGGCCGGTCCTAATCCCTAGGTTGCCATTATCTTCTTCTACCTCATGCAAAACTCCTCTCTCTATTATATTTCTCATCACCTACATCAAACAACATCTAACCCTAAAGCTAACCCTAACCTTCATCCCCACCTGAACTCCACTCGACCTTCCTCCGACAAACCACCGCCGGGACAGCCGCCACTGCAACCGGTCAGGACCACCCGCCTCAGCAGCATCTCCACCACCTGAACACCCACGATAGAACTGACATCACCATCTGCCACGGCCGCCTCCCCTTCCCACGATCGACTGTGCTACCACCCACTCCATCTCCGTTCAACGGTCATCATCCCCGCTTAGCCACGACTCTCCTCACCGCTCGACCCGATCGTCCCTGAGCACAGCTCCACCCTACGACTCCTCCACCACTTCCCTAGACTTCTCTCCCCTCGTCGGACTTCCCTCACTATTAACTTCGCCACCAGCGTCGATCCCTTCACCTCAACCTCCCTCTTCCCTATGCTTCTCCGCCAGAGCCCAACAACAGCCACTCGCCCCGGACTTCAACCCATGACCTCTTTTCCCTCACTGTCAACTTCTCCACCCTGATCTCTATCTCCTGCACCCCCTGCCATCCTCGTCACAGCATCCCTCCTCGCCTGACCCTCCTCCGGCAGCCTTCTCATTATCACCTTCACCATCATCATCATCACCATCATCATCATCATCAACATCTTCATCATCATCATCATCATCCTTATCATTATCATCACTTTCATCATCATCATCATCACCATCATCATCATCATCATCGTCATCACCATCATTACCCCCATCATAATCACCATCATCACCATCATCATCATCATCATCGTCATCATCGTCGACCCGTCCTACCTTGCCAAAAATGACCTGCAACAGTCACCCTCGATCCCGTGTACGTGCATGCTAACGTGCAGGTTTGACTTGCCTTTATTCATGATTGTGTGTATGTGCATGTGTGAACGGTATTAGGTTTAGCATGATATTTCATGATAGTTTAGTTGATGAGCATTGTGTGACCCTGTATTGGTGAACCCAGTAGCTAGTATGCATGTGCGTGCGTGTGTATAATTATTAGTTGATATATAGATATACGTATATATATTCCATGGAAATTGATTGCTAGTACTAGGTATGAATGTAATATATACATGATGTATAACCCTAGGTTAACTGTGGATATCCCGTATAATTGCGTATCACCATAAGTATAATTTATGGATATTCCGTATTTACATTTGACTGTATGACCCTGAGAATTTGTTAATTGACAGCCTTAAGTACACTGACGTACTGGCTAGACATGTGTTAGTGATTGACTGTCCGATTATGCATAACATTTGAAGATGTGACACCCGTGCAGTTAGATGCACATTCGAACCAACTAGTTGACCAGTGTTATCCCTAGCGTAGTCTGTGAGTTCAGTGTATTTATGTTTGTGTGTGTGCTAGTGTAACGACTAATGGTATATTATTATTATATTATATCTATAGGACTGTTGGATTATTCAGACAAAACTTCGGAAATAAGACATTAGTATTGCCAATAGAGGACCACATGCAAGTATATTCTCTGACAGTTTTCATTATGTTGATTATCTCTATGATTCTAGTTGTATAGCGTACATGATTATGACACTATATATACACGAGTTGGCATCATCGAGACCGGTCACAAGGAGTCGTAATTTGGAATCCATCGTGCTAGCTGGGGACGGAGAGATATTAGTAGATTATGTGATCATACCCAACTCTACATGAATCATAGCTTATCCTACACCTCACGTCGGGTGCAGCCTAACCATTACATGCCTCATAGCCTGTTATGTATGATTAGCCTAACTATTTCTCGCATCATAGCTAACTGGATGGTTGGCCTGACCTTACATGAATTATAGCTAATCATACATAGCAAGCCTGATCTATCCCAAGCCGATCACATGATAGACTAATATTTCACATACTTTGCTAGATATTCTAGACATGTAATTCTAGTATATAGTTCTAGTATTCACTTATATTCTAGTTCATTATTTTAGCATGCACTTGTATTTTTATTCATGGCTAGTTGTACTATTGATGATAATATATGCTCCAGTATTTCTATTTCTAGTATTTAATTATCTCCAGCATTCTGATTTCTAGTATTTATATCCATCTTGTATTTTTTATACTGTATTATAGTATTTGTCAATATACATGGAACAACTATTAGTGCTTGTACTTCGCTCTATCCTGACTGGAAATATTTTTCTAGACTGCGACTTAGAGGACTTGTTTTCGACATACTTGGAGATTTGGATAATATTGTTTGCAGGTTAGACTATTTTTTGTTGTTTAGACTTGTGTTGTATTTCGTTCATTTTCTTCGATATCTTATCGTACTTTAGTTATGTGATTGAGTATTCCATATTATATTAGGATATTTGTGTCTCCTTATGGAGTTGGATACTCCTGTGAGATTGATTAGCTTGTGTTGTGACCTAGATAGCATTCTACCGCCGATGCTGCGGCGTAGGCTGGACGTACCCACGCACTCGTGCGCCTAAACCGGGTGCAGGTCGTGACATAATCCATTCGAAGGACAATTTTAAACTCGAAAGCGGCATTACGAGTAAACTCGCATCCAAATTAGGCTGGACGTAGCCACACACTCGTCCAACACGATGCCTCTTATATGTATCACTGACTAGGATAGTGCCTCCAACAGTCGTGATCTTGCAACTCCTACTCAAGGGTTCTGTTACTAAACTATGCTTAAGCACAAAGGATACAAATATACAGCTATGCGATGCACCAGAATCAAATAAGGCAAATACATGTATATAATTGAGAAGAATAGAACCTGCTATCACATCACCCGTCCCCTCCGACTCCTCTATTGTCATGGCAAAAGCTCTGCCCTGTGGAGGTACTCCCCTTTGTTGGTGCTGGACAAACTGCTATTGTTGCGTAGGAAGTGGGGGTTCTCTTTGTTGTAGGGCCACTGGTGGTCCAACTGGTCCTTTCCCAGCCGAGGATCCTCCTATAGGAGGTGTAGTAGTGCTCTCTCTTATCTGATGCGCGTAGGTGATCCACAGTATAAGCACACGCCTAATCTCTTCTGGCAGATCTCCCATGAATGTGCTGGCTTCTTGCAATAATTGTATAGGGGTTCTTGTTGTACTTGTCTATGTGGCTGCTACTATACTTGCTGAGCTGGGGCTCTGATTGGGGCACGATACTGTTGCTGTTGTTGAAAGGTTCTTGGCTGAAACTATGGATGCTTTGCCTGCCCCTGATTACTACTACCGTCGATAGCATCCCTTTTTCGCTTGTTCTGAAGACCCATATCGACGTTGACCCTTTGAGCCTCTGCCAATATGTCAGCAAAAGTTGTATAAGCCAAAAAATATGGACTTTAACCTCTTAGTTCAACCCCATTCTGCCATTATGTCAGCAAAAGTTGTATGAGCCAAAGAAATATGTACTCTGCGAATCGACTCAGACTGCCAAATTTTGCAGCATACTCATCCACGGTCATCCCATTCTGCTCCAAGTTCTGGAATTACTTCTCTAGAACCCCTTTGGCTACCGCAGGAAAGAATTTTCTCTTAGAGAGGTCCTTGAACTGCTCCCAAGTTAGGTTTGGATCCACAATCCTAGGCTCATTTCTGAACCAAGTACAAGCAATGTCGTAAAGCTACAAGCCAACGGCCTCAATCTTCAGGTCTTCGGAAATTTGAGAAATACTCATGATCCGCTCGATATCCCCGAGCCACTCATCAGTGTAGAGGTTTTTCTCTTTCCCCTTGAACGTCCGAGGCTCTATCTTCTTGAAGTCCTGGATGTTTTCCACCTTCGGTTGAGCAGCCTGCTATTGTGGTTGCTGGGAAACCCTCTCCATGGCTGCTAGGGCAACCTGTTGGGCATTTTCTATTCCTGCCCTCAGCATTTCTATCTGTTACCTCTGAGCCTCTACCTGAGCCTTTTGAGCCTCCATCATGCTTCTGAAGAGTTCGTATAATGGCTGAGAAGGAGGAGGAAGACTCCCTGATCCAGCTGATGAGGCCTCCTTCGATGCAGATGGTATGGGAAAAGCACCATTGGCTCTGGTACCGTGCATTCTAGTCTTGGGTGGCATTCTTAAAGGTTGAAAGCAAAAAGAATTTAATTAATATGACACAAGATAAGGAACTATTCAAGAAGGACAATCAACTATGGAAGAAGTCTGATTGCTCGAAAGAAATTAATAAGGGTTAACAAGTTTAGTATATGGGATCCCTAGTTGTGATTGAGTATCTTCCTATCCCTAGTATGTATACCAATAGCAAGCTTGCAGTCGTACATCTAACTTGAGTACCACTACGAGTTCGCAACCTTGTGAGAAACCTGACCTGCATGGTCCACCACTAAAAATGTGTCACGACCCGCACCTTGTATTTGGGCATGAGTCATGGTTACGTCCACCCTATGCCGCTGTGTCGGTGGTAGAACATTGTACAATAGGTCACAAGTAATCTATATCTCACAATATATATACATCTCTGTACTATACTCAATCACAGGTACTAGTTTAATGAATACACCAAAAAAAATAATAGCCTTGATGTGGGTCCAAGGAATCTCCCTAAAAACTAAATATCCAAAGTATAATGTTCAAAATACTTTAGAAAAACTGTCGAAGAACAATCCGGTTCATAATAACTAACAAAATCAACTACTACTAAACTACTCCCTTGTAGACAGTATATGAGCTGCTAACTCTCCCTAATCCTCCAGAAGGGCAAGATCAGGCTCTATTATGTCGATAGCATACGGTCCATAATGTGTAGGGATTTTATCCTCATTGTAGTCACCTAAAATGTGGTTATCCAGTCAGGAAAGGAACGAGTACATCACAGTGAAAATAGTTCCAACACATGGTAGAATCTATAAGACAAGAAACAGTAACGAATATATGTCAGCAACAAAACCAAAACCATAATAAGGCAACTAGAATAAATAAATGCTAAAGTCCTGTCATGGCAACATATAGTACAATATCTCTAAGCAACAAAGAAACTAACTGCAATGTTTGGAAGAACAGATAGGAACAACTACTCTATGTGATTTGAAATACCTTGTTGACATGTGAACGGCTAAGGGGTAAAATTTGACAAATTATACGTGTCATGCATAACTGCTATTATTCTAGTAAACCATGGTATGGGAATGGTAGTTCACACGTCCACTAAGTATTTCCCCTCACCACGAGTACAACATGGATTCTGAACCAGTCACGAAGAAATAACAATAATCCATAACAGTTACGTATCTCATAATAAGAATCCATCATACTAATCCGTGTAGAAAGTATCAAGAATCAAATAATCAATACTAAGCATGCATTATAGAGACTATCAAGCACTGAAAGTAATCATGGAAATGTACTCGCCTGTGGTCCTTAGCTGGTATGAGTCAGAATCCAAGTCACAATCCAAATAGCCTATGTAGTACAAATTTACCATATCAAAATATAAGTTATTTTAATTTATTTAATCCTACAATAGTTACTCTAAAATTCTATTTTAATCTTATTATTCTAATTTTTAGGTTAATTCCTAAATTTTGTCCAAAGAAACTTAATTTTATCAACTCGAGACTCATGACACACAAATCGAGGCAATCTGTTGACCAAAAAGTCAATCGATACAAACTCAACTTTCATGCATGATTTTCTGTATATTTCAACGTCACAAACATATTGAAATTTATGGCTCATCCGGATTCAAATTCGTTTGAAATTATTGCACATACAAAATCGTATTGTGTAACGGTGGTTGATTGTTAACCTAGAAGTTCTACAGAATTAACAATACTAAAATATTTTTTATTAAATCCTGGGAAAACATATATCAAAGATCTATGCATTAGCTTTCCAAAAATTTAAACGGTTCATGATTCTGATCTTAGGTTCTCCCGAAATGGTAAAAACACCGAGACGCATCTATTTTTGGACATACTATGCTCTACAAAGTTTTCAAAATTTAATATTCAAAATTTTGTGAAACAATTTACATATTCAGAAAACTGACCTCAATATTGTTTTAACACAAGAAACTAGGCTGCATTTGGAGTCCGGAGCTATGAGTAATGGCTTCTGGAAGATGAAGGAAACCCGAGATGACAATTCACCAAAATTGGCTTAAAAAAAACCCTAGAAATTATAAGTTAATACTATATATATAGAGGAGAGAGAAACTGCAGCAGCTCGGAGCGTGCCACGTGGTAGCTATCCGCTGCTGTCCGCTTGGATAAAATGGCCAGGGTTCAAACCGGCTTGGCTCGGCTGAGTCCGAGTTGGATTAAGACTCGGCTCGGCTCGAGTTCGGCTCGGTGACCTGGCTCGACTTGCACTCGCACTCACCCCCTCTCACTGAGTGCTGATGTAAACCCCCTCGACCAATTTAGGATTATTTAAATTTAAATTGAGAGACTAGGATTAATTTGGATACAATTAGGATTTATGTGCAACAATTATGTGACTTAATACACCTTACCGTTGCTTCGATGTTTGGAGCACTACACTAGTAGTTACCTTCAAACCAATTCATATACATCTCTTAGATATGCCAGACTACCCATCTGACCATTGTGTAACTTTTAGATACTCAATATTGTGCCTCATTTTAGCTGCACAATATTTGTCACAAACGTTCATGTATTATCCTATTAAACCCAAATTCTCATAATTGACCATTCCTATTCGAATTTAAGGCACAACCACAACCCAATTCCATATAAACCAAAGTTGGGTATTAACCTATTCTGAGCCTGCTGCACCCATGACTCTTGTGTTCTACCTAAATTTAATTCCATGTATTTTCAATTGACAGAAGAACAACAAGTGTAGTTGTTTTAATTTAATTAAATTGGAGGCCAATTTCACCTAAAACAGGACCTAACCAAGCCCATGTACACCATTTCATGTGGACCAGCCCCCACCCCAAAGAGTCCAGATAGGCCCAAACTTCGAGGTCAGCCCATAAATCCCTCTTTCATATAAATACACATTTGCTTCATTGAAAACCCTAAAATCATAAACACCACCACCACCATCAAATAACCCTAGCCAAACTCTTCCACCTAACCCGAGCACCCCCTACACTTCCCGACCGGACACCAACTACCACCACCTCAAGCCACCATCACCACCTCAACCCGTTGTCGTCGGACCACCCTCCCAGGCCGCCTGCACCACCGTCTAGCCACTATCCCGTCACCATCATCAACATCCCCATCTTCAAACCCGACACCCCCATCATCATCACCCGACCCCTTGCCAAGCCGACTACTCCAGACCGGACCACCGCCTCCAGCACCGCCAACCACCACTGCCAGGCCAACCCCGATCTTCCCCATGACTTGACCGCCATCCCAGCACCGTTCCAAGCCCGCTGCCGTCGCTGCCAAACTGTTGCAACCGCTGCTGCAACTGCTGCAGTTACTGCCGCCCGCTGTCGTTGTTGGCCGCACGTCGATCGGAGCTCCGCCCTACGCCGGAGGACGACCAGTCAACGAGCAGATCCCCCTCATCTAGCCAACTAGGTACTCGTTCTTTAGTTCCTTTTCTTCTTTGTTCTGTGGTATAGTTACATCATCAAGTCATCGTGTCATCGTGTCTTATGTCGACATAAACTAATTAATATAAAACAATATAGGTGTGTATGCATATATGTTAATTAGATTAGATGATAGTAAATACATTAATAATTACCCTAAATTTTTGACCTGTTATTAAAGACTTGTGTTTCACCTAAAAATCTAGACACTGACCAAGTACACAGTGACATGAGGAATAAGGACATAAAATTATACAAAACATAAGTAGTTCGTAAACCTCAACATTAGTAATTTACTGTCGTGAGGTACGCGAGAACCAAGGACAGAACACGTGTACACCCTAGCTACGTGTAAACGCGACTCTATAGTCGACCAGCCATGACTCTTACGTCAGTACCTAAGAGCAATGTCGTAGTTTCATGTATGTATTGCTTTAATGTCTGATGTTAGAATTTATATATTATATTATATGTTTAGGGTCACTGGACCAGCCAAGAGATACTGCAGGAGCAGGCTATTGGCATTCACAGCTCGAAGACCCAGGCAAGATACCTTGCCATATTTACTGTCTAATTTAAATTATGCATATGTTGTATGATTCTTGTTGCCTTATTTCATATGACTATGCACGTCCGAGATTGACTCGGGTACAGTCGACGGATGCGTCGATGAGTAGTATACTTGACCTAGTCACTAGCAGACTCACCCCATTTGGAGGATACTCTGATATCTTCGAAGACCTGACACTCTTACACGTTTTACAGTGACAAATTCATATTGGGATGCGGGTTCGCGTACTCGACTAGCTATCGGTACGTATGACATGCATCACAGTTAGTGCGTAAATCAGGATTTTGTATTAGTAGAGACTTGGTATAGAGATACGTGGTATGCACGTCGAGTATTCAACTTATATATCGATATTGGGCATGGAGGATGACTAGTAGGCGTATGGGACACCCACCTCCTTTATACAGATACCGTACTCGACGGAGTGATATGGACGCATATACTTATACAGATACCATATTCTTTAGAGTGTTGGACGTTACTTGGTTATTTTACAGATACCATACTCTATAGAATGTTGGATGTTATTATATCACAACGCCCGTGTTATAGGGGCATATGTGGTATATACTAGCCAGTTGTCACGATTGGTAAATTACGTCAACATATGTCTAACTTACACCTTCCCATATACTCAAGGTTGTCCTCATATTGCATTCACTTAGATGGTTAGCATACCCTTTACTGTATTTATTTTATTCAGTATTTATATATATGGCATGCTTCTATGTATCTTGTTACGTCCCTCTGAGGACCTGGTACCTTTCCAGATTTGGACGAGACATATTACCCCACAGTGTATGGCCCAGGATAGGAGATGAGGTACGCTACCGCGGAGGAGCTAGAAGTACTACCGTCAGAGTTTCTGTGATCAGTTTGTAGGCCTTCTGCCTAGGATTGGGAGCATCATTATCTAGTCAGCCGATGCCCTAGTCATTACTCTTTTTATCTGTCATTCAGTACTTTTATTTTGTCATAGTAGTGGGTTTATTCCCACCAGACATTCTTGGTTGTACTATGATATTTGAGACTGGCGTTTATGTTACAGTATTTATTCTAGTACTCTTTGGTTATATTTGTAGATGAGATTAGACTACCCATTGTTGTTTGATATTGGACATGTTAGTATTTTAGGATAGCGTAGCACTCTTTGTTAGGATCCATTAAATTAGGATATCCTCGGAGACATAACAGCTGGCTATTGCCACGTGGCCAGGTCCCGTGTATTATTGGGACTGGGGCGTGACATGGTTTTAGTGGTGGCCCAGGCAGGTCGACCTTATCGCTTATGGTATGGTAACATGCCCAGCGAGCCTACAATAGGATAGAAATTACTAGGTCTCATCTACTTTGATTACGTCTTTGAGCTTCCTTCGAATTACTTCTAAATATCGACATCCTGTTTGTTTGATTCCATACTCTTTTAATGAAGTCCTATCTCTTGCAGCAAGATGAACTTGCGTAGTGGACGAGGAGCACCCCGTGCCGTAGTGCGAACCGATACTACCCAGAGAGAGGAGATACCCCAAGGGCTACCAGGAGAACAACCACCACTACAGGCCCCGCTGATACATTGGCGCAAAAATTCTCAGGGCGATCCTACATAGCAGTACGAAGGACAGACTTCCCAGACGATCCCCACACAGCATTTCAAGGGCCAGACTTCAGGGGCTATGCCAATACCACAAATCGAGAGGCTGACATCTGAGAAGACACCTACCGCACAACCAGAGGTTCCATTACCACCACCTCCACCTTATCCACCTCAGATGCCACAATCAGATGGACAGCCACAGATGTTTCAGTTCTTTCTGGCTATGATGCAGGCACAGTGGCATCAAATCTAGGCGTTGAGACAGAGTTTGATGGTAGTCCTAGAGAGGACACCTGTCTCAGCACCCGTACTAGCACCTCCACCAGCTCAGACATATGGTACTGTAAGATAGTTCCGACAGATGGGACCAGATACTTTTTCAGGCAATGAGACTGTAGAGGAGATCTCTGATTGGGTCGCCAACACGGAGATGCTACTAGAGGATTCACAACTGCATCCAGACCTTTGGATGACCGTAGTGAGGGCCCAACTAAAAGGCATCGCCCATCACTGGTGGGATTCTATTGAGCGCAGTGTAGGCAATAACAAGACTTGGGAACAGTTCTTAGAGTACTTCAATGCGAAGTATTTCCTGACTACAGTCAGAAATACCCTGTACTAACAATTCCTATATCTAGAATAAAGGAATATGACTGTAGACGTGTATGACGCAGAGTTTAGCAGACTTTGCAGATTTGGTGTCGTCCTGATACCCAACGACCTAGAGAAGGCCCAGAGATTTCATCACGGCCTTACTTTCTAGCTGCAAAGGTATACCGCCACACAGGTGAGAATTTTTTATGAGGAGGTCCTTTCAGAGGCGAGGATCCAGGAGGCCATCGGCATAGTAACAAGGCATTCCAGCACGACTACACCAGCCATAGCCTATCCCGGAGCAGGAGGACCCATCCGTCGTCCCGTAGCACAAACGCAACAGAGGATAGCACCATACCAGCAGAAGAAGCTTCCGACTTGTCACCATTGTGGCAAGAAGGGATACGTCATTCGAGATTGTCGAATAAAGCTGGATGTAAACCCCCTAACCCAAAATTAGGCCTACTTGGCTTAGATAGTAAAATTAGGGCTAGTTTGAACCCAATTAAAAAAAAATAGAACCCCTTCTCAGGTGTACTCCCCCTCCGTCTCCTTCTTCCCGTCAACAGATCTCACCACCACCACCTTATACCCGACCACCAGCCGGAATCCGAAACCATTGCCATACCGCCAGCACTTTACCTCCACCTTCTCCCTGCCTTCCTCTTCTTCCCTGGCCGGACGTCTCCTGGCCGGAGTTCCATCATCACCCCACCAACGTCCTCATCTCCTTCTCCTCGAGTCACCATCACCATTGAACACCACCACACCGCCTACAGCCACCTCCTCTCCCACTCCTCCCACCACCGGAGTACACCACCACTACCATTGCCATCTCCTACTTCACCACCTCCCTGTTCCCTTCCTCCCTCGACGAACAGCCAGTCCCCTATCACGACCACCATACCACAGCCTCCTCTCCTCCCTGTCCTCCTCCTCCTGCTGGCCGGACTCCCCCTTACTGGCCGGTGTTTAATAGTCACCACCGTCATCATTAGCATCATCACCATCAACATCATCTCTAAATCATCATACTAGCTATCACCATCACCATTACTATCATCCTCGTTAATGTTGTAGCCAACAACTTTGTCATCACCCTCGTCGTCCTCGTCCTCATCATCCTAGTCATCATCATCATCGTCCTTGTTATCACCATTGTCTATGTCATCATTTTCGTCGTTATCACCTTCACCATCACCATCGTCATTGTCGTCGTAGTCATCACCACCATCATCGTAGCCATCGTCGTCATTATCATCATCGTTATCATCATCGTCTCACCTTAATCATCGTCGTATCATCATCAACACCCCATCACCATCATCATCTTATTAACACCATATCACCATTAATACGATCATTAAATACCATTACTATTATCAACATCTCATTCTAGTCATTACCATCAGCCCAATCATTGTCCTCATCATCACCATCGTCCACATCATCACCCCCTTAACTATTATCATCCACATCATCGCCATCGTCCCAGTCATCATCCATATCACTACAAATATCATAATCATCACCATGGTAATCATAATCAACCCCTTTACGATTATCATCATTGACCTAATCACCCTCGTCCTCATGTTCATCATAGACCCGTCACCTTTGCCAGACAACCCGCAACAGTCACCCCCGATTCTCGTACCTGTGCACGCTGACCCCAAAGATCTGTTGGATTTATCTGTACGACATCAGGAGCATATTATTGGTGCTATGCAGCCTCTTGCCAAGCAAGTATACCTTGCCTTGGTGTACTGTTTAAATTCTGTATTATTAGCTGTATATTTATTTATTTAATTGTGCGTGTCCGAGAGAGACTCGGGTGCAGTCAACGGTTTACCGTTGCTATATTGCTGGCGGTCTACATCAGAACGCTTCAAAGGGCTTAGATTCGAAGGAGAGTGTAATCCCCGAAATCCTTTGGTACTTAAGTAGGGATTTCATCGCCTTAAACAAAATCAAAGGCGCCGAGGCGTTAACGTTAGGACTTGTGTCTGACCAAGTGTCTAGTAGACCCACCTAAAGTCGTAGAGTTATTGGTATGACTCCCCAAGCATTGACACATTTCTTACACGTGTTGTGAGTCTCAAGTAGGGCACAGACGTGCGTATGCGGATGGCCACCTGTACGTGTAGTCGTGCGAAGGTTAGGGTATAACTCCTAATAGTGTTGCATGTTAGAGACTTAGCAGTTATTAGTAGTCGAAGCTTAGACTATTATAGTATGAAAGTCCAATCCTTGTCCTTGTTTGGTTGTGAGATTGGACTATCGTTCTAACGATAGACTATGAGCCAGAGTTACGAAATCGATACTTCAATCCGTCTCGGTGTAGTAGCTACTGCATGTTGTAGATACAACATACATAGATCATTGGGCGGGGAAGACAATTAGTAGGCGTATGGGACAGACATTTGGTTGCCGTAGTTTCAGAGTAAACTGCGGGGCCGTGAGCCTCAGTGTTACCCGATTATGGGCCAGTGTTACCCGGTTATGGGATCAGTGTTACCCGGTTATGGGCCAGTGTTACGCGGTTATGGATCAGTGTTGCCCGGTTATGGGAGTATATACTTGTCGATACATCCGGCATAGGTTACTAGCTGCGCGCTATCATGATCGGTGATATAGTCAGCATATACATCTGGCATCCAGTTTACAGCTATTGCCAGATACTTAGCCTCTGGCTCGACGCTATGCTTTATACTTTTTACCTACCCATACGTACCAAGGTTGTCTTCAAAGTGCATTTTCACTTAGCTGGTTAGGTCACCCTTGAGTTTTTATACTATTTACTTTATGGCATGCTTTTATGTATCTTGTTATGTTCCTCTGAGGACCTGGCCCTTTCCAGGTTTATTGTTCATGAGTATTCGCAGGAGCGCAGATCCGGACTTGCTACATATATTGTGATGAGGACTTCTTTTCGAGCCGTGATTGATAGTTGAGATTCTTATATTGTATTTATCCTGTTTATTCTATATTCTGGTTCGGTAGTTGATTTGTTTCTATCCGACTACCATCATTAGATACTTTATATTGAGATCTAGTTATAAATATTGGTTATTCATTTATATATGATTTCTGTGGAAGAGATTTAGTTATGTGAGATATATGTTTACTACTTGTGAATTGTTATTCATACTACAGCGTACGTGTGTTATGGTTTCCATATATTGGAGTGCCATATACACGCGGCTGGCATGCTTACGTGTCCTAGTCCTACGTATTTTGGGACTAGGGCGTGATACTGGGATTGTGCATGATATCTGGATCGAGGCAGCACCTTATTAGAGATTGCCCAAAGCACAGAGACGTAGCACCACAGACAGGACAGAGGCCAGCTGCACAAGCCCCGAGGATACTAACCCCGCAAAGAGGTCAACGTCCACCAGCATCTGGAGGATTTCAGAGGGGACCAGCCTGGGCCCCACAGGAGGCACAGTTTGATCGAGCCCGATAGCAGACCGTAGGACAGAGGCACGGACAGGCCTTTGCACTAGCAGCCACCGAGGAGAAAACAGAAGGGGAAGCTATCACATGTTCTATTTTAGTCGCTTCATTACCTGCGACTGCATTATTTGATTCTGGTGCTACGCTATCTTTCATATCTAGTAGATTCGTTACAATGCATAGAGTAGCTACTTCCCCCTTACCTAAGAGTTGGAAGATTCTTACCGGAGGAGGCATCGTGCCGGTTACCAGTACTATTAGAACATGCTCGGTAGTCGTGTGTGGTCGAAAGATGAGAGCACGATTCTTGGTATTACCCATGCCATACTTTGACGTTGTGCTAGGCATGGACAGGTTAAGCCAGTATAATGCCGTACTGGACTGCCGAAAAGGTAGCGTCCCTTTTAGACCGCCAGATCAACCAGAGTTTGAGTACATGCGAGGGACTGTCGAGCAAGAAGTAGGACAGACAGCTGGAACTTACATGGCTATAGAGATGGTAGCCCCACCGATAATTGCAGAATTCGAGGATATTTTCCCAGAATAGTTGCCAGGCTTACCGCCAGATATAGACATGGAGTTCACTATTGAGCTAGTCCCCGGAGCAGCACCGGTATCTTCTAATGTATACCGATTGGCAAAGAAGGAACTAGATAAGCTGAAGTTGCAATTAGAGGAGTTGTAGAACAAAGGATTTATCCATCCTAGTGCATCACCCTGGGGAGCACCAGTGTTGTTTGTTCCTAAGAAGGATGTGACAGTACGAATGTGCATTGATTACAGAGCCCTAAATGCTTTGACTATCAAGAACAAGTATCCCCTACCGCGGATTGATGATTTATTCGACCAGTTGACAGGAGCAGTAGTGTTCACAAAGATCGACTTAAGATCTGGTTATCATCAAGTAAAGGTGCGAAGAGAAGACATTCCAAAGACAGTATTCAGGACTCGTTATGGTCACTACGAGTTCTTAATAATGCCTTTTGGACTGACGAATGCGCCTGTCGTATCACTACTAGAAAAAGCGAGGTTAGCGACGTATTTTAGTAACGTCAAAGGAAACATCGCTAATAATATATAAATTAGCGACTCCATGTAAAAACGTCGCTAGAAGTTGCTAAATGGCGATATTTAGCGACGTTTAGCGACTTTTATTAAGATTTTAAAAGATTAGTCGCTATAAGTTCAATTAAGGTCGCTAAATATCGCTAATATGTCTAATTTAGCGATGTTTAGCGACATATATAGCAACGTTTATATTAAAAATATTTAGCATCATGTTTAGCGACGTCTATGACATCGCTAAAATTTAATTTAGCGATATTTTTATTTGACGTCGCTAAACGTCGCTAAAATTTAGTTAATTAGGGCTCAGTTTTGTTTTTCCCCATCTGTCGAAATTTTGTTGATTTCAAAAACAAAAAAATTTCTCCCACCCCCCCCGCTCCGGCGACCGGCTCTCCACAGCGGCTACTCCGACATCCCCCTCCTCATGTGTACACCCTAGCTACGTGTACACGCGACTCTGTAGTTGACCAGCCGTGACTCTTGTGTCAGTACCTAAGAGCAGCGTCGTAGTTTCGTGTATGTATTACTTTAATGTCTGATGTTAGAATTTCTAGATTATATTATATGTTTAGGGTCACTGGACCATCCAGGAGATACTGTAGGAGCTGGCTATTGGCATTCACAGCTCGAGGACCCAGGCAAGATACCTTGCCATATTTACTGTCTAATTTAAATTATGCATATGTTGTATGATTCTTGTTGCCTTATTTTATATGACTGTGCGCGTCTGAGATTGACTAGGGTACAGTCGACGGATACGTCGATGAGTAGTGTACTTGACCTGGTCACTAGCAGACTCACCCCATTGGGAGGAAACTCTGATATCTTCTAAGACTTGACACTCTTACACGTTTTACAGTGACAAATTAATATTGGTATACGGGTTTGCGTACTCGACTAGCTATCGGTGCGTGTGACATGCATCACGGTTAGTACGTAAATCAGGATTTTGTATTAGTAGAGACTTGGCATAGAGATACGTGGTATGCACGTCGAGTATTCAACTTGTATATCTATATTGGGCGGGAAGGATGACTAGTAGGCGTATGGGATACCCACCTCCTTTATACAGAAACAATACTCGATGGAGTGATACGGACGTATATACTTATACAAATACCACATTCTTTAGAGTGTTGGACGTTACTTGGTGATTTTTTCAGATTCCACACTCTAAAGAACGTTGGACTTTATTATATTGTAGCACCCGTGTTATAGGGTGCATATGCGGTATATACTAGTCAATTGTCACGATTGGTGAATTATGTTAGTATATGTCTATCTTACACCTTCCCATATATTCAAGGTTGTCCTCACATTGCATTCACTCAAATGGTTAGCACACCCTTTACTGTATTTATTTTATTCAGTATTTATATATATGGCATGCTTCTATGTATCTTGTTACGTCCCTCTGAGGACCTGGTACCTTTCCAGATTTGGACGAGGCATATTACCCCACAGTGTACGGCCCAGGACAGGAGACGAGGTACGCTACCGCGGAGGAGCTAGAAGTACTACCGTCAGAGTTTTCGTGATCAGTTGTAGGCCTTCTGTCTAGGATTGGAAGCATCATTATCTAGTCAGCCGATGCCCTAGTCATTACTCTTTTTATTTGTCATTCTGTACTTTTATTTGAGACTGGCGTTTATGTTCCAATATTTATTCTAGTACTCTTTGGTTATATTTGTGGATTAGATTAGACTACCTGTTGTTGTTTGATATTGGACATGTTAGTCTTTTAGGACAGCGTAGCACTGTTCGTTAGGATCCATTAAATTGGGATATCCTCGGAGACGTGACAGCTGGCTATTGCCACGTGGCTAGGTCATGTGTATTAACGGGACTGGAGCGTGACAGCTGGGCCCCGCAGTCTGGGCCGCGTTGGCTGACACATAGGCCAGGCTGGCTGCTGACTGGGCTGGTTGGATTTTATTAGGGTTTTTTTGTAAATTAGTTTTTAATTCATTTTTGTATAAATAAATCAAAATAAATATTAAAAATAATAAAAAAAATTCTAAAAAAATTCTAAAAAATATACTTGACTATTTAGAATCTAAAATAAAAGTTTGGGACACTATTAATTATGTTTGACCCTAAAATAAATTCTTGAAAATCCTAGAAAATTAGTGTTACTAGTTTTTAATTAACCAAAAAAATGTAGAAAAATTCCAATAGCCCAAAATTAGCCAAATTACAACATTTAAGCTAGAATTTCAAGATACAGAGGTTACACTATGTGACATGTAATATGACATAATCTCCAGCATGGACATAAGGGTTAGTCAATGACCAAGCATGGCTAGGATCTATTGATTGTTGTATATCGCTGGGGTGAATTCAAGTTGAACTACAAAGTGACAAGTGGATTGTATCTAACGTAGTCGAACTATGATAAATGATATAAGAAGAATACCATATTACCACACCATGTGATTCCAGTTAATAATAGGGTAAACTAGGCAACTAAACTATCATCCTTACTTTTCTAACTAGGGGTAGTTTGGTAATTTAGCATGGGTATTTTTTATTTTAGAAATATAATATTAAATATTATGCATGTTGAAAATATTATTTATTATTATATGTTAGCATTTGTAAACCCCCTCAACCAATTTAGGGATTTGGTGTAATTTTAAAACTGATACTAGGGACAAACTGAGATAATCTAATTTTTGTAAGATGATCTTAAGTACCCTCTGCCCATAGTGCAATCGTAGTTATATAATGGGAATTAACTTCGTCTTGCGCAAATAAGCATTAAATTAATTAATTGACTTATGGCTAATTTTACCTCAACTAGACCTGACCAAACCAGATCCTTGGACCCTGGCCAAATCCAAACCCCGAGACCAAGCCCAAACCCCATCCCCTATATAAATACATAGCTTCCACCATATAAAACCCTAAACCAACAAAGCCTCACCAAAACCCTAACCCTAGCCAAATACTTCCCCTCCCTTGCATCAACCATCACCCCCCCGCCGCTTGCATTGCTGGCGCTGCCCCCGACAGCTGCCCCCATACACCCCCGACCCGCTGACCCAATACACAGCCGACCGCTGCCCCATACACCCTCGACCCGCTACCCCCATACACAGTCGACCCGCTGCTGCCCTTCAGCCACCCTACATCCGCCCGCTGTACTTCAGTCGATAAACCCAGCCCCCCGCGCCTGCTGTTGTGCCGCCGCCGCTACTGCCACCTCGCCGGAGTCGCTGCCACCTTGCTGGAGTATGCCTCGACGAGAGAAGACCCTGTCCGAGTAAGCCACGTAGAGGTAACCAGATCAAACCCCATTTCTTTATGTAAATACCGTAGCATCGAATCGACGTGTCAATAATTATTGATATCGGACACAACCCTAACTATGTGCAAATTAGATTAATGAATAATAAGGTTTAGAATCCGTGTAATTACTAGCAAACCCTAAATCATGAGGCATAACATCAAGGACTTCCATCTCCACCCTAAACCAGGTACATAGACCACGTGTAATGAACATAGAAACCAAGGAACGTGTTCGCACAAAACAGCGATCATGGTCAGACCGTAACTTGAACTTATTATCTCAAGGGCTAGGATGATCGAGCATAGAACCCGTGTGCACCTTAGCTAAGCGCACATGTGACGCTGTATTCGAACAGACGGGAACTTGCGATAATATTCAAGCAGCACGTGGTAGTCATGAACATTTAATGTTTAGCGTCTGATATGAGATTGTTATATTATATTTGTGTTTAGGACCTTTGGATCAGCCGGAAGACACTACAGGAACCAGCTTCTGGCATTCATAACTTTAGGACCCAGGTAAGATACCTTGCCATTTTTTCTGTCTAAATTAAATTATGCATATGTTGTATTATATTCTTATTGCTTTTACTTTATACAACTGTGCGCGTCCGAGATTGACTAGGGTACATTCGACGTATACGTCGATGATTTGTATACTTGGCCTAGTCGTTAGCAGAACCACCCATTAGATGATACCATGCTATCGTCTGAGACCTGACACCTTACACGTTCACAGAGATATTTTCATATTGGGATGCGGGTTTGCGTACTCGACTAGCTATCGTTACGTGTAACCTACATCACGATTAGTACGTAGTTTAGATTATAGTATATTGGTAGAGACTTGGCATATAGATATGTGGTATGCACGTCGAGTAGTCGACTTGCGTATCTATATTGGGCGGGGAGGACATTAGTAGGCGTATGGGATACACCCATTGGATTCCGTAGTATCCAAAGGATCCACGGATCCAATGACTCCCTTTACACCACTGCCACATTCTTCTGAGCGATATAGATGATATACTGTACTGCTGCCACGTTCTTCGGAGCGATATGGCCGATATACTGTACTGTTGCCATGATCTTTGGGGTGTTGGACGTTATGCCTACGCCTACCCATACGTACCAAAGTTGTCCTCATATTGCATTCACTTAGATGGTTAGCACACCCTTTATTGTATTTATTTTATTCAGTATTTATATATGGCATGTCTCTATGTATCTTGTTACGTCCCTCTGAGGACCTGGTTCTCTTCCAGATTTGGACGAGGCTTACTACCCCACAGTATACGGCCCAGGACATAAGACGAGATTCGCTACTGCAAAGGAGCTAGAGGTTCTACCGTCAGAGTTTCCGTGATCACTTAGTAGGCCTTCCGCCTAGATTGGGTGCATCATTATCCAGTCAGCCGATGCCCTAGTCATTATCTTTTTATCTATCATTCAGTACTTTATTTCGTCATAGTAGTGAGTTTGTTCCCAGCAGATATTATCGGTTGTACTATGATATATTGAGACTGGCATTTATCTTCAGCAGTTTATTTAGTAGTTCGTGCTCTTTATATTGTGGATGAGATTAGATTACCTGTTATTGACTGATGTTGGACATGTTAGTATTTTAGGACAGGGTAGCACTCTTCGTGGATCCATTAAATTAGGATATCCTCGAAGACGTGTCAGCTGGCTATTGCTACGTGGCCTAGTTCCATGTATTTTGGGACTGGGACATAACAGTATTTGATTTTGGACTTGTGTTGGTGGACCTAACTAGTTTAGATTAGATCCATGGACCAACATTTAATTCTAGTTAGAATTGAGACCAATAGTAAGCCCATTCATTAGGAGGATGAATTAATTAGTTAAACAAAATAGACTAGAAGCTTTCCTACTTAACTAATTCCTTTATGATAAGCCCCAAAGGATATTATGGGCATTTCATAGTATCTTGGAGGAGGGGGTAGAGGCCAGCCACCATAGGAGTGGAGAGAGACTCTCTCTTCATTTTTTTATTCCAAATCTAGATATTGAATTTCCCTCTTCCAAATTCCTTCATCCTTACACTAATTTCTACCAAAATTTTTTTCTAATTCCTTACCTATTCATTATTAGAGGCTATTAGAACTAGGATAAAGCAAGGATCTACAAGGAGAAAGCAAGGATCTACAAGGAGGAGCAAGGATCTAGAAGTTGAGGGCTTTTGACACTCATTTAAAGAATTTTCTTAGGAATCCATCTCTCAATAGATAAAATTTATTTTTTCCTCTCTAATTAGACTCTAAATCTATAATTTAATCATTAAAAACCCTTTCATATACTAAGGCTACCCATAGAAATTATAATTAGGCTCATAAGAGGCCTATGGAGAAAGTTATATGGTATTTTGTGTCAACTTTAACGAATTCCGAGATTAGCACATATTGTGTTTGTCAATAGGCCAATTAGACAAAATTGATATGTGTTTGATTGTTTGTGACTAGTTTTATGTCCACAATTGGATAAGTATAGGCCGTATCCCGATAATTTGGCGATACGGGTTGATTCGGGAGTTTTCTTCCGACACGGGGGTTTGAGCATGTCATATTTTGATACGGGTACGTAGACGAATAACTAACAGTTCGTAGACGAATAACTAATAGTTCGTGTTACTTCTAATTGTGATTTTAGGCTTGCTCATGTCCTTTGGGGTATGTTTCGTAGTGGTGGAGCTGTATCTCAAGCGTATCATAGATTGAGTGTGATACGGATGCGATGCACTCCACGTGTTTGTTCCTTGCATTTCAATTCAATATACCTTGGTTATTGCTATTAGATTATTATAATTATAATTGTTATATGATATATATGTATATATAATTATGTGTATATTCTATATTTTGTTTTGATGTGTTGGTGGTCATGGGAGAATAGGACAGTGCATGTGCATCACTAGTATGGTTATGTGGTGACATATATATAGGGATATATATATATTTATATATATATATATATATTATATATATATATATATATATATATATATGTGAGTGTGTGTATGTGTGTATTAGATGTGTACATATGAGCTAGAGGGGGGGATTTATAAGCAAAAGTAGCCGGATAAGTAGTAGCAAAAGCAGCAGGAAGCAGCAGCAAAAGCAGCCGGATAAGCAGCTGTAAAAGCAGCAAGAAGCAGCAACAAAAGCAGCAGGAAGCATCAGCAGCAAGCAGAAGCTGTAAGCTGCAGCAGCAACAAGCAAAAGTAATAAGCTGCAACAGTAACAACAGAAACAGTAAGCTACATAAGCAGCAAAAGCAATAAGCAACAATAGCGATAAGCAGAAGCAGTAGCAATAAGTGGTAGTAGTTTGAGTGCTTAGAAATTAAGTTGTTGACAAGTTAAGTTAAGCTAGTAATAAGCTAAGTTAGTTTATATTGATAAGATAGTTATTTAACATATTGTTAGTGAGTTAAGTATATATATATATATATATATATATATATATATATATAAGCACTTGTTAGTATGGTTCGTGTTATTTCTAGTTTACCTTGAGTTACACCAAGGTAATAAGAGTTGAGCTATCTTGGGTATGGGTATTGAATATCCATTGGGAATGTTAGTTATTATAAGTTTAAGTACATGTTAGTATATAGTGAGGTATGTTGGTAAGTTAGCTAATGTTAGATATTGTATTACCTTATGATACGAAGGTATTGTCAAGGTATTGGTTTATACTCAAGGTATTGAGTTTGTATATCAAGATGGTGTGTAGGTGGTGTGATACCGCATTTGGTTCAAATCCAAGGTATCCACTTAGCATTAGTTTAGCTAGGAGTACTATATATTTTGTCTTGTATATATATATTATTCTATTTTTATATCTAATAACTTGCGTATCTTATGATACGATATTTTGTTGGTATCCTAGTATCCTAACATAGCTAGTATAGCCTAGTTACATAGTGCATGGACCCAATATCCTATAGATGGACTCATACAACCTAGAAATGACTAGTTTGACATAGAGTTGACCAAGTTTGACTATTTTGACTTTGAAATGGCTTTATGACCAAGAATTGAACTAGTTTAACTTATTTTTATTCTGAAATCTTTCATTGATGCAATATACCATATATCGATCTTTGTGATACCAGCTTGGGCATCGAGAGACATACCTTGCTCAAGACCTCAGGCGAGTATATTTCTCTATTAGTTTTTATTTTATAATATTGTATATATCTTATGTTCTAGAACTGTATACTTAATTCTGAGACAGTGGTTTCACGGGCTGGTACTACATGGATCCTGTCAGAAAATGTTATCCCTTACCATGTTCAGCGGGTACTCCTTCACATATATTTTATCATATGTATCAGGCATTGATTTAGTATACTTTGTCTTCACACACTGCTCGTGTTTAGTATTCTTATCTTCTTGTGCTTATCTTCTTGTATACACACTTCTCGTATTTACTGTGCCCATATTCGTGTTCGTAATGTGTCATGATTGGATCCATTAGTATTAGTTTGGGATTGGGGAATAGGAGTTGATTATGTGATCAAGCCCAGTGTATTCATGTACAGGTCGATTATATATCATACTTGTAATCGAGTTACCATATTGTATTTGTGTTCAACCTAAACCGATCACATAATGGACTTATATTCCATGGCACATTATTTAGATTTCTGTTATTTCCATTTATTGCAGTTATTCTATTGTCTGTTCTTTATTCCAGTATATTACCTGTTAACTCTAGTTTATTTTATTCTTTTGTTTTGTTATCATATATTCTTTTCTATTATCTTTTTTATATGCTCGATTATGTATTTGAAACTGCTTTCAGAGGTATGTACTTCGTTCTAATCCTGACTGAATATATTTTTTAGATGATTGGCTCGTAGACCAGTGTCCTACATGCTACAGACGCATAAGGGAATACCATTAGAGGATACTTCTGTAGACCAGGAGGACTTAGTACCAGAGCCTGAGAAGGTTTAGATTATTTACTGTTAGACATGTATTAGACTTTTATTGAGGTTGTTGGCATGTATATATTATTTTAGTCTTGTGATGTATTATGATTCACTTTTAATTTAGTCTGTATTGTGATTGAATATAGTTACATTTATCAGATACTATATTGTTCCTCCATTAGGAGTTGAGATAATTGACAGGTACTTTATAAATATTGTGTGAGATATTTAGATTATAGAGTTGACCCAGACCGTGTTCTACCATCGATGCTGCGACATAGGCTTGACGTACCTACGTATCGTGCCCAAATATCTGGGTGTGGGTTATGACATAAACTTGTAGAGCATTGGGAGAGAATGGAATCTTGAGATCGTGACTAACTAGCCACCTCCAGTCATCTGAATTGGGGTGTGCAAGCTAGTTCCCATGGATATTGTTTAAGTCCTCATTAGTAGATAATAATATCAGACTATTAGAGTATACTATGTGTTTTATGCGATCTTAGCACGATGGTCTTACGAGGGACCTATACGGAATAATATGTGCTATACGGTAATTTATGGCTTGGTAACCCTACTAGTACCTGGTTTGATTTGAGGATTCCTATATGCATAATATCTCTGGGATACCAAGACTCTATCTAGTAAGCCGTATAAGTAATTGGTCGATTATGTAACTGAGCTTGTTTATGTATTGTACCTGCTATCAAATAGTCTAGGGACATGGACTATCATAGTACGATATCCTAACCCTTGTCCTTGTTTGGTTGTAGGATTAGATTATTGTATCAAGATAGGGTACGAACTGAAACTATGAGACAAGAATATATATATATATATATATATATATATATATATATATATATACATAACCTAAATTTATTTCTTTATTCGTGCTTCCTTTGTGGTACTTGCTATTTGGGGTCTAATCCCACTGGTTTTGCATGGCCAGGTTTAGATCCAGCACCCGAGGATCAAGCATACTTCCCCCTGAACAATAACGTGTATCAGGTGGATGGTCGTTGAAGGGAACTAGTGAGTTTCTTCTTTCCTGCTTGTTATTGCAGACTTTACTTATTTTGGGCGTTTAGCCACCGACACTTGTTAGACGTATGATTTGGATATTTAGTTTCTATTATCTGATTGTAATTAATCAGACTGTAGCTGATGTTGGTCATGAACTTTTAATACTCTGCCAACTTTCTTATTTTGTACATTTGGTTTCCAGAATATTATGGCAGGACGTTTAGGACGCCTAACTACCATGTCATATATGTTCTATGTTTACTGTTCTTTCTTGACTAATTAAGATAATAGATATGCGATGTGAACCTAAGTGACTTGCTTATAGTATGCACCCCCTTTTATAGTTACAGCCGTGACCATCGTACGATAATCTATACTTTATATGGAGGAGCTGGCTATGTCCATCTCGTATTCCGGTACTGGGGCGTAACATATGTTAAGGCTTATTTTGTCCTAAGTTGGCGATCTGGTATTCTCGAGGATTTCTTCGACACGGGACACAATTCGCTTCGGTGGAGGGGGAAATCTTACTTCACGGTTCACCGGGCCTTTTTGTGTTCTTGATAAGGTCGGTACAATGGCGTACTTATTAGACTTACTGCCTGTACAGGAGGGAGTACATAATATTTTCTACGTGTAATAGATGAGACGGTACGTGGCAGATCCTTGTCATATTTTGGACCATTCAGAGATCGAGGTAGGAATGACTCTCAGCAACCTTGAGCAACCCGTGGAGATTCTGGATCACAGGAATAAGGTGCTACAAAACTAGACGATCTCCGTGTTTTGTGTCACATGGAGGCATCACTCTCCGGGCGAGTCTACCTGGGAAAGAAAAGAAGAGATGTGCGAGTGATACCCTTATTTTTTTAATCCTTGTGGTATCTTTCTTTCTCGTAGTGCTAGATCTATTCTTTTGCTAGTTCGTCATTTAATTTTGAGGATAAAATTATTTTTAAGGGGAGTAGTATTGTAACCAACACTTTTCACCTTAGGGATATTTTGGTTATTTTTTATCTTAGTTAATTTTAGTTAGAACTATTAGTGTTAGTTAGTATTGGTTAATAATCAGTCATTTAAAATTTAGTCTAGTTGGCACGAATAGAATATTCCTTCATTAATTAGTAAGAATATTCTTCTATTTATTAATTATATTTTCTCCTAATCAAAGATTCCATTCATGACAACTATTAAAACTTATTAGAGAGTAGAGAGGGGCTTTTTGGATATTGCATATTCTCTAAAGCCAAACTTTGTGGTCATCCCTAATATTAGGGGATTAGCGTCCATTATTTCATCATCATTTGCCTTCTTCTTCCCCAAATTTTGCTATTTCCCAAATCATCCAAAATCCCTTCCAAATCTACACCAAATCAATCACAAATCAATTCATTCTCATTCCCAAAGAGGCCTTGGAGCTTTAGAGCAAGAAGAACTATTGGAGAGGAGCTAAGCTAGGAGGAGCGTGTCCATTTGGTAGAATTTTATTTGGATCAGAATTCTAATAGGTATAAATCCTTATTCCTATCAATTTTAATGTTAGAATACCATATTTAGCCTCTAGGAACCTACTAATAGGGATAGCTAATCCCATAAGTAGATATTTAGGTGAAAGCATGCCTATTCCTAGTAGTTACATAGGTTTTTCTAGGTTATTTGGTGGAACTACGAATTTGTGTCCACCAAGTGTTTATTCTTGGTTCTAATGAGGGTTTATGTGCTTATTGTAGTATGTGTTGGTGTCCTTGTGTCTACAATTGGATACGTAGAGTCTGTATCATGATACACCATGATACATGTAGGAAGAATTGGTAATATTTTTGTATTGGTGCCCAATTGTGTCATTTTCATCTATTGCATGGGAATGACTTATATAACTATATGGATGCTATATTTTAGATATAATTGGTATTCCATATATTTTTGGTTAAGTATCATAGTATTTTAGGGGTGTATCACATGAGTATCATAGTATGACACTCATATGTATCTTGGTGCACACTAGGTGTTTCTGTTTATGTTTAGTGGTGTGTGGTGCTCGAGTGTATTATTAAGCATGCGTATTTGTGTGTGAGTATTGGAGTTGGTTTTTATCGACATAGCAAAAATATGTTATTTTGGATTCGGATGTGTAATTTTGAAGAACTTATTATTTATTGCAAATTGACAAATAATACAAAAGAATCCCTATTACAAGAGGATCTAAGTACAAAGTATCACTCCCTGTTCCCAAATTTACGTATTTGGAGCATATTAATTTTTTTGCTAGCATATTTAGTATATTGCATAAGAATAGACCCATTCTTTGGTTTACCTTGGTTTATGTTTTATTTTTTGGGTTGGTTTAATCATGAGTTCATCATAGTCTAAACCTCAAACCCTCCATGTATATAAATAAAATCTCTTATTCTCTCCCTTCATTACTTCATTTTCTTTCTCTCGCTTAAGTTTTCTTCCTCCAAGTCTTGGGCAAGTATATCTTGCATGAGAAATGGATAAACCCTCCATGTTATTTGTTCATTATGTTTGTTATATGTTTCTAGACACTTTTAATACTTAGAGGTTTTGGTTTTGATTGGTGGATTTGAGTAAATCTACATTTGAAGTTTAGGTTTTTCTTGAGTTATATGTGTTTTTTAGGTTTTTTATCTATTAAAATATTGTATCTCAGGAAATAAGTTTTCCTACGTGATGAAGCACTTTATTTCGAGTGATTTGGCTTTTTGCTCACCTGATTCGGAGTTAAAAAAAGTTCTTATGGAGAGAAATTTTTTTTATTTTTTGGAATTTTGGCCTTAGCTGAACTTGCTGTTTAGAGAAATCAAAGTTTTCATGCGGCAAGAGGAATATGCGGCAGAGAGTGCTATACGGCCTGAGTGCCATACGGCCTGAGCTCTTTGCCGCATACTGACCAGCATGCATCCATTTTTGTTGGAAGCATGACTGATTGCTACACAAGTGTTCTAGAACTCCTTGTATTTCCACTCGCTGAACGAAAGAGAAATTTGCTAAGTCCAAGAAACATCATATACGGCCTAGTGACCTATGTAGCAAGTAGAGTATGCGGCCACCTTCCTTGGACGCATGACCCTGAACCATTGGCACATATTTCTATGAATTTGTCCTTTCTCCCTGACACACTTTATTATATATCACATCAGTCACATCAATTACTTTATGTCACTTTACAAACACTTTATTTATTGCTTATCACATAAACACTTGTCCCTAGTAGTAGACTTTAACCCTGACATATATGACCTAGACTTCCATGCGGCTTGTATTTCGTATACGGCTAGGACTTCCCCTACGGCCTTGACTTTTGATGCGGCTAGGACTTCCCATACGTCCTAGACTTCAATGCAGACTGGACTTCCTATGCGGCCTAGAGACCCATGCGGCCCAGTGATTTTTATTGGATTGTTTCTTATTCAATTATGGTTATTTTTGGAATTTTTTTGTGTTATGATTCTAAGGAAAAATAAATTTAGTAACCAGACCTCGTGCTAGACATGGCCATGAGCTAAGATTGGCTATGAATATGGCATGAGTTGAACTAAGATTTTAATATGAACCAGACTAAGTGATAAGTAACTAACCAGCTATGTGCATGACATAAGCTTCGTATTACAATATGATCTTGATTCATGTAACCTAATATGTAATTGGAAATTGGACTCGAATATTGTATCCGTGCTTACACAATATATTGTTTGAATGTTTATATGATCAGGTGTATGCTGAGGTATGACATACCGTGTTATATGTTAATTAATTATATTTGGATTATGCATCGAGAATGCAACCAAATTCTAGAATACGTGATACAATAAATATACTTTTCCTCCGGTACGGGCATGATATGCGAGTCAAGTACCAAAGTGTAGCTAGGATATTAATTTATTGCATATTGCATACACGCTCGGGTGAATCCAGACCGAACTTCCATGGATTCATATCTAGCATGCATGTACTTTATACGATATCTTAAAGGAAATTTTTATGTGACCACGCCTTGAGATTTCAAACATAATAGGGCTAATTAAGTAACTAAAAGTGGTAGTAACATATGGAGAAAATAGTATCTCGAGATCATGCCAACGAACCATCATACAATAATTTATTCTAGTACGCTGCTGTCTGGCCACTATAGATACTATATATCATACGCCTTTGTGGAGTGCAGTATCTGACCTATTATAAATAATGCTGAGCCATTGACTCCCTATAGGAGCACTGGAACCGCTAATACCGTAATTTAGCGCAGTGGACGTACGTGAAGCTGGTGCATCAGTGAAATGCCTGTATATTCCTTTATTTTGGCTTTGTTAGCCCATGTTCGACAATGGTGTGATCTGACGATACATATTATGCATTTTTTCTGAGATAACCTCAGACTCCACAAATAGGTAGCTATACAAGTGATTGGCTGATATTAGGAAACTAGGCTTGGTTGTGATTGTATTATTCTATTAGTAGTCTACGGTCATTGACTATCAAAGTGTGATGGTTCAACTCTTGTTCTTATTTAGTAGTTAGGTTGGGACTTTGTGTTAGGATATGCCGTAGACCTAAACTATGACATAGAAACTATATATATATATATATATATATATATATATTATTTGGGTTTTGTTTCTCTATTTCATCCTCCTTTGTGGTACTTGCTATTTGGGGTCTAACCATACTAGTTTTGCATGGCCAGGTTTTGTGCCAGCACCCAAGGATCCAGCATACTTTCTCCCGACTCATGGCTCTTACCAGGAACATGGTCACAAAGGATAACGAGTAGATTTTTATCTTCTTGCTCGTCATTGTACATTTTCTTCTTTTGGGCGTTTACCCACCGGCACTTGTTAGCTGACACGTCTGGTCATTAATCTCCTTACATGATTGTATTAGATCACACTACAGATGATCACAGTCATATAAATTTGATACTCAGTCAGCTTCTTATTTGCACAGATGGTCTCCGAAATATTTTAAGAAAGTGGTTGGGACACTTATTTATTTATTTATTTATCATATATGCTCTATGTTTGTTGTTTCTTGTTTGATTGATTAAGAAATAGATGTTTGTGTGACCCTAAGCGACTTGATTGGGGCATACACCCCTTGTCTTATTACACCGTGATCGACGTACTACATATAGTACCTGGTATGGGGTAGCTGGCCATGTCTATCTCCAAATTCCGGTACTATGGCGTGACAAGGTTTAGTTGTGGCCTATGCAGGTCTTGTCTACAGACTTGTACGGTTTTATAGTCAAAGGAGTCTCAATGGACCATAAATCCTTCTCAAATTTTGAATTTGTCCTCTTCGACACAAAGCTTAAATTCTTCCAGATTGGTTGCTTGTTCCTTTTCGTCTTGTACTTGTGTCTTATTCTTTTCTTAAGAATTCTCCTTCCCCCGATACTGCAGCAACAAGAGAGACAGAGTTTCCAGTGGAATAAGGTCAAATAGGATCATAGCCAGGGACCCAAGTTGAGACCATGATAAATGGGACAAAGCAGCAGGCTCTAGGTGTTTTCGTACCTTCTACAGTACCGATAGTACTGGATAGCCCGGCCTTGCTAAATATTATCCATAGATTATTTGCTGCCCAAAAATACTAGATGTTGGTACAGGAACAAAAACAAAGACAACAACATCAGCAACAACAACTTCAACAGCAAGAATATAATGTCTTGTTGAACCAAGGGTTGTAAGCTGCCCTAGAATGAGGCGAAAAGACAAATTTTAGGGCATCTGTTAGATTTTTCAGACTGAACCCCAAATATTTTGATGGCATGGAAGACACAATCATGATAGATGATTGGATCCAGGATATTAAGACCATTCTGGTAGCAGCTAAAATTTTGGTTGAGAAACAGGTTGACCTGGTTTTCCTACAACTCCAGGATCTGGCAAGGGATTGGTGGGACATGATGGAGGTAGGGTTGAGGTATCCTATTTCATGGGATCATTTTATGACCCAGTTCAGGATAAAGTACTTTGGGATTGTGGCTCATAGTGAGTTGTAGCAAAGGTTTACTAACCTCAAGCAGGATGGAAAGATAGTAGACGGCTACACCACATAATTTTGTCGACTGAGCAGGTTTGCTCCAACCATGGTAGCAACCGAGTTAGAGAGAGCAATAAGGTTCCAGCAGGAACTTTACTTAGAAATCTTACACATGGTCAAGGTGCATGAGTACCACACTTTTAAGGCGGTATTGATAGCAGCCAAGAGGGTTGAGCTTATTTCCCAGAGGGTGGCATCAAGAAGAGTGGATCAGAAGAGGCCCCATGTATATAGCAATAAGGGAAGACCAGTACCATGAATGTCAGCACCATCCCCTGGTATTCGCATCCATGACATAAAATATAGGAGGCCAATGACTTCGACAGTGATGGAACCAACTCGCCAGCAGTAGCCAAGGCAGCAACAGTAACAACAACGACGGGGAGCGCCGACGGGTTGTACCTATTGTGACAAAGGAGGCCATACCCGGGATGTTGGCCAGACAACAAATGGACAATGATTGAGATATGGGAGTCCCGATGATAGGGTTGCAATATGCCCATTGATATAGAGGCCAAGAGGGCCAGTACAACCATTTTTTGCAATGCTAGCTCCAAAACTAATGTATCAAGGAGGACCAGCAGTAGTAGTACGGCCCTTAGCTCAGCGTCCATTACCAACGTAGGCCCAGCTTTTAAGACAACAAAAATAGCATAATCAGTAGGGACTGCAACAACAACAGCAAGGAAGATAGCAATAGGGAGCTCGACAAGGCCAAGAGCAAGTTTTCACCTTGTCCTTGGAGGAAGATTTGGCGTCGGGCGACGTAGTCGTAGGTTATATTTTCGTTACAACCTTTTCTGACATAGATTTATTTGATTCTGAAGCTTCGCACTCATTTATATATGCACAATATGCGACACGTATTCGATTAAAGTTTTAGGAATTTGCCAGAGAGGCTGAATATACTCACAGGCAATGGGATTATAGGAGTTAGTAGGGTGTGCCTAACATATCCAATCCTACTATGTTGACATTTATTACCTGCAAAGTTGATCGAGTTTCCTATGGTAAACTTTGACGTTATCTTAGGCATTGACTGGTTGAGAGACATATATGTAATGATAGACAGTCATGATGGTAAAGTGTTATTTAGAATTCTCGGTTTAGAAGAGTTTGTCCTTAGAAGAATAGTATGATATAAGCATAGGAGAGGAGTCACAACATTAGCAAAAGAAGGATACCCGGTACCCAAGATAGTTGAAGAGTTCATGGACATCTTTTCTGATATGCTTCCCGGATTACCCCCAGTTAGATAAGTAGAGTTATGTATAGAATTGATGCCAGGAGTAGAACCAATATCCCAAATGGTATATCTAATGTCACCATCAGAGCTTGATCAGTTAAATCGGCACGCGGAAGAACTGAAGGCAAAGGAGTTTATTCGGACTAGTGGATCATCGTAGGGAGCACTAGCTGGTAAAAAAGAAGGATGGATTGATATAATTATGTATGGATTACTGGCGGTTGAATGCGATGATAGTGAAGAATAAGTACATATTGCCTAGAATAGATAATTTGTTTGACCAATTAAATGAAAAAGTACTCATGGATGATAGTGAAGAGCAAGTATCTTCTCGAAAATAGATTTATGATCAGGATATCATCTGGTGCGAGTCCGGGAGCAGGATATACTGAAGACATCATTTAGGTCCCGATATGGGCTTTACCAATTCTTAGTTATGCCATTAAGATGGACTAATGCTCCAGCGGTACTCATGGATTTGATGAACCATATCTTCATGCCATACTTTGACTTATTTGTTGTAGTATTTATAGACGACATTCTTGTGTATTCTCGTAACGATGAGGAGCATAAAGAACATCTCATGATAGTACTACAAACTTTGAGGGAGCACAAGTTATATGTGAAGCTTAGTAAGTGTGAGTTTTGGTTGGATCACGTTTCTTTTTATTGGCATATTATTTCTGGAGTAGGAGTGTCGGTTGATCCCAAGAAAATAGATGTAGTAGAGAACTGGCTTATTTTGCAGACATTGGCGGAGGTGTATTATTTTTTGGGTATAGCAGGATACCACAGAAGATTTGTGTCTGACTTTGCTAAGATCTCGGCACCATTGACTCGGTTGATGTGCATAAAATTTAAGTTTATATGGTCAACAAAATGCTATATAGACTTTGAAGGGTTGAAGAAAAACTTAATCTCTGCACCAATCCTTATTCTTCCAGCAGACCCCAGAGGATTCACAGTGTATTGTGAGGCATCTGGAAAAATACTTGGATGTATTTTGAAGCAACAAGGAAGAGTAATAGCTTATGCTTCTCGGCACCTCTGGGATCACGAGAAGAACTATCCAACTCATGATTTGGAGTTAGCAGTAGTAGTGTTTGCACTTAAGTTATGGTGGAACTACTTATATGGCAATCGGGTAGAAATATTCACAGATCTTAAGACTTTGAAGTATGTGTTCACGAAGATGGACCTAAATATGAGGTAGAGAAGGCGGCTAGAGTTATTGATATGATATGGAACTTTAGTACCATCTAGGTAAGGCTATTGTAGTAGTCAATGCACTTAACAAAAGAGGTAGGAAATTTATGTTGACTACTCAGAAGCACATTCTAGAGGACTTACGAGAGATTGGTATCGAGATAATACTTCCATAGAGTACATAAGTTCTAGCCTATAGATCTAATAAACCTTGGTGGGTAGAATCAAACTAGCTCAGGCATAGGACCCGAAGATTCAAAAGCTACGAGAAGAATATGAGTCCGGTCTTCAGAAGGAGTTGACAATACATATGGATGGAACGCTAAGGTTTGGGAACCATCTATGCGTACCAAGTGAGATATTCGACAATAATTTATGACTGAAGCACATAGTTTCCATTATTCCATTCATCCGGGAGGCACGAAGATGTATCAAGATATTAAGCATCACTTTTGGTGGAACATAATAAAAAAGAGAAATAACACACTTTGTATCACGAAGATATGTCAACATGTGAAGGCAGAACAACAGAGACCGACAGAATTATTGCAGCCGCTTTCTATTCCAGAGTAAAAGTAGGAACACATTACGATGGACTTTGTAACTGGTTTACCTAGATCATCGACTAGTCAAGATACAGTTTGGGTAATAGTGGATCGGCTCACAAAAGTGGCACATTTTTTCCCTTTATAGTGGTCTATAGAGCAGTTAGCAGATTTATATATACGACAGATTGTGGGAGAGCTTAGAGTTCAAGTAAGCATAATATCAGACCGAGTTACAAGGTTTACTTCTCATTTTTTTAGAAGCTTGCACGTGTGATTGGGTACCAAGTTAAGATTCAGTAAAACTTACCACCCTTAGTTAGACGGGCAATAAGAGTGGACCATCCAGACTTTGGAGGATATGTTATGAGCCTGTACCTTAGACCTTGGTAGATATTGGGAGACTCACCATCACTTGGTAAAAGTCTCTTATAACTACAGTTTTTGAGCCAGTATTCAGATGGCACCTTTTGAAGCACTGTACGACAGGAAGTGTAGATTATCGCTAGCTTGGGACAACATCGGTGAGCAGTATATTTTAGGCCCCAAAATGATCACACAGACAGTAGAAGTTGTCAGACAAATCAGAGAGCGACTTCCGGTTGTGCAAGATCGGTATCGCCACTAGACAGACCAGCATCGTAGGCCTTTATATTTTTGTGTCGACAACCACGTGTTCTTACAAATTTTGCCTACTTGTGGGGTCATTAGATTTGAGGTTCACAGAAAACTTACTCTACGATACATTAGGCTGTTTGACATTCACGATCGAGTAGGCTATTTGGCTTATCGTCTAGCCCTTCCACTTTTGTTACGTAAGATACACGATATATTTCATGTGTCTCAATTACGTAGGTATGTTCCAGATATGAGTCATATCCTTGACCACTCTGAATTAGTCATTGGTACCGACTTATCTTACGAGGAGCAACCCATATCCATTTTGGATAGAAGAGAGAAGATACTCAAGAATCAGACTATTTTGCTTGTCCAAGTTGCCTGGGGATATTACACTCTTAGAGAATTAATGTGGGAGCATGAGGATGATATTCTGTCTCGGTACCTGCACATGTTCGATTCAGAAGGTATATTCTTCTACCTTATGCCTACATATCTAGATTCCGTGATAAGGTGATCGCTTAAGTGTTGTGATATTATTGCTTGCGTGTGTAGTTTTGCTAGTTGATATGTATCGTGCTTGTCCTAACTTCTCTAGCTTACTTATATTCGAATTTTAAGAATAATTTTTTTTTAAGGTGGATAAAGATGTCACTCTCTGTTCTCAAATATATATATTTGGAGCGTATTATTTTTTCTCGCTTGCATATTTAGTATATTGCATGAGACTAGACCCATTATTTGGTTTATCCTGATTCATGGTTCATTTGTTGGGTTGGTTAAACCATCAGTTCACCATGGTCTAAACCTCAAATCCTTCATATATATAAACTAAACCTCTCATTCTCTCTCTTCATTGCTTCATTTCTTTCTCTCTCTCGTAACTTTTCTCCCTCCAAGTCTTAGGCAAGTACATTTGGCATGAGAAATAAAAAACCCTCTATGAACAAACCCTCAATGTTATTAGTTTATTATGTTTGTTATGTGTTTCTAGATACTTTTAATACTTGGAGGTTTCGATTTTGATGAGTGGATTTGAGTAGATCTACATTTAAAGTTTAGGTTTTTCTTGGGTTCCATGTGTTATTCAGGATTTTAATCTATTAAAACATGGTATCTCAAGAAACTAGTTTTTCTATATGATGGAGCACTTTATTTTAAGAGTTTTGGTTTACTTTATTCAGAGTTAAAATAACGTTTGTATGGAGAAAACAAATTTTAATTATTTTGGAGTTTTTGCCTTGGCTGAAGTTGCTATTGGGAGAAGACAAAGTTTTTATGTGGCCAGAGGGATATACGGCCGAGAGTGCTATGCGGTCTGAGTACCATACGTCCTGCGCTCTTTGCTGCATACTGACCAGAATGTGTCCATATTTTTTGGAAGCATGATTGTTTGATACACATGTGTTCTGAAACTCCTTATGTTTCTACTCGTTGAACGAATAAGAAATTTGCCAAGTCTAAGAAACATCACATGTGATCAAGTGACCTATGGGGCAAGCAAAGTATGCTGCCATATTCCTTAGATGCATGACTCTTAATTGTTGGCACATATTTCTATAATTTTGTCCTTTCTCTGTGATACACTTTATTGTATGTCAAACCAGTCACATCAATCACAGTATATCACTTCACAGATACTTTATTTATTGCTCATCACATCAACACTTGTCCCGAGGAGTAGACTTTAACCCTAACATATACGGTCTAGACTTCCATACGACTTGGACTTCATATGCGGCTAGGACTTCCTATGCGGCCTAGATTCATATGTAGCTAGGACTTCCCATGCGGCCTGGACTTTCTATGCAGCCTAAAGACCCATGCAGCCTAGTAATTTTATTTGGATTATTTTTTATTTTATTATGGTTGTTTCTGGAAATTGCATGTGTTATAATTCTAAGGAAGAATGGATTTAGTAACCAGACCTCGTGCTAGACATGTCCATGAGCTAAGATTGGCTATAAATATGGTATAAGATAAATTAAGATTTTAATATGAACCAGACTAAGTGATAAGTGACCAACCCGCTATGTGCTTAATATAAGCTTTGTGTTACAATATGATCTTGATTCATGTGACCCCATGTATAATTGGTAATCAGACTCGAATATTGTATCCGTGCATATACACATTATTGCCTATAAGTATATATGATCGAATGTACGCTGAGGTACGACATACCATATTACGTGTTAAGTGATTATATTTAGGTTGTGTCTCGAGAATGTCATGACCCGCACCCGGTATAGGGGCACGAGAGCGTGGGTACGTCCAGCCTACGTTGCAGCATCGACGGTAGAATGCTGTCTAGGTCTTGATGCTAACTAAACAATCTCACACGAGCATCCGACTCCATAAGGAGACACGGATACCACAATATAATAGGAACAACATACTCAATCACAACTATAACACGATAAGATCTCAAGGAAACAAGATAAAATACAACATTAGTCTAAAATAGAAGTAGTCTAACTCAACAATATAATCCAAGCCTCAAGTAAGAATGCCGGAGACAAATTCGGTACCAAAATAATATACTAAAAGGACTAACTAGATAACTAGTGATTCCAGCTAAACCACCCGGAATCACGACGGAACTACTAAGTCCAAGACTACAGCTACTCACCCTGTGATCCATAAGTGCCGAACACCAGTCCTCTAGGCATAGTCTGGAAAAATATATCCAGTCAGGATTGGAACGAAATACACCTCTAACAGCAGTTCCACATATATTGATAAAACTATAATACAGTATAAAAAAATACAGACAGATATAAAAATTGGCAATAAGGAATACTGACGATCATGGATATACTGGAAACAGAATACTGGAATAAAGGAATACTGACGAGCATAGATATACTGAAAATAGAATACTGGAATAAAGGAATACTGGAGCATATAATGTACATCTAGAAATTAAATAAAAATCCAAGTACACGCTAGAATAATGAACTGGTATGTAAAGGTGTACAAGAACAAAACTAGAACATATGGGAATGCTAGATCAATACACTAGAGATAAATGTCAAGAATTATCTAACTAAGTGTGTGAAATATCAGCATATCATGTGATCGACTTGGGACTAATAAGACTCATTACATTGGTTAGCGATCATCCCTGAGGTCAGGCTAATCCATTCGGATAGCTATGATTCGAGTAATAGTCAGGCTAATCACATGTAACAGTGATGAGGCATGTAATGGTAAGGCTGCACCGACGCGAGGCATGGGTGAACTATGATGCATGTAAAGTTGGGTATGATCACATAAGCTACTAATATTTCCCTATTTTTCACCAGCTAGCACGATGGATTCCAGATCATAACTCCTCGGGACAGGTCTCAATGATGCCAACTCATGTAAAGAACAGTGTCTGAGTCATGTACGCTATACAACAAGAGTTATAGAAATAATCAACATAATAGAAACTGTCAGAGAATGTACTCGCCTTGGGTCCATAGCTGTCAATACCAATGTCCTGCTCCTGAAGCCTCGCAGGACGATCCAATAGTCCTATACACATATAATAAAATAATACAATATTGCATCAAACATTACACTAATCACACAATCAAATACACTAAACTCGGGACTATGCCAGGTATGATACTGGTCAACTAGGGTCATCTAGTAGAGATACATATATAAATATACATATTATTAATTAATATTAATACTCATAATATACATGCACCAAATTAAATACATATACATATACAATATATATATATATATATATATATATATATATATATATATATACCAATTAATTATGCCTCCAAATTCTTAAACGCGTGATACTATTAATATACTTTTCCTCCAACACGGACATGATATACGAGTCAAGTATAAAAGTGTGGCTAGGTTATTGATTGATTAAATATTGCATACACGCTCGGGTGAATCCAGACCAAACTTCCATGGATTCGTATCTAGCGTGCATGTACTTTGTAAAACATCTTAAAGAAAATTCTCATATGACCACGCCTTGTGATTTCGAACACAATATATGGCTAATTAAGTAACTAAAAGTGGTAGTAACAAGTGTAGGAAACGGTATCCCGAGATCATGCCAACGATCCTTTCCACAAAGATTTATTCGAGTGGGCTGGGGGATAGCTACCATAGGTACTATATATCATCCGCCTTAGTGGAGTGTCATATCTGATCTATTATAACTAATGCCGAGCCAGTAAGTCTTTATAGGAGTACCGAAAATGCTAATACCATGATTTAGCGCAGTGGCCCTACGGTAAACTGGTGTACTAGTGAAGTGCCTGTATATACCTTTATTTTGGCTCGGTTAGCCCATATTCGATAATGGCGTGATCTGAGGATACCTATTATGCATTATATCTGAGATAACCTCAGACTCCATAAATAGCTAGCTATACAAGTGATTGGCCGATATAAGGAAACTGGGCTTGGTTATGACTGTATTATTCTGTTCGTAATGTAGGGTCATAGACTATCATAGTGTGACGGTTCAACCCTTGTCTTTATTTGGTTATAGGGTTGGACCTTCGTAATAGAATATACCATGGACCTAAACTATGACAAAGAATCTATATATACATATATCTATTATTTGGATTTTGTTTCTCCATTTTGTGCTTTTTTATGGTACTTGTAATTTGGGGCCTAACCCCATTGGTTTTGTATGGCCATGTTTCCAGCCAGCACACGAGGATCCAACCAACTTTCCTTCGACTCATGGCACATACCAGAAACATGGTCGTAGAGGATAACAAGTGGATTTTCTTCTTCCCTGCTCATCATTGTATATTTTTATCTTTTGGGCCTTTAGCCACTAACACCTGTTAGATGGCACATTTAGACATTAGTCTCCTTACATGATTGTATTAAATAAGACTACAGCTGAACACTGTCATGTATATTTGATACATTGACAACTTCTTATCTTTACTGCTCTCAAGAATATTTTGAGAAAGCGGTTGGGATGCTTATTGCTTTATCATATATGCTCTATCTTTACTGTTTCTTGTTTGATTAATTGAGACATAGATATTTGTGTGACCCTAAGCGACTTGATTGTAGCTTACACCCCCTTATCTTATTACAGCAATGATCGTTGTACTATGTATAGTACCTGATATGGGATAGCTGGCCATGTCCATCTCTGTATTAGGGTACTAAGGCGTGACAGAAAGAAAAATATATGGGCAAGTGTAAAGGTGAAGATCGAGCACTATAGTGGCTCCTTTACTTCGTTAATGATCCGAGACCAAGGAGGTTGACGAGGCTTCGACGCTCCTTCTTCTCCTTCGATTCTCTTTTATGTGTAGATGCGGCTCTCCTTTGCATATGTAGGAAACACCCACTATGTATAGCTTTTTGAGAAGGCACATGCTGCCATATGGTATCTCATGCTACCATATTATGGCTGTGTAGATGCAGCTCTCCTTCTTCTCCTTCACTTCTCTTTTATGTGTATACACACACGTATCTCATGCTACCATATTACGGTGTATGATGCAATTAAAGGCACATGCTGCCATAAGTTGCCATATGGTTGCTCTAGATTTGGGGTTGCTGATACCCTTAAGACTTGTGACATATATTATTATAGACTTAGATTGCACCTTAGGAGTATTTTTACTTGGTGCATGGAAATCAATGATACAATAGTGTCACATGGTGCTGCTCAACACATGGGAACACTAAGATACTAGTGGCACATTGACGCTGTAGGCACATGGGACCACTAAGATACTAGTGGCGCATGGTGCTGCGGGCATATGGGAACACTAAGACACTAGTATCGTATAGCACTGCGGGCATATGGGAATAATAAGATACTAGGGACGCATAAGCCTTTGATCACTGATGCACATGGTGTAGATTTTCTATGGTTCTATAAGACCCCGTTCAAAGTTTCTAAACTTAAAGATTTATAACTTTTAAGTTTGGGATACTTTAAACAGAAGTGTAGAGGATATAATGGCGGTAGTGCACATGTATACGGGATATGGTACCTATGCGTGACTTACCTTAGTGAATAATTAGCTGGTTTGTCGAATGGTGCATGATTTTGAGGGTATACGCCTTTGTATTTTCTCACAATTATTAGGACTTTTGTATGCTTGTTCGTACAGGACTACCTCAGATTGCTCTGGTCATAATAGAGCATGAAAGGATATCATAGTCACTATTTTTAGTAGTGAACAAGCACATTACCCGAAAGGTTGTCTTCGATCTTTCCACCTAGCTCATAGTAGCTTCTCTCTGTATTTGGCCAGGGTGTGATGGTAGGATCTCGGTTTGAGTCTTGGCGGCCCATCTGAGTGGCAGCGGCGAGGCTAGTTATCCCAATAGGGACTTCTAGTCTCGTCCTTTTATAGGACATAGTTGGTTCTGTAGGGACTTGGCTCTGTGTTACAAGATCCCTTTCTATCCTCCAATATGGATTTTTTCTTCTCCCGTAGCTTGCACTGAGGAGTCTTGCTAAAGTGGTGACCCATAATGCGTTGAGCTGTCAGCTTCACACATGTTGGTACCAGAAACAGCACAAAGGGGTCTCCTTTTTTTCAAGTATACCAATGATCTTGAATATTAAAAACAAATTTGCCTTATTTTCTGTTTGGAACTTTTCTTATTGCTCTGGGATATCAGGACTATGAGTATTATACCAGAGGTAATATGGATATAGTATAACATCATAATGGTGATAACACCAAGCCCTATAAGAGGTAGTACGAACATAATAGGCTAAAGCAGTTCCATTAAGGAAATTTGGTGGAGACATCATCAATGATGATAGAGACACTTTGTTGTAGAATGGATAGTCAAGCTTATATGTTTATATCTAAGCACGACCATCGCGGGACATTTTTATGGAGAGAGAAGAAAATGAGTCAGAGGTAATATGAACGTGACTCCTTTCTTGGGGGAACATGGGAAGCTCATAGTTCAGAGGGGATATGGACGTGGACTACTAGCTTTGTATGAATTTTTGTCGGGATAACTATAAAAGGGATGAGTCAAATGTAATCTCGACGTGACTGTCTTCTTTTAGTGGGGAGAATGACTCATAGTTCAGAGGTGATAGGGATGTGAACCATTTTGCTTTCAAAAAAGTTTTTGAGGATCCGTTACCTATTGCGTACTCGGGGCTCCCGAGTATGATAACAGATTTGTCTGCATACGGTAGACGGAGATAATATGCTGAGGAGGACGATGATTGTAGATATTGTCCTCCCATGTCCCGTTGGGCTTAGCGAGCCTATATGTGCCGCTGGAATAGACCGTTTCAACCACAAAGGGTCCCTCCCACTTAGGTTAAAAAAAATTTGCCTTCTTATGGGTCATGAACATTGGTCTCAATACTACGAGGACTAGGTCGCCCACTTGGAATGTTATTTCTTTGACCTTTTTATTGAAAGTGCCAAAAATTCGTGCTTGGTATAGCTCAATGCGCTGTTGAGTCAAGAGATATTTTTTATCGAGCGCTTCCAATTCTTGCAAGCATCGACGATGATTTTCTTCGGCGATCAACTAGTTTGTAAGTGAGTCCACATTTGGTCCTACTGATATCATGTTGATGGAGAATGTTTGTTTGAGTAAATCTTTGATACTAGTATCGAATTCCCAAGCGAAAGATTATATGGAATGAGATCATACTTTATCTTCCTCCCCCGAGTCTTGGGGAGTTGTAGGAGGCGTGGCATAACCCACACCTTGATCGGTTCGTTGGTAGTATATTTTAGGCTTGACCTTTGGTGTAAAGGATGTAATGGCAAACGACATCCTTTGCCATAATTCAGGCCTTGGTCGCTTTTTAGGTCATACCCTTTAAGACGGACTATTAGAGGATCACCAGGAGTTGTGGCCACATCAACTTCATCTTTGGCATCGTTACCTCCTATATCTAGGTAAATTTTCTTGTACATTACTGAGTCAGAGTAATACGCCTCGACTCCTTTGAACTGATCTACGTCGGCAAATTCTGTCTTGACGACGCCATATTCGTTGACGTATTTTAAGCATTGGTGGAGAGTGGATGGGATGATTATATACTCGTGTATCCACGGGCGCCCTTGTAAGACATTCTAGGATACCTCAACATTGATAACATAGCAAGTCATATCTAGTCGGAGATGACCTATCTGACAGTTCAGACGAATCTTGCCTAGAGGGTAACTTCTTGCAGAGTTGAAGCCGCTAATAGCGGTATTGGTGACTGCTAGCCGATGCATCAGGATTCCCAAGGTTTGTAGCAGACTTCTTGGTATAATGTTGAGGGATGAACCGGGGTTAATGTGCATTCGATCCACCTTTATGGCTCTGATATATCCTGTGTAATACAAACGAAGATCATGCCTATTATTCTTTAGTAACATATTCTGCTGAAAGAATGTGATGTTGTGAATCGCTCCATCATATTGTTGCAATGGGGACATGTATCAGGGTCTTTTGATAGTGGCTTAACTTGGGCCAAATATGAGTCAACTTTTTGTAACGCCTCACTCAGAGCATGACAAATCTCTTTGGAGAGACGTAGGAGCTCAAAGAGAGACAAATTTGCTGGAGTATTGGCCAGTTGTGCCAAAATGTCAAAGTTGTAAGGCTTATCCAACCCTTGAGTTGTGTCCTTTGGCAAGGTTTGTCGAAGCGCGTCTCCTTTGAATTTTGCTTGTCCTCTACGGGAGTCTGGGATGGACCCGGATCCGATGTAGCGGGTAGAGTAATTACGATTGTACCATCATCGGGAGCGTTGTAGTTGCGTTGGTAAGTGAGACCTGAGCTGGTTATGCCATAAAGAGCTTCGTCTGTGGATTGAGAGACCGTGTGACATGACTTGGTCTTCTTTCTTGTGGATTTAGAAACAGTAGGCACTACTTGTCATGTCATTTCAAGGATGAGGTCTGGATGAAACCATATGAGTTTGCCTCTTGGAGTAGTGAGGGAAACTAACCCATCTGCTCGGGCTGGGGAAGGTTAACGACTGCCATGGTCGTCCTTGGTATGGGAACAATGCCATCTTGGGACTTAATTATAGGAAACGTGCCAAACTAGAGAGACACCATGTTTGCATTGATTATCTTGTCTTCGTAGTCTAAAAAGAGGGATTGGGAGTCGATCAGTTGTTGTATGTGCCTTTTTAATATGTAACAATCTTGTGTGGTGCAATGGACATATCGATGGTAATGGCAATACTTGGGGATGTCCACCTTTCCTGCTTCGTCAGGACGTATGATGTCAGGTAGTCAGAATTTGTTACCCTTCATGAATACTTTAAAGTATTGCATGATATTATCATCATTAAAGCAATAAGTCTCATGTATACTTGGTGGCTCTGCCGACTTAATAACTCATTAGGTCAGACTTTTGGACAAGTTAAGTGTCAGGGCTGCTTTCCTTTACTGTCATGATTGTTGTTAGCATTGAATGGAAGCTTCCCAATATCTTTAATGCTGGGAGCTTGGAAACCCAATAAGCGGACGCCTTTCGTGCTTTTCTTTTACAATAGTGATACTTATGATAAATGTCGCCCAGTCACTTAATGGTCACATTGTTGTCCATAGTCGAATTGATGGTAGAAGGTTCTTTAGACAGGTGTCCATCAACGTAAATTCAGGAATTCCAGGAGGTTGTTTTAATGCCGCTTGCTAAAAATGCTCGATATAATTTTGTGCAAGTTCCTTGTCCCCTTGGGTGATGTCCATCAGGGAGGATATAGTCATGTTCATTCCACCTTTATAGAACCGGGTGAGAAAAAAAGACTTTTAGCCCTCAAAGGAGGAAATGCAATTATTTGGGAGGCTACAAAACCACTCAAAAGCGACATCGGATAGTAATCCAACGAATAAGTTTATGATTAAGGCGTTGTCCCAAGGTAAGTGGCATATTATATACTAGAAGTATCTCATGTACTGACGAGGTAACATCTTCCCGTTGAATAAAGCCAGAGATAATGGCTTGTGTTTGGGAGGGTATACCACATTATCCCATTCAGGAAGATAGGGTTATCGGATCCCTAGCATCTAGAGACTGTCGTGGTTGTCTCGAGCATCGACGTAGACGCATAAGTCCCTAAGAGTCTCCTAGATATTGTCTAGTAAAAGAGGAGTAGAGGATCGAGGTGATATCTAGCTGCTTGCAACATTATGAGCCAGATTAGATATACTAGATTCTTCATTGGTCCCTTGGTTTAGGTTTGTTTATCCCTGAACTTGCGACTGTATTGGGATAATGCTTTCTCTGAGTTCCAGCACTATGTGGTTCAGAGTCTGCATTGAAATGCTCAGAGCCTGCATCATGGCTTCGAGTACAATAAGGTATTGTTTGTTACTGGATTCTGCGTCATGCTCATCTTCTGCCATGTACACTAGCTTTAAGTGGGAGGAGGCAGACATGAAGGTAGATGCCTCACTTTCTGCCTCTAATGTTTGAGTATCATTATCCTCGAGGAGAGTGGGTAGTATAGTATCACATTCATTATTGGAGGGATTGCTACCCAGTCTTAGTTGAGGGTTGGTCCCGGAGTGTATGGCTAACCCCAATACTGTTGTAACTCTGGCTCATAGTCTATGGTTAGAACGATAGTCCAACCTCACAACCAAACAAGGACAAGGATTGGATAACTGCTAAGTCTCTAACATGCATCACTATTAGCAGTTATACCCTATCCGTCGTACGACCTACACGTACAGGTGGCCAACCGCATACGCAAGTCCATGCCCTACATGAGACTCACAACACGTGTAAGAAAATATGTGAAGGCCTGGGGAGTCATACCAATAACTCCACAACTTTAGGTGGGTCTACTAGACACTAGGTCAGACACAAGTCCTAACGTCAATGCCTTCGTTGACTGCACCCGAGTCTCTTTCGGACGTACACAGTTTAAATATAATAAATATGCAGCTAATAATATATAATTTAAACAGTATAACAAGGCAAGGTATACTTACCTGGCAAAAAAACTGCACAGTACCAATAGCCTGCTCCCGAAGCCGCGTAGAACCAATCCAATAGATCCTCGGGGTCAGCGTGCACAGGCACGAGAATCGGGGGTGACTATTGTAGGTTATCTGGCAAGGGTGACGGGTCTATAATGAACTCGAGGACGAGGGTGATTAGGTCAATAATGATAATCGTAAAGGGGTTGATGATTATCATGGTGATGATGATGGCAATTATGATGATGGTGGTTATGTGGATTATAACTGGGACGATGGTGATGATGTGGATGATAATAGTGAAGGGGGTGATGATGTGGTGATTGATGGGAGGATGACTAGGATGATGATGTAGATGATGGTGATGACGAGGATGAGATATTGCTGATGGGGTGATATTGATGATGATGATGGGTGTTGATGATGATACGACAATGATTTAAGGTGAGATGATGATGATAACGACGATGATAATGACGACGATAGCGATGATAGTTAGGGTGATGATGATAACGACGATAGCAATGATGATGGTGAAGGTGATGACTATGACGACGATGGTGATGGTGAAGGTGATGACTATGACGACGATGGTGATGGTGATGGTGATGGTGAAGGTGATGACGACGACGACGATGGCGATGGTGATGGTGAAGGTGGTTGCAATGGTGGTGGTAATGACTATGGTGATGATGTTAATGGGGTGATGATGTTATTGGAAATGGTGGTGGTGATGATATTCCGGCAAGTGGGGAAGGGAGGTCCGACCAGGGGGGTCTGGCCAGAGAGGAGGACATGGACACTGGGAGAAGGAAGGAGAGGACAAGAAGGTGGAAGAGGAGGAGGAGGAGTGTAGTTCAGGCCAGTGGGGGAGGGGATTGTCGAGGTCAGGGAGGAGAGCACAGGGAGCGGGGTGGTAGTCTCCAGGCGAGTCAGGAAGGAGTGCTCGGTGGGATGGTTTCAGGTAGTCTGGTCGGGTAGAGAACGGAGGGAGGAGGAGAAGTGCAGGCCGGAGAAGAGTTGAAGAAGATGGCGAGGGGGCGAAGAACGGAACCAATGGGGGTGTACTGGTGGTGTCGTGGTCAGCTCCGGCGAGTCATGGAGGAGTACAGCAGTCGTGGGGGCGGGGAGATACGGTCGGCGAGGTGAGCGGATCTGGAGGAGAGCGACGGCGGTTTCTGTGGTAATGGTGTGGTGGAGGAGAGACGTGGATGGTGGTTCATCGAAGAGGAGGGAGTTGAGGAGGAGGACGGCGAGGGTCAGGCGAGGGCACGGCGGTGCGGGTCCGGTCTGCTCTGGCGAGAGGAGAGGAGGTTGAAGATGAACAGGAAGGGGAGGGTGCCTTCAGCTGGGTGAAAATAGGTTTAGGTGATTTTGGAAAAATAAAGGAACATGTGATATATTTATATGTAAAATTTTGGTTTGGGTTGACCTAGGAATAGTTTAACTTGGTCAACATCTCTTGGAATTGGGCCTTTGGCTTGCCATGGGGATGTTTGGAGGGCTAGAATTTGCGTTAATTAAATACGATGCTAGAATTTAAATGGGAGGATGTGCGCGTTGCACATTCCGAAAAATTATGGGAAAAAATCCTATGAAGGGAAAAGTTGGATTTCTTCATGTATTGTCCTATGGGGTGGATACCTCAATACAATTTTGCATAAAAGCGCCCAACAATTAGGAAAATTGCACAAAGATGGAAATTAGGTTTTAATTAGTTAAATTGAATGCATAAGATGTTCTTAAATTTATGTAAAGTACATGGGGATAAAATTAGGTGGAACACAAGTGTCATGGACATAAAGGATTCAGTGTAGAATATTATCATATTTTTGGGTTGCACAAAACGGTCAAGATTGTGTCTCCAATTTCTATTAGAACGCACAAAGGTACAAAGTCGAATTTTATTTAAAATTAAGAAATAACGTCCGCTACGTTTAATGTGCGACTAAAATGTAGCACCAGAGAGCATAATTATAAGTTAAACAAATGTCAGAATGGTAGGCGGGCATATTTAGGACAAGGTAGTAAAATTTGTAGATAGGCAATGGCTAGTGTAGTGCTCCAATTATCGAAGCAACGGTAAGGTGCGCTAAGCGATATAAATATTGTATAGTTAAATCAAATACCGTATTTATTTATAATTGGGTTCAAACTAGCCCTAGTTTTACTATCTAAGCCAAGTAGGCTAATTTTGGGTGAGGGGGTTTATATACATCGACAGAGTAGCTAGCAAAGATGTACGTGTAGCAGATTGTCAGATTAAAAGGAGTTTCTGTGAGTATCATCTCAGATCGGGATAGTCGTTTCAGTTCCCACTTCTGGAGGAGTCTGCATACTAGCTTGGGTACTCAGCTTAAGTTCAGTACCATATATCACCCCCAGACAGTCGGGCAGTCTGAATGAACTATTCAGACCCTTGAAGATAAGCTACGTACTTGCGTTTTGGATCTCAGATGTTCTTGGGAGGATCATCTACATCTAGTAGAGTTTGCTTACAACAACAGCTACCAGGCCAGCATTGAGATGTCACCGTTCTAGGCTTTATATGGATGAAGGTGTTATACACCGTTATCTTGGGATGATGTCGGAGAGAGAGCCTTATTAGGACCAAAAATGGTCGTAGATGCAGCAGAAAAGGTAAAACTCATCAGAGATAGACTACGAGTGGCATAGGACAGACAGCGGCTGTGGGCCGATAGCCACCGTAGACCCCTAGAGTTTCAGGTATAGGTTTTATTATTTTGATTTGTGATTGTTTTATTTTAGACTGCGTGTTAAGTTTGTTTTTTCTAGGATGGCGATTGGTGTTCCTATAGATTTCTCCGATACGGGGCACGATTTGTTTTTGTAGAGGTAGAAATCTTAGTCCACGATACATCGGACCTTTCGGTATTCTTGCGAAGGTCGGTGTAGTGGCCTATAGACTAGACTTGCCGCCTGCTCTAGATGGAGTGCATGACGTATTCCACGTGTCGTAGCTAAGACGGTACATGCCCGATCCTAGTCACGTACTAGATCACTCACAGATCGAGGTTGGACCGACTCTCAGCTATCCCGAACAACCCGTGGAGATCTTGGATCGTAGAGAGAAGGTATTGCGGAACCAGACTATTCCCTTGGTTCGTGTTGCATGGAGACATCAGCCTCCAGGCGAGTCAACCTGGGAGAGAGAGGACGAAATGTGCAAGCAGTATCCGTATCTCTTCGAGACTTGAGGTATAATTTTTGTTTGATTGTTTGTTCTTATGCTAGTTTATTTTAATTTCGAGAATAAAATTCTTTTAACGAGGGTAGACTTGTCACTACCACATTTCAGAATAGGGGTATTTTTGTCTTTTTATTTATTTAACTTAATGTGTTAATATATTGCATGATATATTTATATATATGTATTATTTATAGTGTTCCTTAAATACATGAGTTAGTGAACTGGACCTAAAAACCCACTAGATGAGCCCCTGACCAAATATATGGCTATGAACATTAATTAGCATTTTTGGGATTTAATATAAGGGATTACATTTAATTTGCTGTAATTTTATTTGATTATTGTACCTTACCATTGTTTCATTATTGGGAGCGCTACACTAGCTTTTGTCTTCCAACAAATTTTACACCCTTGTCCTAGACGTGCAAGTCTTCTATTTTGATCTTTGTGTAACTCATAACTATGCTCTCTTGTGCTTCATTTTAGTCACACAACATTCATCGCAAACAATTATATCTATTCCAAATAAATCTAATTTTATATCTTTGCGTGTTCCAATCGAAATTGGAGACACAATCTCGACCCATTTTGTGCAATCCAAATTATAACAATATTCTATCCCGAGTCTTTTACGTCAATGATACTTGTGTCCCACCTAATTTTAATCCTGTGCACTTCCAATTAATTTTAGAACATCATTTATATTAATTTTAATTAAATTAATATAAGGATCCAATTTAATCCAAAAACCCCACTTATGTAATTTTCTAATTATTGGGGACTTATATGCAAAGTGTATTGAGGTGTCCACCCCATTGGACCAAACACATGAAGAAACACCAATTTTCTTCATTGACCGGTCATGTAAATTTTTTTATAATTTTGGAGTATGCCATACTCAACATCAACCCCTCATCAATCTTAGCCACCCATTTTTAAAAACAAAACCATTATAGTCCTTTAACATATCCACATGTAGAAAGCCAAAACCATATCCCAAGGAGTGCCAATCGGCCGAACTTCCTAGGCTAACATCAAACCCTATTTTTCTACATATATATATATAACTTTTTCTTTATTTTTCTTTATTACCACCAATACCTAAACCTAGCCGAAACCAACTTCTCCCCTCTAATGTTCATCGCCTCCACCCTTATCCCTACTCGCCGAAGTCCAGACCCGACCATTCTCGACTTCACCATCACCGTCGCCAGTACCACCCAACCGCCTGTCAGCCCCTTCACGATGATACAGTGACCTCGCCTGAACCCAGCGAACTCGACCACCCCGACCGCTTGACGTCGGTCATCCCGTCTCCCTTTCCTTCTCTACCATCTCGCCTGAGCAGCCGCTGTGCACCGAATACACCCGACCTCCTTTGACCCGCTGTGCACCGAATACACCCGACCTCCTTCGACCGGACTTCCCTCCTCCTCCTTGACAGCATGGCCCAACCGCTGAACCTCCTTCCTCCATCATCATCATCGTCAACATCACCACCACTGTCGTCATCCTGACTGTGAGCATTAACTTCCCTCAACAGCAACTGGACCGGACCGGCGACCTCGCTTGAGCATGCCGGACAACAGCAGGAGCAGCCGAGCCCTCTCCGTGATGTGACCGAGCACCACCTCGACGTCGAATACACCCCTCGTGCACGTACACGCCGAGGCCAAGGTTTGAAGTGCTTTCTCTTATGATTTTGTGCATGTGGAAATAATGTTAGGATTTAGCGTGTTATTTCATGATAAATTTGGTTAGATGTTGATTTCAAGAGACCATGCAAATAAACTTAGTAACTCGTATATACGTGTGCATATGCATATAATATTAGTTTTATATATATATGAATATATGGATATATATATAGGTAATCAATTGTTAGTAATAGTTATGATTACAATATGTATATATACTGTGTGACCCTAGGTTAAGTATGGATATCCATACTTATATTTGACTGTATGACCCTGAGAATTTGTGAGTTGACTGCCTTGTGTACACCAACGTAATCGCTTAGATATGTGTTAGTAAGTTGACTGTCTGATTATGCACATCAATTGAGACGTGACACCCGTACAGTTAGACACACATTCGACCCTCCTAATTGACCAGTGTCACCCCTAGCGTAGTCTCTGAGTTCAGTATATTTATGTTTATGTGTTTGTTAGTGTAAGGACTGATGTTGTATTATTATTAAATGGTGTCTATAGGACCGTTGGATTATTCAGACAAGACTTCGAAAATAGGATATTGGTATTGCCAGCAGAGGACCACAGGCGAGTACATTCTCTGACAGTTTTCATTATGTTGATCTTCTCTATGATTCTAGTTGTATAGCGTACATGATTCTGACACTATGTATATACGAGTTGGCATCATCAAGACCGGTCATGAGAAGTCAGGATTGGAATCCGTCATGCTAGCTGGGGACGGGGAAATAATAGTAGATTATGAGATCATACCCAACTCTACATGAATCATAGCTTACCCACACCTCACTTCGGTGCAGCCTTACCATTACATGCCTCATAGCATGTTATGTATGATTGGCCTGACTATTGCTCGCATCATAGCTATTTAGATAGTTAGCCTGACCTTACATAAATTATAGCTAATCATACATAGCAAGCCTGCCGATCACATGATATGTTGATGTTTTACATACTTAGCTAGATATTCTATACACGTATTGCTAGTTTATTGATCTAGCATTTCTCTATATTCTAGTTATTGTTCTAGCATTCACTTATATTTCAGTTCATTATTCTAGCATATACCTGTATTTCTGTTCATTGCTAGTATACCATTGATGATGATAAGTTCTCCAGTATTTCTATTTCTAGTATTCCATTATCTCCAGTATTTCTTATTGCAAGTATTTATATCCATCTTGTATTTCTTTACACTGTATTATAGTTTTTGTCAATATACATGGAACTGCTATTAGTGCTTGTACTTCACTCCAATCCTGACTTGGTATTTTTTCCAGAGGATCTTGAGGATTTCTGTCCTACACACTATGGACCAGGTATAGATGGAGACTACACACCAGAGATCTTAGAGGAGTCTCTTTCTTTAGAGGAGACACTACCTGCAGTTAATTAGACATCATTTATTTTATGCATTTAAGGTTTTGTAAGTCCCCTAATTAGAATAGGGATAATTTGGTAATTTATAATTATTTTTATTATTTTATTTAATTAGATAGATTTAAAGAATTAATTTGTAAAAAAATTTAATATATATAACACTTTGCCATGGCTTCGATATTTTGAGAAATGCACGACCTTTTTCTTCTAACAAAATTTATAATATAGTTGGAACATGGATATTGCATTTATTTGATCTCCTCCATGCTCCAAAAATATTAAAGAACGTCGAAAATTATGGTTACCGTAAAATTGTCTCCTTTTGACTAGAACTTGACCCAAATCTAACCCAAACACATGTAGGCATATAGTGCACCCCAAATATTCTCATATAAATATATATTATATATATAAATAATATTTAAATTAATTTTTATATATTTATAGGATTTCTAACTATAGAAAGTTGTATAGGTGGCAACAAAATTGGCGAATAACTACCTAGCAACTTCCCAAACCAACCCAACAACCAAATCTTATCCAATCCTAACCATAACAACCAACCCCATCCTCAAAATTTTGGCCAAGATCAGCCCCCCCCTTGGTCAAACCCCTTAGCAATAGGATAAACCCCCTCCTTTATTTAAATCTATTTAAAAAGCCCATATATATATCACCTTATCACCAAACTCTAACCCTAACATCTACTTCCTTTTTGTGGCAGCCCCTATATCCTCCCTCCTCTCTTCCATGACCCCTTCAGCCTCTCCATCTCCTTCTTCACTTCTTTTTTACTCCTTTCCAACCTCTACTTTATCCCCCACAAGCAGACAAGCCCCTAGAGCAAGATATTAGCCACCCCTAGAGGCCGATTGCTTGCTGCTGGTTACATCTATTGTCTGCCCCATCACATCCCTAAAAATCATCTTTAAACTGAATATTTACCTCCTATATGAAGCTCCCAAGTACTCTCTCAAGTTTTGTGGAGTTTAGAGTCTGTTTGGTGCTCCGAATGGTCCTTGTCGCGAGAAAGGACCACGCCATAATCACATATGGGTAAGTCTTACAACTTAGATTCTTTTTTCTATTCTCCATGAACCAAATATTGTGTAACTCATGATAATATTATATGATAAGTAGGATTAACTCCATACATGAGAAATCTGTATTTCTATGTAGAAACTATTCCAAGAAAATCGAATAATCATGACACGAACACGACGCACAAATGGTAGACAAGGTTCAATGAGTTTTGCCATAATAAATATATAAAAAATAATTCCAAAAAATTATATTTTATTAATTCAGAATATAAATATTATAATTATATAATTAATCATGTTTTATGTTGACGGAAAGATTGGATGCAAAGACTACTTGGCTAAGTTACAAGAATAGCTAGATAGCCTAGTTGAGATGGTTGCATGAATGATGTGATATATATATATATATAATTATTATTAAATTCTAGAAAATTAAATAATATAATTTTACATTAAAAATTCTTTATTACACAAGTTGATAATGTTGCATGTACAAACTAGCATCAAGTTGCCAAAATACCTAGTCGACGTACAACATGACTTTGTGATACGATTCTTGGAGGGTTTGATCTTAATTCCTAAAACTTTATTTATATGTGTTTTAATTCTGGAAATAAAGTATTTCAAATTTATATTTATGGTATTTGCATGTCAAACCTGAACCCTAAAAATAAGGGCCACTAGCGTATATTTTGGGTTACTTTATGATATTGTTTTGCTAGTAAATAGAGGTTATTTTGGAAGGAATAAATGGGTGAATATTTCTTAAGATTAAATCAGAATATATATGATATAAAATATTTTTTATATAGATTAACCATACTAATGGATTAGCAATGTCTCGAACAAGTTTCAGACAAAATAAGTCAACCTAAAGTAGCCATAATCTTGAAATATGTTATTTTGGCAAATCTGTAAATTAATTATTAAAATGAATATAATATATTTAAATCAAGATTATATAATTTATTATGATTTATGTTCATGTCATTTAATTGGGGACTTAAACTTAAATTTTGGAAGTCAAACACCAAGAAACTAGGTCCCGATACCTTGTAAAACTAAGCAAAGTTGTTAGAAATAATATTGGGCTTGGTTTTGCATGGCATCGAAAAAATTATATAATTAAGTTATAATTACAAGAATTCATGATTGGACCCTTAAGTATTTAATTGGTGTTTAGGTCAATTGAATTCCGAAGGAGTTGATGCGGGATCATCTTTACAACTACTGACTACAGAACCAGGCAAGTGTAGCTTGCCAAGATGTTTACAGTTATACATTATTTATTTGATATTATGTATGCATTAGATATTATAATTGTGTGGCTTAGATATTATAATTGTGTGGCTTGGTTATTGTACTTGTGAGCCTAGGGCCGTTATACGATACTTTGTGTCCGGATAAGATTCGGGTACCGACATCCTCTGCGGAGTCGAGTATCATAATTAGAGTCATTCTTTCGAACCCATGTTTTGTGCATATGTTATTTGCACATCCGACCATAGGACACTTACCACGATATTCATGTAGCAGAGTCTTTCTCGACTTGATCGTGGTACTTGGACTCTAGATAGGACTACATGATGCATGCTATAATGGTAATTATAATTGTACATATTGACTATGACTTATGTCGATAGTTAGAGGTCATGATCTAGCGTGTCTTCATTGAGACGTGAGGTTACATTGGGTGGAGAGAGTCTTCATTGTGCTCTGGACATATTTTACTATTACTACTTGAGTGTACTATTAGCATACGGAAGTATCCATTGGGATCTTTCATGAGTACCAGCCCTATATATATACATTTTCCTCCTGGTTCCTCCATACGGAGTCTTGAGTGTACTATTAGCATACAGAAGTGTCCATTAGATGGTTACAGTAGTTTACCCTTGAATATGTGGCATTATACTGTTTTACTTTTTGGCATGCTGTTTCTTGTACCTTGTTACGTCCCTCTGAGGACCTGGTCCCCTTCCAATTTTTGCAGCATAGACTATTATGGAGCCTTTAGAGTTGCTGATTGAGTTGCTTGTCTTGCAGGCATTAGTATCAGGTACTTATATCATATCTACCGGAGTTATGGTTATTTATTCATATTATTTGTTTATCTGCTGATGTAGCCTAGTTTTATAGACTCATATTTCTTTCTCGAGTATATTCGAGTTTGTGTGTTACTGGGCGGCTGACATTAGCACATATACCTCATTCTTGTGTATTTTGTTCATTGTGGATTGAGGCATAGATATTTATATTTACTTGATTATTTAGATAGTGACCATTATAATACAGCTTATACGTATTCGAGTCAGACCCGAGTCTGGTCGAATGCGTAGATGGCATATTACGTATTCCTAGTCCTACGTATTTTGGGACTCGGGTGTTACATGTTTTTGTGGTGGCCCATGTAGGTCAGAGCATATCGTTTCGGTTACGTTATTGTGCCGAGCGAGCCTGCAGTTAGGATAAGGTTGCTAGGATCTCAATCGACAATTGCTATTGGAACTTTCTTTGACTTCTAATATTGTCCTTGAACCTCAAAATTGTAATCATCCATACTTTCTTTGAACTCTTATTCTTTGATTCTTATTTTTCTCTAACTCGGAGAGACAAACACTCGTGCACGATGATCTACCCAAGAGAAGATTTTTGTCAAGACAAAGAAGACATATTTGATAGATTATTTATAAGTAGATGGTTACCTGAGTAGTGAAGATTATGGTAGATAATTTCTTGATATTATAGTGAGAATAGATTAAGACATTACTAGTAGGAACCTAAAATAAGATGGATTATATCAATTGCCTAGATTAGAAGTGATGGGTTACTATTCGATAAATATTTTAGACGTATGCGAGTGATTTTATTTTAGGATATAATATTATGTTTTGATACGAGAGTTTTATCTAAGGTGGGTAGGCTTCTCGACTAGCGAATTGGTTTGGAGGTTAATCAATTGATGAAGATGAGAATTATCAAATTTTGGTACTTTGAGGCTTAAACTTCTATGTGATTTAAAAAAAAAAAGTGGGGTATTTTATTTTTAATTGAGAAATAAAATGATGAAATAAGGAGCTAGAGATTTATTTAATTTAAAAATTTAAGACGATTATGATATAATAGATTTTGGATGAATTTAAATTTTAAATTAAAATATTTTGGATGAATTTAAATATTATGGAGTTTAAATTTTTATGGATAAATATTTATTTAAATAAAGGGTTGAGAATTAGATATGAAAGTATTGATGATTTTGTTAAACCATAAGTTTTGAAAATTTTGATATGATTGAATTTGTGTTCAAATTTAAAAGAGATTATGTGATGAATTTAAATTTAGATTTTAATAATCTTGAGGTATTTAAATTTTTTGGGGTTTATGTTTGAAGATTTTGATAATATTTGACTTGGAATCTAAATTTGAGAATTTTATGATATGATGAGGCGGAACGTTGGTGAATCTTAATTTGGAGATTTCATAATTATTTTATTGTTTGAGTATTGTATGGAAAATAAAAATATAAAGGAAAAGGAAGGAGAGAATAGTTTCAAGTTTAAATTTTGGGGATGAAAATTTGAATTAAAATTTATTCAAGAAATTATGCAATGGTTGCATTTAAATTATCGGATTGGGTTTAAACTTAAATTATTGAGATTGAGTTATTAAATCAAGTTTTGAGGAATTGATTCATGACAACATACCTCGTCACTATGAATGTTATAAGTGACGCACAATAATTTCACAAATAGTATATTATTATAAATAGAAATAAATATATACTTTTTCAAAAGAATAAAAAATAATGAAACAAACAAATTTATATTTGAATCCTATGTGATTTGAACCCTCAACCTTCTAATCTGGAATCAAACATGCTACCACTACACCAAAACCATTCATTTGTTAAATAAAAATAATAATATGTATTAATTATGCCACAACTGTTTAGTGGAATATTTCTTAGAGAATATTTATTCTAAAATTATTTTCCATCAACTAAATTTTCTAAAATTTATTATTCGATAAAAAGAATTCTGAACTTTTTTAACTTTGTCATATAGAACTTGTTGTGACAATTGTTTTAAGAAATCACAAAATACACCTTAAGTGACAATTATTTCCACTTTTCACATAATACTTGTTGTTATTATTTTTAAGGGTGTCATAGAAGACACCATAAGTGACAATTTTTTTTACTTGTCATATAATACACCTTAAGTTACAAGTATTTTTGCTTGTCACATATAACTTCTTGTTACAATTCTTTAAGAAAATCACAAATACATTTTAGGTGACAAGTATTTTTACTTGTCACATAAAACTTGTTACAATTCTTTAATGAAGTCACATAATACACCTTAAGTGACAAAATTTTTTATTTCTCACATAATACACCTTAAGTGATAAATATTTTTATTTGTCAAATAGAACTTTTTGTTACAATCCATTAAGGTAGTCACAAAATACACCTTAAGTGACATGTATTTTCGTTTGTCACATAAAATTTGCCTTCGATTCTCATAAAAATTAATATTTTATTTTAGTGACAATATTATGTGACGACCAATAAAAACATAGTTACTGAATGATTTAAATGTGTGACAATATAAAACAACTGTCACAAAAAAAAATTACAAGTGACAAAAAAATTTACTTTTCACATAAATATCCCTTTCAATGACAAGTTTTACACTTGTCCCAAGCCACTTGTCACAAAAACCCAAATTTCTTGTAGTGAGGATCGCAGTCTAGCCAGGCTATAGTCTAGGATGGCTTGTGGTGCCAGTGAACCTCACATATAAATAATTGATTTAACTACGTCTAGTTCATAATAGTGAATATGGTAAGTTCTATGTAAGAATGATAAGTTGGTCAAGGGTAAGAATCACCATTTCGGTGATGCGTGCTTCTATGTTGTTACATTTTCTATCATATGCTTTATAAATTGAACTAAAGAAAGATAAAAATATCACTTAATAATATTTTTTTTTTTCATATGAATATCGTATTAATTTAGTGAGTTGGGGTATCTTGGCGTACCAGTGAATTTCAAATATAATGACCCACATTTTTCCAGCTGTTGGAACTCGGAGAGACGTAAAGCAGAAGTAAAGGATCTATCGTGTACCAAAAGCTTATCTAGACTTTTAAAGCTCTCCAGCCGCACCTTGAAGCGCCTACAGTTGCATTTTAAGGCTCCCGCTAAAGGTGTTTGTATTTTTTATTTCTAATAAAGGAATATGATGTATGGGACGAATTATATCATTTTGTATTTAAAGTTGTAAACCAAGCACGACACCCTTTACATTTATCAGAACCTATGTAATAAATGTACATTATCAATGAATGAACTAATTTTCTTCTGTGCCATGTGATATTCAGTTACACTGCTTAACTATTTTGCCAACTTTATAAATTGCAATATTTCAAAATATACACGATCATGCCTTATACAAGTATAATTTAGGCTTGTACGATATCACGTCTAGTGGCAACTTAAAGATTTTATGGAATCGGGGCGTAACATTTGGTATTAAAGCACAGCTTCACATTCTTAGGCCCTTGTTTTGGAAGCAGTTTTTAAAGAGACACTATCCTTTTTTGTTTGAACTCTTGATTCATATTGTTAAATTAAGATATTTCATACAATAAGTTCGTAATACTTTTGAGACTTATGTGAGTTACTCTTTCTTTTAATAAAAATGGCCAAAGGGCGTAGTTCGGGTACTTCAGGCAGCGCAAGAAACTCGAAGGAAATAACCCCTATCGATTTAATTGAGAGGATAATGTGCATGATAGAGGAGCAATAGAAAAAAAATGAGGTTCAACATTAGCGAGAAGAAAAATAGGCAGTGGAATGGAAAAGCAAATTTAAGAAACGATTTGAAGCCCAATTCCAGGCCCAACAAAAGCAAATAAATATCCAATAGCAGATCGTTTGGACATTGTTGTCCAAATACTATACAACAATGGCTATCATAGGTGAGACAATAGAAGTCAAAGATGAGGAGCCCCAGCAAGCTAACGAGAAGAGCTCTACCTTCGACATCACATAATTCAAGAAGATCTACAATACTTTATTCAGATGGTGTGAAGATCCTTTCGTAACGTTGGATTAGTTGATTGAATTCGTGGACCACTTTGAGATGTTAGGCGCTCCTGCTGGGATTGTCACAATCAGATCCTGAATAATCATGTACGAGTACGTGGGTACGTCTAGCCTATATCGGGGTATTGGCAGTAGAATGTTGTCTAGACCTCAATAATCAATATTAGTCCAACGAATATCAATATGTGCTCACACACAAAATGCTACAGGAAGATATGAATAAGGAAAGATGAATTCTAATACAAGATTATGAAAATCATCCAAAGTCACAAGCCTAGAATTCTATAATTGTTTATACATGCTAATTAATGTCCTGGAGTCAAATTTGATAAATATCTAATTGAAAAGAAACTAAAGCATAATACTAAAATAGGGAATTACTAACCTAGATCTCTCATGAGATCACCTTATGGTCCATGGTGCATCAAGACTAGCCTCAACTATAGCATCATCCCGAAGTCCAAAGAATGTGGATCACAATATCTCCTAATATGTCAACATCCAGTTAGGAATGGAGCAAGTACATACATGACAGTGTAATTCAAAACGTGATAGAAACAATAAAACATGAAATAGAATATTTGATTCATGATAAGCAGGTAAGAACTAGAATCATGATTTAAAAATAAAACAAGTAAACAAAACTATCATGGTATATAAATATAAAAGTGATAGAAGTAAAATACAACTAGCTATGTTTTAAAATACCAAATTTGACCTGTGCATGGCTAGGGCTAAGGTATGGCACGTCACAGTATGTTATGCGACTTCTATCCACACAGTTAAATAATGTGGATAGATTGGGTGGTTCGCACATCTAATAGGATTTTTTTTGCCAAACTAGCACTTATGGATTCGAGTCACGATGCGAATAATCACAAAACACGATAGTTATGAATATAAATCCATAAAGCACCAACCCGTAAGAACAAGTGTGTCATTATCATGTAATGTACATCTAAAACATGTGTTATAGACACTATCAGATAATGAAATCAGAGTAAGTACTTGCCTTAGTTAGTTGAAGTCGATATGCGCTACACGAACTTGCCAACATGGAATCGGTTCAGATGCTAAACTTTCCAGGATGATGAAACAAACAGTTCTATTGAGTCAAGAAAAATCCAAATAACTAGGTTTGATATATAGAAGTCCAAATTTGGAGATCAGCAAAAATTTTGAGATATATATATCGTGTTCCAGAATGGCCCACAAGAGAAAAAAATGTACAATTAGCTATAATACACTCAAGCCTAATATTTTATGAAACTTATTTAGAATTTATTTAGAATAAAACTTATTTTAAAATCTTTCATATTGAATATATTTATAAGAATAAAGTTTATTTATAAAACCTATAATTATTCTTATATGAGCCAAAAATATATATTTTCAATGAATAAAACCCATAACAAATTAAGTAAGGTCCATCTGAATTTTTAAATCCCAACTAATTAAGCCTTTGACCTATATTTTTTTATAAAACTTAAACCCCAAAATTATATAGGCCCAAATAAATTAGTTTTTAATTTATTTTCTTAAAACTTAAAATTGGACCAATTGGTGAAAACCAACTATTGTTTTAAAGCCAAATTCTCGGCCCAAAACTCCAACATGTCCATGTACCTATATTTGATTTATTTGATGGGCTTATGGCCCAACAATTCTTCTATTCCATAGTTTTAGCTCAAGTCCAATTAGTATAAAATAAACGTTCACTTAATTATACTAAATATTCACTTAACTAAAAAATTCAACTTAAAATTAATTAACCCCTCATCCTTCAACACTTAGAGAGAGAGAGAGAGAGAGAGAGAGGGAGAGAGATAAGGAAACAAAAGAGAGGGAAGAGAGAAGGGGAAGCTCACCTAAATCTCCCTCTCCTGGGTGTTCCCCTCGCCGCTGGAGGATCCGCAGTTGGCCATAGGTGCAAAATCCGAACTCTAGGAAGATCTGGGAGGAGATCGACCTTGGTGTCAGGATAGGGTAACGTCAGAGCCGGCAAAGGCATTATAGTGCCGTCGTAGAGTCAGGGCAGTCAGCTACGATCGACGGAGCAATAATGCTCCATGAAATGCTGAGTCGACACTCGAATATTCGGGTGGCATGGATGTCGGAGAGGAGTCACTGCATGGCGGCCATAAACTCGAAAGGACGTCGGCGAGTTGAAGGTTAGGGTTTGGATTTTAATTCATTTTAGGGAGGTGCATTGATGTACGACACAGAATGGAAATTGTGTTGTGTGATTCTGTCGATACGAATATAGAAGGAATTTGGATGTGATTGTATCTGTGGAGGCATAAAAATGTGCTTCATGAAGATGGCACCGTTTTCTATAAATAAACTTAGTAGGGGAAGAATGGCACACTTGCTCTCTATTTCAAAGGATGGAGTGCTTTCAAGCTGCTTTTGTCAACAAAAATAGGCACACAAATCGTATGACTGCTTTCCCTCTAAACATTAAATGCAACGAATCTGACAGATTGGAACAGTAGTCGAGGAGTCAGATGTCATCATTACAGCTTAGCTGCGGTACGCAGACCAAGTTGTCGTTTAGCTACTAATACGAACTAATCTCTTCAAAATGAGCTTGTATAGCCAATCTTTTAAAAAGTGCGTCATTACGACTACTTCCTCAAAAGTGCACCATCATAAATACTTCCTCAAAAGTTCGTCATCACGGCTAACTTCCTCAAAAGTGCAGCATAATGGCTAATTTCCTCAAAAGTGCGCCATCACGCCAACTTTCTCAAAAGTGCGCCATCGTGGCCAATTTTCTCAAAAGTGTGCTATCACAACCAACTTTCTCAAAAGTGCGCCATCACGACCAACTTTCTCAAAAGTGCGCCATCATGGCCAATTTTATCAAAAGTGCGCCATCATGGCTACTTCATCAAAAGTGCGCCATCATAGCTACTTTATCAAAAGTGCATCAATCTCCAAACCACTTCCAAAGTGTGTCTACGATCATAACTGATAAAGAAAAGTTATGATTACGTATCGTACATGACATGATCCTCATGAAACATGTAGGAATAATTGTTCCATGTCCTATGCTTTCCTCGTATAGTAAATCACATGTTAAGAAAGCAGCAAGTTATGCACCCACTCATTTGAACGTGGGATATCATCCTATCAAAAGTGCATGCACAGTGCGAACTGTCTAAAGTGCGCGTATACTATCATAACTGCTCTAAAATTCTATAAATATAGGATTATTGTGTACGTTACAACAGCTAGAATTTTAAGTATTTGAAGTTAAATAACAGTAGGAGAGAAATAGCATCTTATCATGTCGTTATTGCCAAATCTTTCTCATTGCTCATATCTTCAAGTTGTTGACAACATCTTTGTATTTCTTCATCGTCGTATGGTTCGAGGAGTAAAGTGATCGTTCGCAGATCATATCTCTACAGCTATAATTCCCCAGAATAAATTATACGTAGATTCTTGTCTAGGATGTTCACCAAATCATCGACCTGAACTTGGTTGACAGAATTGACCAAGGAGATCTCGTCAATCAGAATATTTTTTCTTTGTTGACAACAACTTTGGGACATGTGTGACGAGGCTTGGGTGCAAACAGAGTGAAAGTAGCTCATGTATAACCCATGATAGAATATCTGCATCCCCGGGCGCCATTGATTAAACCTCCAAAATTTGTTAAACACGGACTAGAATTTCCAACGTACAATTGATCATAGCCAAATTGCCTTGGAAAGCGGCTAGGTAAATATGGTTCGATGGTGCAACCATTGCCATTTCTATATACCAAGTGAGATAGATGTTTAAACATCAGTCAGGAAATGACCCCTGATGGCAACCTCGATATGGTGGTCCCCTCATTAATAAAACTGGAACCTTGGTGCTAAGTTGCTATGTCAAAAATAGTACAGTAAAAGCTCTAAATGTTCCCCATATTTAATGCTCATCTAGTCTTAATAGGTGTGGTATAGGTCCATTTAGAAAACCTATATCTATAAAGGAATAAGTTTTCTGTCACGTCATCCCGAGTCAAGCTGGGAGCCATCAAACTCTGGTTGTGTATAATCAACCAACCCATTAGATATGTAAATAGAACTCTGTTCGAGGAAATTTCTCTCATCGAGGATCTACCCCCAAGTTATGAGCAAGTTTCTGCATACCAGCATTCAAATTACATACCATAGCTAGTAACAGTGCCAGTCGATACTTAAAAACCAGATGGGCTGTAGGGAATAAAATAGTCCCATCGAGACGATCCACTAAAAATGAACCTCCAGTGACAACCCATCTTAGGAGCCATAAAAAGAAATATCCGACCAATAAAGCTTCAAACGAGATCTATGTATGAGTGCCTGAGATAGCTAATAGCCGGTGTGCCTGCTATAAAGTTTCCTACACTATCCGCAAAAGGACTTTTAACTACCACATTTCTAGACTAAGGATATATTTATTATTTTTTTTATGAATTTTTGTATTATATATATATTTATTTATATAAATGTGCATGTTATATATTAAGACTAATATTATAATTGGTTGGACTATTTTATTAGACAAGACCATAGTGGACCTAACAAACTTGACATGACAACTTAACCAATTACTTAGACTAGTCCACTTTAGACCTAAATAGTTAACCATTCTCTTCATTTAAAGATTAGACTTAACCTTCATTATGAAGAGAAGCTTCTACCACTAATTAAATTCTTCATAAAAACTCTCAAGGGGTATTCTAGATAAATTATATTGCTTGGGAAGCGGAGAACTTGGTCGGCCCTATTAAAGGGGTTATTTTTATCTCTTCTCCATTCATCGACTCTATTTCATTCCCGATTAGTGTTCTTCACCAATTTTCTTCATCCCTCTATCAATTTATCCATAAATTACTCTCATTCCTTTTCCTAATCACCATCTAAGGAGAGTAGAAGCTTAGATTTGCAAGAGCACTTGGAGAGGAAAGGCTCTAGACAAGAAATTTGTGTCCAAATTCTGTCCACTTGAATTTACATTGGGAATCCATCTCCCAATAGGTAAATTCTTAAATTCCCTCTCTAATTAGGTTATAATTGTTGTATTTAATAATTAAGAACCTATTCATACATTAAGTCTACCCATGGAAAGAAGAACTAGCTTCATAAGACCCCTATTGTGACTTTTACATTGAGATTTATGCCTAATTTTGGGGAAATCCGATATTGGTGTACCAAGGGTTTTTCATTAGGACAATTAGATCAAATAGGACTCAGATTTAGTATGTGAGGCATGCTACGTATCTATTATTAGATACAAGTAGGCCGTATCATGATGCTTTGTAATACGCTATGATACGGGAGTATATTTTGGGGTTTTTATGTATGATGGTGTAATTTTTATTCAATTTCCATTGTAATTAAATAATTTAGATGTATATAGATGTAATTATTATGTATAATTAATGATAGTGGAGAATTGGGAGTGTTGGTGCTTAGTTTGAGTGTGTATCATGAGTATCCTATTTGTGCACTAAAGGTGTTCGAAGAAATGGCTATTAGTGTGTAATGTGCACCCTCAAGTCTTATTTGTGTTATATATGGATATTTATATATATGTGTATCTATGTGTTGTGGCTGGGTTGTTGGTGTCGTTAACTGATAACAAGATGGGGTATTGATAGTGGCTGTGAGGAAGTTGGGCATATATCTGTCGTGTGTGAATATGGCAATCAAGAAAGGGATTGCTTTACTGTGATTATATGAGTGTGGGGGTATTGAATTATTGACATATGAGGGATTCAGATCTGATTGATGGGTGCAGGTGACATGGTGTTCAAGGGGTGCAACATTGCCATCAGGTGTGTGCAACATGTAACCTAAGTTTGTGCAGCAGGTGCACTAACTGATCAGTGATCTTGCATCAGATCAGAGTAGAGGGCTAGGTAGTATAGGTGTAGGCAGGATAGCAATTGGTAAGGGCTCGTGCATACTACAATTAGCAGTAGCTTGAGCAGTAAGTCTAAGGTTGCAATGTTGCAACTGTATGGAGTGTAGGTAAAATAATGTGTTGGATTCAGATTTTAGTGTGTAGTCAGTAAAGGTCCTGTGGTGTGGAGTATTTGGATACTCGAGTATTAGAATGTGATATTATGTGTACTGTGTAATAGTGATACAAGGGTATCAGTTTCTCTTGGGTGGTCTATTGAACCATACAGAAGCAACAATAACTAAAAAGTGGGAGCTCGAGTAGCCTGGGAGTGTGCAGTGCGAGGGAAGAGTATAGGGTGACTATACACACTACACTTGGGGCTCAAGTATATTGGTATCAGTTGTATTGGAAGAGGGAGGGTTTTCTTAGTTTTATCAATGAGCATGATACCTGAAGGTACCATGTTGGTGAGTATGTGATCACACCCTATAGAGTATCAGTAAGAGTATCAACAACAACCACAATATCTGAGAGGGTCCCTGGGGAGTGAGGTATTGCTTATTAACATGTTAAGGTAGTATGGTGTCTAGTGTGAAAAAATTGGGTAAGTGGGTAAGAGTGAAACAAAGGGCTTAGGTAATTGATAGTAAGCAAGTGAATTAAGTGAAGGTTTGAGTGTAGGGTTACTCTGGAAGCTGAAAACAGCAGTGGAAATAGAGAGCATGGAGGATATTCTGGATGGAGTGTATTAGTATACACAAGATATATGAGCATATGTATTGTATCATAGTGTGATACCAACTATATCAAATAAAGGTTGATACCAAAGGCAGGTGATACTAGGGGTAACTTATTATTATGTATCTATGTAAGAGGGTGAGTCTAGATAGATAACTAGATATTAAACATCATAGTTGTCAGGTCTAAGAAAGGAGTGGCAAGGTTGAGCATAGGTATCTAGTTACGAGTATCAATACTAAGTATAGGTTGTGATATTGGGTATGAGATTAGGATACTAAATTGGGTAAATAAGTTAAGATATCATAACAATCTTACATATATGAGTATATATATATATATATATATATATATATATATATATATATATATATATATATGATATTAGCAAGTATAATTTGTTTAGTACGGTAATAACTAACATGACTTAGAAAACCTAGTTTAGCAAGGTATTGACTTAGTTAACTTGGTTTGAGCTAGTTTGACCTAGTTGACCTAGATATGAACTAATTTAGTTTATTTTGATTCTCAAATATTGTATTGACATGATATTCCATATTTAGTTCCTTGAGACACCGGGACAGACACAGTTTTCTACCTATAGCTCTAGACCACAGGTGAGTACATTCTCTGATCGTTTTTATTATTTGATAATTACTATAATTTGAGTAATTAGAAATATTACATCTAATTTTTGACACTATGGTACATTGATTGGTACATGCATTGGATCTTCAGTCATGAGATATCACCTTGACTCATCGCATTAATATTGGATAATATTAAACGTATTATCATTTATCATTAGATAACATTGGATACAATGGCTAGTGACATATCATGGTTGGATCCATCATACCAGTCAAGGCCGGGGAGGTACCAGGTAGATATGTGATCAAGACATTGGTAATATTGTAGACATTGGCAAACATGCTAGAGATTGGCAAACATTATAGACATTGGCAAACATCTTAGACATTGACAAATATTGTAGACATCGGCTACTCGTATAAACATTGAAATACGTCGATCATATATCAAACTAGTATTTCAAAACATATAGTATAGTTGTAGATCTTCTTATTTAGTTTATAGATTACATTGTCTTGTACCTGATACTCGTGGATTATTTTTGTTCTATTTTATATATGCACTGGTTATCTTATATTATTTACAGTGTCTCTCTCTCTTTATTATTTACCAGTACATCAGTATATTGCTTTTCCATCTAGTATATATATTCACTATTTACTACTTTATAGTCTTTGTCAATTAATTAAAACTACTATTGGGTTGTACTCGTTCGATCCTGACTAGATATATTTTTCAGACGATGACTTAGAGGACTCGTGTCCAACTTTTTACGGACCACAGGAGAGAGTGGAAACCATTGGTCCTGATATTCATGAGTAATTATCGGGAGGTCTAGTTGGTGACACTAGCTTAGTATCTCTACCTACTATTTTAGTACCAAATTTGTTTTCGGCTTTTATATAGACTTTGTGATGTGTTATTGATATTATACTTGTCAATGTTGTTCTTTAGACTCTTGATGGTGTTGATAGTCTCTTAGACTTGGTTTATGGTTGTACTATTTCTTGCTATGACTTGAGTTCTCTATAATTATTTGTTACTATGCCATTATCTTCCTCTAGCTAATTATGATTGAGTATTAAACATCACCATTATATTGTCATTCGTATAGAGTTGAGATATCATTGATAGGTTTATATATTATTGTGTGAGATAATTAGATAGTATTATTGACCTAGACAGCATTCTATCGTCGATGCTGCATCATAGGCTAGATGTACCCACGTACTCATGCCCACTCATCGGGTGCGGGTCGTGACTGGACTTATTTTTAGCATCATGACTTGCCTTGAGTTTTTTACTCGTAGAACTCAAAGGTCAAAGCAGTCGAATCTCTATACATTCTTTCTCTCTTTTATTATTAAAAAGGTATTGGAACCACTTTCTAATAAAGAGAGTGCCCGAATCAGTATTGTAGTAATAGTTACAGGCCATGTAGCGGTACATCAGTTTTTGATTTACTTTAACCAGACGTGGCTCAGTGGTTGCTAAATTTGCCAGTCCGTGTTGGTAGGCACATACTCCTTTTAAGGAATCTTCTATGTTGGTAGTGTAGATATTTATTTCATCTCATGTAAGACGAACCCCAACTCGCCATATGGAGTGAAAATAGTTCTGGTGCTAGAGTTATATCGCTCTAACAAAGCCAGGAACATATTGGCGTTGGGCGCAATACCGTAGCAAGTCTCTAACAAGGCATTATACAAACACGAAGAAACTAGATTCTCAGTATATTGATCCAATATCCATATCGCTGCTCGACGCTAATAAATCTTTTCATTGGTCAACCATCCTAGCAGTCAGACATTCTTCTAAGGATAAACACCTCCAACATCAATATAAGTATTGTGAACAAAAAAGAATAAATAGGTTGAATCAATGAAGAATCGTCGCTTGGTACGTTCCCGGGATAAAGTCCTCCCATTTGAACTAAATGTCCATCACTGAAAATGAAGAAACGACCTTGTTTATAACTAATTTTCCCCATGTTAGCTCAATTAGTAGGGGGAGTCAAATCCATTCCATCTTCCGTCGATAAGTAGCATGGGAGGAGGCAGACAACGGAAAACTTCTTGACATCTCTGGGAAATATTTGACCCTACAATAAGCATTGAATAACAACTTCTCTTTCTTTTTTTTAGGCTAAGGTGATTGATGAATGGCGTCTCCAAACAAGAACGTCAGCCTAAAATATGTCTCATTCGCGAAGAAAGTTAGAGTTTAACCGCTTATCAAAGACGTCAGCAATCGTTCCCCTTGTCTGACTATCAATAATTGCCGTGTACTAGACATCTTCTTATCAGATTAGAGAAATTCGGTGTACGATAAGTCCTCTAGATAATTAGTATATAGAAGTCTAGCAATGGATCCCATCAGTTCAACCAATGGATATGTACCCAAGTAAACTACAAAATCCACAAATGAGGAGTCAATAAATCTCATGAAGAGGATTAAGTAAAAATAATCCTTTTACGAGTCTTTAAAGATTCTAAAGGAGGCACATTTTCCTAAATTTTGGAAACTAGGCGCATTTGATGAATACTTCAGGAGATCAGCGCATTTTTTGCGCCAATCTGCCAAAACAGACGAAGAATGCCCCAATTTGCCAAAACAGACAAAGATTGCGCCAATCTATCAAAATGAATGAAGAGTGTGCCGACTAACCAATATTGGGAAAAGTGTGCCATAATAACTATTTTCATTTTGAACGAGGGAAAATGTGCCTAATGATTGTTTCCATTCTAAATGAGGGAAAATGCACTATAGTGGATATTTCTGCTCTGAACGAGGGAAAAGTGTGCATGTACGCGTGTCTCTGTTTTTTATATTTTTTGTTCTCCTTCTTTTTTCTTTTATTTTTTTACATTATTAGAGCTTATATTGTCTATATAAAATTAAAAGAAAGAAGATAAGGAAGAAAAAGTCGGTCGTCGTGCCTATCAGTGGAGGGTGTGCTACAACCCCTGTTGTTACTCTCGACGGTGGCATGTTGAGCCGCTCTCAAATGGGCTGAGCCACCATTGACCATGTTGGCGGCCTTGCTGTCGTTACTCGAGAAGAGGAGGCCAATCCCTTCCCCTTGCTGCCTTTCTTAGTCGCCTGAGTTTGCTTGGGGGATATTGTTGTTGCTTGAGGAAGAAGGAGAAGGATTAAGGTTTTAGAGAGAACACAGAGGGTTTTTAGAATCCATAAAAGAAACCTTTCTTTCTCTCCCCAAGTCTATTTATGGATTTTGATCAAGACTCCTTGAATCCTGTATATTAATCATGTTGTTCATCCATGTCAACAATCCATTAGGATTCTGCCCAAAATGCTTGCATAAAATCTTAACAACTTTTTATTCTTCTAATTCAAAGTATTTTGAATTCTTCTTAACGAATTAAATTTTTTTAAAGGGGGTCTTTTAGAAGCATAAAAATGCGCTTCCTGAAGACGGCGCAGTTCCCTACAAATAAACTTAGTAGGGAAAGAATGGCGCACTTCTAAGCAATTTTCATCAACAAAGACAGGCACACAAATTGCATGACTACTTTTCCCCAAACATTAATTGCAACAAATCTGACAAACTTGAACAGCAATCGAGGATTCATAAGTCATAATTATAGTTGAGCTATGGCACGCAGACCCAGGTTGTCATTTAGCAACAAATGCGAACCAATCTCTTCAAACTGTGCTCGTATAGCCAATCTTTTTAAAAGTGCACCATTACGGCTACTTCATCAAAAGTGCGCCATCACGATCAATTTACTCAAAAGTGTGCCATGACGGCCAAGTTCCTCAAAAGTGCGCCATCATGGCCAATGTCAATCCCCGTTCCCGATATACGTATTTGGAACATATTAGTTTTTCTGCTTATATTATTTCTTGCTTGCATAGTTAATTAGTTTGCATGTCATGGAGACCAAACCAATTCTTTGGTTCAATTAGACTCTTGGTTTAATTGTTGGATTGGATTAGTCATGAGAGAACCCTTGGCCCAAACCTCAACCCTAGCTATATAAGCTAACTTCTTTCTCTCCCTTCCCTCATTCTTTATTTCTACCTCTTGCTTTCATTTCTAGGAAAGTACACCTTGCATGACATTTAGAAACTCTAGATTTTCATTCATGCTTTTTCTTGCATTTTATTAGTCTAATATGTATACATTATGATTTTAAGCACTTTTAGTACTTGGTATTTTAGGTTTTGATGGATGTAATTTAGTAGATCTGCATTTTAGTGAAGATTTTTTCATGGGTTCCAAAAGTTTTTCTTAGTTTTGATCTATTAAAACATGGTATTTTTGAAAAAACCAGCTTTCGTCGGTGATTGAGCATTCCATTTTAGGCATTTTGGCTTTTGGTTCACTTGATTTGGAATTGAAATAAAATTTTTATGGAGAAAACAAATTTTTGGTTTTTGGAGCTTTTCCGCCATGGCTGAAGTTGTAATCTGGAGAAGACAAAGTGCTCATGCGGCCAGTACCATATGTGATAGAGAGTGCTATGTGGCCTGAGCTCTGTGCTGCATATCCCTTCCAGCATTCGTCTATCTTATTGGATGCATGACTGATTATTACACAAAGTGTTCCTAAGCTAAGTACTTAGAAAAATTCTAAGTAACGGAACTCCTTGTGTTTTACTCGGTGAACGAATAAGAAATCCACAAAGTCCAAGAAATATCTAAGAGGCAAGCAGAGCGTGCGATCAGTAGAGCAAGCGACAATCAACATTATGCAAATTGGCACTATGTGCTTCTTCTCTTTTTACACATAACTTTGCTTCATCGTTGCACATTTTTCTATGATTTTATCTTTTCTCTGACATATTTTATGGCTTGTCACATCCATCACTTCAGTCACTTCACTGATACGTATTTAATGCACGTCACTCAACACTTTTCCCATGGAGTTTACTTTAATATGACCTATGCGGCCTGACTCTTATGTAGCCTGACCCCTATGCGGCACCGACCTCTATGATGCCTTGACATATGCGATATTGATCCCATGCATCCTTGGTTCTTATGCAGCCCCTTGTGCATGTTTTATTGTTTTGCTTAATTAGATGTTTTATTGGATTTTGTAACTCTATGTGTCATACCCCAATACCGGAATACAGAGACGAACATGGTCAGCTACCCCATACAAGGTACTATATGTCGTATAGTAGTTACGGCTATAATAAGACAAAGGGGTACATGCTACAATAAAGTCTCTAATGGTCAAGAACTTCTACGTCTCAATCTTTCAAACAAGAAACAGTAAACATAGAGCATATATGATAAAGCAATAAGACGTCCCAAAAGCTTTCTCAAATTATTCTAGAGATCAACTGTGCTAAATAAGAAGATGGTATAGTATCAAATGTATATAAAAGTGATCAGTTGTAGTCTGATTTAATATAATTATGTAAGAAGACTAATGTCCAGACGTGCCGGCTAACAAGTGTCGTTGGCTAGATGCCCAAAAGAAGTAAATATACAATGACGAGCAGAAAAGAAGAAAACCCACTTGTAATCCTCTTAGACCATGTTCTTGGTAAGTACTATGAGTTGGGGGATAGTATGCTTGATCCTCAAGTGTTGGTTTGAGAGTTGGCTATGCAAAACCAGTGGGGTTTGACCAAAAATAGCAAGTACCACAAAGGAAGCATAAAATAGAGAAAAAAACCTAAGAAATAATTATATAATAATACATAGTTTTCGTGTTGTAACTTAGATCTATGGCAAATTATAGTGCAACAGTCCAATCCTACAACAAACAAGGACAACAGTTTAACCATCACACTATGATAGTCTATTTTTCTTGGCAACTAACTGAATAATACAATCATAACCAAGTCCATTTTATTATATCGGCCAATCAATTGTACGGCTTGCTAATTTATGGAGTCTGAGGTTATCTTAGAAATAATGCATAATATGTATCCTCAGATCACGCCATTGCCGAATATGAGCTAACCAAGCCAAATAAGGAATATACAGTCACTTGCATGATGCACCTGTTCTTCGTAGGGACACTATGCTAAAATATAGTATTAGCGGTTCTAGTTTTCCTATAGAGAGACAATGGCTCAACGTTATTTATAATAGATCAAATATTGCACTCTAGTAAGGAGGATGATATACAATATCTGTAATGACCAGCGTACATCGTACTTAGAATAAATCTCTGTGGGAAGGTTCGTTGGCATGATCTCAGGATACTGTTACCTCCAAATGTTAATACCATTTTTAGTTACCTAATTAGCCCTATATTGTGTTCAAAATCTCAAGGCATGGTCACATGAGAATTTCCCTTAAGATGTCATACAAAGTACGGGCACGCTAGATACAAATTCATGGAAGTTCTATTTGGATTCACCAAAGCGTGTATGCAATATTCAGTCAATCGATATCCTAGCCACACTTTGGTAGTTGACTCGCATTCATGCCAGTGCTGGAGGAAATAATATATATATTTATAATATCACGCATTCAGGAATTTGGTACCCAATCTCTCGTACAAGCTTCTCCATAAATGAGAAGTGAACCTTCTATCTTGGTCTGATACTATATTTTTTGGCACTCCATGATATCTCATAATTTGTCGCATAGACAAATATGCTAACTGCTCTATAGTCTGTCCTACTTTAAAGTGGAGAACATATGCCAATTTTGTGAGATGATCTACTATCACCCAAAATATATCTTGACCAGTCAGTGATCTCAGTAAACCGATGACAAAGTCATTCTTGATTTTTTCCTACTTTCACTCTGGAATAGGGGGCGGCTGTAACAATCCTGTCGGTCTTTGTTGTTCTTCCTTCACTTGCTGACATATCAGACATCACGATAAAAACTGTTCTATTTTCCCCTTCATTCTGTTTTACCAAAAGTGTTGCTTGATGTCTTGGTATATCTTTGTCTCTCCCGGATGAATGGAATACTGAGAACTCTGTGCTTCATTCAAAACTTCTTGTCGAATATCCTCGCTTGGTACGCATAGACGATTCCTAAACTTTAGTATTCCATCTATATGTATTGTCAACTCCTTCTGAAGACCTGACTCACATTCTTCTCATAGCTTTTTAATCTTCGGTTCCTCTGACTAAGCTAGCTTGATTCTATCTTCCAAAGTTGATTGAATCTGCAGGCTAGCCTGAACTCCTGTACTATGTGAAAGTACTATCTCGATACCCATCTCTCGTAAGTTAACATAAATTTTCCATATTTTCTTCTAAGTGCATCAGCTACTATATTAGCCTTGCATGGATGGTACTGAAGTTCCATGTCATAGTCTCTCAATAACTCTAGCCACCTTCTCCGCCTCATGTTCAGGTCCTTCTGTGTGAATACATACTTCAAACGCATATGATCTGTGAATATTTTTACTTGATCTCCATATAAGTAATGCCTCCACAACTTAAGTGCGAACACTGCTGCTGCTAACTCTAAATCGTGAGTTGGATAGTTTTTCTTGTGATCTCTGAGCTGCCGAGAAGCATATGCGATCACTCTCCTTTTTTACATCAAAACACATCTAAGTCCTTTGCCAGATACAATACAATAAACTGTTCCTTTGGAGCCTGTCCGACTAGTAAGGATTGGTGTAGAGATTAACTTCTTCTTCAATTCTTCAAAGGCTATCTAGTAATCTGCTGACCACACAAATTTAACTTCCTTGCTCGTCAACCAAGTGAAAGGTGCCAAGATCTTAGCCAAGTCTGACATAAATCTTTTGTAGTATCCTGCCAAGCCCAAAAAACTATACACTTCTGCTACTGTCTTCGAAACTGGCCAGTTCTCTACTGCATCTACCTTCTTGGGATCAATTGAAACTCCTGCTCCCGAAATAATATGCCCAAGAAAAAATACGTGATCCAGCCAAAAATCACACTTACTAAGCTTCTTATATAACTGGCGCTCCCTCAAAGTTTAAAGTACTATCATGAGATATTCTTCATATTCCTCCTTATTATGAGAATACACAAGAATGTCGTCTATGAATACTACCACAAATTGGTCCAGGTATGGCATGACGATACGGTTCATCAAATCCATAAATATCGCTGGATCATAAGTCAGTCTGATTGGCATAACTAAGAATTCGTAATGCCCATATCATGACCTAAATGTTGTCTTCGGTATATCCTTCTCCCGAACTCATACCTGATGATATCCAGATCGTAAATCTATCTTAGAGAAGACTCATTCCCTACTTAATTGATCAAACAAACCTTCAATTCTTGGTAATGGGTACTTATTTTTTATGGTTACTGCATTCAATCGCTTCTAATCTGTACACAACCACGTCGATCTATCCTTCTTCTTCCCAAATACTGTTGGTGCTCCCATGGTGATCCACTGGTCTGAATAAACTTCTTCGCCTTCAGTTCTTCTACGTGTCGATTTAACTAATCAAGCTTTGATGGTGACATTGGGTATACCTTCTGGGATACTGGTTCTGATCCTGGCATCAACTCTATATAGAACTCTACTTCTCCAACTTGGGTTAATCCGATAAGCTCGTTGGAAAAGATATCCATAAATACTTTAACTATCTTTGGTTTCGGGTCTTTTTCCTTTGCTACTATTGTGACTCCTCCCTTATGCTGGTCTCTTGCTATTCTACTAAGGACAAATTCTTCTAAACCAAAAATTCTAAACAACATTATACCCTTAAGATAGTCTATCGTTGCATGACTATATCTCAACCCTTCCATGACTAAGATAACATCCAAGTTATCTATAGGAAACTCGATCAACTATGTAGGTAATAAATGCCCACATACTATGACTGGACATGCTAGCCATACCATACTAACTTCTATGATTCTATTGCCAGTGAGTATATTCATCCTCTCTAGCAATGCCTCAAACATTAATCCAATACGTGTCACATATTGTGCAAATATAAATAAGTGCGAACTTTCAGAATCAATTAAAGAAATTACAGAAAAGGTTGTAACGTAAATGTTACCTGCCACTACGTGGCCCGACTCTATAGCTTCCTCCAAAGACAAGGTGAGCGCCTCCCCTTTGCCTTGTCGAGCTCCATGCTATTGTCTTTCTTGCTGCCATTGTTGCGGACCCTGTTGATTCTGCTGTTATTGATGTCTATAAAGTTAGGCCTGTATTGGCAACGGCTGTTGAGGTAAGGGCCGTACTGCTACTGCTGGTCCTGCTTGCTGCACTGTCCTTGGAGCTGGCAATGCAGGAAACTGTTGTACTTGCCCTCCTGGCCTCTATAATAATGGGCATATGGCAACCTTGTGATCAGCCCTCCCATATCTCCTGCATAGTCTATTAGCTTCCCGGTAAATATCCCGGGTATGACCTCATTTTCCATAATAGGTATAACATGTCGGCGCTCCCCGTCGCTGTTGTTGTTGTTGCTACTACCTCGGCTACTGCTACCAAGTTGGTGCCATCACTATCGATGTTACAGGCCTCCTCTGTGTCATGTCATGGATATGAATGCTAGAGGATGATTCTAATAATTGCGATAATGGTCCTCCCTCATTGCTCTGTGCATGAGGCCTCTTCCGATATACTCTTCTTGATGCCATCCTCTGAGAAGTAAGCTCAACCCTCTTGGCTGCTATCAATACCGCCTCAAAAGTTTAGTAGTTATGCACCTCTACTATATGTAATATTTCCAAGTGACATCCCTGTCGGAACCTCATTGCTCTATCCAACTCTGTTGCCACCATGGTTGGAGCAAACCTGCTTAGTCGGCAAAACTCTGCCGTATAGCCATCTAATATCCTTCCAGCCTGCTTGAAGTTAATGAACCTTTGTTGCAAATCATACTGAGCTACAATCCTAATGTACTTTGCCCTGAACCGGGTTCTTAAATCATCCAACAAAATAGGATGTCTCAATCCTACCTTAATCGTGTCCCTCCAATCCCTTGCCAGATCTTGGAGTTGTAGGCGAACCAGGTCAACCTGTCCCTCGACCAAAACTTTATTTATAGTCAGAATGGTCTCAATATCCTGGAACCAATCATCTGTCATGATTGTGTCCTTCGTGCCATGAAAATATCTGGGATTCAGTCTACAAAATCTAACAGATGTCCCAGAATATGTTCTTCTACCTCGTTTTAGGGTCGTATACAATCCTTGGTTCAATATGACATTTTATTCTTGCTGCTGAAGCATTTATTATTGTTGTTACTAATATTTTTATTATTATTGTTATTGTACCACTATCTCATATTATTGGGCAACCAACAATCTACGGATATCTCTAGCAAGGCCAGGGTATCTAGTATTATCGGCACTACAGGAGGTACGGGAACACTTGGAGCCTGCTGCCCTATCCCATTTATCGTGGGCTCAACTCAGACCCTTGGCTGGGGTTCTATAGGATCTCGTTCTATTAGTAATTTTGTCTCTCTTGTTGTTGCAGCATCAGGGAAAGGAGAAGCTCTAAAGAAGAGCACAAGAAACAATCAAGTACATGACGCGAAGGAACAAGGAAGCAACCAGCCTGGAAAAATTTAATCTGAGTATCGAAGAGGTCGAATTTAGAATTTTAAGAAGGATCATGTTTGATTGAGACTCCTATGACCATGACAGCCCACATGTCTAAAGAACAGACCTACATGGGCCACCATTAAAGCCTTGTTAGGTACAATACTAGAATGCAGAGACATACATGGCCAGCTACCACGTACACGGTACTATACATCGTACGATAATCACGGTTGTAATAAGGCAAGGGGGTGTATGCTACAATCTAGTCTCAAATGGTCAAGAACTTCTATGTCTCAATCATTCAAACAAGAAATTGTAAACATAGAGCATATATGATAAAGCAATACGGTTTTCCAAATGCTTTCTCAAAATGTTCTAGAGATAAGCTCTACAAAATAAGAAGCTAACAGAGTATCAAAAGTACATGACAAGGATTACCTACAGTCTGATTTAATACAATCATATAAGGAGACTAATGTCCAGACGTGCCAGCTAACTAGTGTCGATAGCTAAATATAAAAAAAACGTAAATGTACAATGACGAACACGGAAGAAAAAACTCACTCGTTATCCTCTACGATGATGTTTTTGGTATATTCCATGAGATGGGGGATATTATGCTGGATCCTCGGGTCCTGGCTTGAGACCTGGCCATACAAAACTAGTAGGGTTAGACCATAAATAGCAAGTACCACAAAGGAAGCACAAAATAGAGAAACAAAAACCCAAAAAATAATTATATAATAATACATATATTTAGTATCATAACTTAGGTCTATGGTATATCCTAGCACAAAAGCCCAACCCTACAACCAAACAAGGACAAAGTACATGCGTACCGTGCCATCCTTCTTCGGTACAAATAATACCGGAGCTCCCCATGGTGACAAACTGGATCTAATAAAACCTTTGTCCCATAGCTCCTCAACTTGCTTCTTCAGTTCTGCTAGATCATTGTTATTGACTCTATAGACGTGTTGTGAAATAGGCTCCACTCCTGGTACCAAGTCTATAGAGAATTCAACATCTCTGTCTGGCGGCAAGCTTGGCAACTCCTCTGGAAATACATCCAGGAACTCCGCTATTAGAGG